>CM076571.1:528813101-529307183 GCA_034641835.2 Pinus albicaulis | reverse complement strand
TGCAAAATGAGAAGACACAATGGGATTGAGATAGAAAAGAATTGTTGATTGAATCATCAGTAGGGACCATTGGGTCTTGGGGTTTTTGAACTAAGGAAGTGGCTGTGTTGACAGGCAAGGCAGAAGACAATCCATCACTTGGAATTGTCTTAGAAGAAGAAGAGCTATTGCAGAATGAGGATGATCAGCTGAATGAAGATGGGACAGCCATGTCTCATGTGTAGGAAAAGATTTTTGCTATTGATAGCAAGGATGAATTGGCTTGTTCGAATACCCAAGAGAAGATTGAAGAGGAGACTGTATGGAAGACTGTTGGGGCTGCTATAGCAATGGAGAATCAGAGTTTCACTCTGACAGGAGATGAAGATACAGTGGCTAGAGAACTTGGTTTGACTGCTGGAATCAACCAAGAAGAAGGAATACCATTGCTGAAGATTGCCAAGACAGAAGAAGATGTTGAACCTGAGTCGCAGCATGGAGAAGATTTTTTTGGCCAAAGGAGATGGAAAGAATGTTTGCTGAAGGTATTCAGAAAAGGAGGTGAAATGCCAGAGTAGCAGCTTGGAGTGTTGCTGGAGAGAGTGCTGAAGCAACAAGCTGAAGTGTTTCCAGCAGAGGAGCATAAGTTTTACTGTTGCAGAGAGGACATGGATGATTGGGTGGTAGTAAGCATAGGAGCTTGGGCAGCAGTAAGAACTGAAGAGATGAGAATGTAGCAAACAGAAGCAAGCATCCTGCAGTAAGAGGAAATATTAGACAAAGAGATTGAATTTGTAAGGAGACGGATGCAGAAGATGCCTCAGAGGAGAACAACAGCAAAGAAGCAGGGAATTGGCAGCAGCAAGAAAGAGACAGTCACTGACTGTGAGAGCATAGCAAATGGAAAGCTACAGCCCAAGGTATGGCAGCTAGGAGGAATGCAGAAGAAGAATGCTGCAACAAATAACCAGTTGCAGAGCAGAGTATGGGATCCAGGCAGATAGAGATGAAGCACATGATCAAGAGATCATGAATCATTTGAACCTGGGGAGTCTGATGCAGGAGCATTAGACCCGAGACAATTTTTGTACATAAATAAATGTAGGAGGGGGTCTTATGTTTTGTTTCCCTATGTGAATATTCATAGTTGAGTTATTTTAATTAATTAGAAAGGAAAATGTAACTGCCCATATGATTGAGGGGCGCCTGAAGAGATAGTCATTTTTGGAAGTTAGTTTAATTTGTATCTGTAGGAATTTGAAGAGTCTGTGAGTCATCAAGGAATTGAATCGATTCCTTGTAGTTGTATAAATATAAACCTCTGTGATAGAGACTGGACAGAACTGCACAGGAAGGGCTACACAGGCCTGCACCTGTACTTGCAGAGAGCTGCATAGGAAAGGAAGAAGGCCATTAGATTGAAGATTCGGCCAGTCTGTAATTGTATGTCAATTAATTGTGCAAGTAAGAAATGTTTCAGTATATCTGTGTCTTGTGGACTTAGTTTATGTGTGAATGTATATCTGTGTTTCTTAAATAAGTTCTGTGCGTATATGCATGCATCTCGGTGGAGAATAATCTGAACCTGTGATAATTAAGACCCCATGGGTTATTTAAGAATCTGCCTATGCAATTAGTAATGAGAATGTGTGGCAAATCCCTATGTTAAGTACCGCAATAGTGGACTGTGTATCATCGAGCAGCGACATGAGAATGATATAGTCGAGAGTGTATGCCATAGCAGAGGCATGAATTTAATCCATGCCTAAGCGATATGGTTATTCATCGGATGAGCCTGTAGAGTGAGGAGCGAAGACGCATTGGAACCATTTTAAATTGAATAGAAGGAACTTGGACACGACGGAACGAGTAGACGGAACCTGAACCCAACGAAGAACCGGAACCTGGAGGGGCAGAGCTTTGACCAAGGAACAGTAACAACGGTTTAACCCGGAGGGTGGTTTCTACCGCACCACCATTATACGGAAAGTCGTTTTGATAAATTTGCAGCAATTCCATATACTCCGTGACACGTGGCTAGGCCACTGTTCAAATACCGCCGCCTAACGTGCGCCTTCGCACGTTAATGTCAGTACGAAGACGCCGAGCGAAATTGATATTGACCGTTGATCAGAAGGTTCGACATCGGACGGTGATCACGTATCAGAGTTGCCAGAAGTTTAATAGATGTGCGCGGAAGTTAGCCAGGTGTTATACGTGCATTTGATTGGTCGTGTGGATCCGTTGGTTGTATCGTGGGCTCGGGCGGAGTCCTATACAAGGAATTGGGTTATTAATGTTTCGACGTATTACAAGCATTAATATAGGGTGGAGATATATGTTCGACAGAAGATATTAAGGTGTTGATTAAGGTTTCGATTTAATGATGATTATCGTCGAACTTCGCTAATACTTTAAGAGCACGTGACATGTATATGGATACACGATACTACGTGGGTTAATGTATGGTTTAATGGCCAAAGTGTTATGTTACATATAATGTTTGAATATGCCAAGACTTTCATATATCATACCCACTGAAATATTACGATGTGCGTATAATGTCTGAATTGGAACAGCATGGGAGCCTTGTTACCGGGGGTAATATGAGATTGGAGTAAAGGATAATCAAGTCCAAGGAAAACCCTTATTGAATGAAAGGATAGCAACCGGGTGTTGTGAGATTGTAAGATGGTGCACGATTGGAATTAATATCTCAAATCTCGGAGATTTGAGATATTAACACTCTCAGAATTAAGTGTTGAATCTGCCAGCATAGAAGTTAGAGAACAAAATAAGAGACTGCCTGGATTGGGAGATGAATGGGAATGAAGCTAAGGAATACACTCACACACAGCATAGGTGGAGAATTAAATACGGGAGCAGGTGAAGGCGGAACACTGCCATCATGTAACCTTTTATTTTATGGGATGAAGCAGAAGAAAAACTGTATTGTTACAGAAGTGGTTAATAAAATGCCAAAATAGATGTGAATGGGTTTTTAGGCCTCGGTGGTACTTGTTGTCTCAAGGTTAGTAATCTCTCATCTATGAGTAGCCAAATAAATTTCCCTCTCATTCGATGGACAAGAAGCAAATGTTTATGGCCTCAAACTGCAGGTATCAACATAATCCGTTGCTAAATCTTTCCACCTCCCATAGGAAGGAGAGAAATGGTTTAAAAACCAAGTTACTACTGGAGGGGACCTGGACAGCTTCATTAAGGATGAATACAGAGGTCCTAAATGGGCTAAAGGGATTCCTAGTAGTTATCTCAAGGATGAATGGGATGAAACTATCAATCTCATTAAGATCTATCATACGTGTGAGAGGAGGTATACTATTGTATTTCTGTATCACATGAGGTCTTTGTTTCACCTTGTAGGTATGAAGATTCTCAACCTACCTTTCTTCCTGCTGAAAATATTGACTAAGATGTCAGCTAGAATAAAAACCCATGCAACAGCTTCAGATTATAGCATCTACCATGAAGCTCTTATCAAGGTGATGATTGTTGAAGAACCCAGAAGAAGAAACCAGTCTTGGGAGAATTTTCTATCTTATAAGGCAAGCCAATCTACACCTACACCAAAAAATCATGCTCAACAAACTTTAGCTTCACAACAACATTCTCAACCTACTGAGCAGAAGAAAAAAAATTCAGAAACCAACTACTTCATCAGTTGGTAAAAGTACTAAAAGAAAAGCTAAGAAGGTAAATATATACAAGAAGGCTAAGGAAAAAAAGGGAAAGGAAAAGAATCCCCCAACCAAAGTTGAAGAGAAGTTGGAAAAAGGAGAAGGTTCATCTATTAGCAAGCCCAAATCAATGAAGATTGTGCCTCCTGTTTCTCCTTTTACCAAGGTATATGTCAGAGCACAGAAAGGAAAGACTACAGCTGTAGAAAAATCAAAATAATAGGTGTTGTTAGAAGTTCCGGTAGCAAACATTCAGCATAAGGTTTATAAGGATTATTAGCCCACCAAATCAGACGAGGAGCTCCTGAAGGATGTAGGATATGATGTTAGCTTAAGGAAAATACAAGTTGTTAGCAGCAGGAAAAGACATACAAGAGGTAGCAACAAATTCTGGTTGAGATCCAAAGCCCTACATAATCCAAGCTTCATAGAAGAAGTTACAAAATGTCGAAAGGCGATCTGAAGGGTTATAGACTGTAACTCCTTCAATTGCAAAATATAGTGTGTTAAAGAAGAAAGAAAAGGTCAAAACTCCCTCAGGCCAACAAACAGGAACCTCCAAGAGAAGAAAAATCCAGAAGAGCTCATAAGAGAAAAAGGCCATTCCAAAAGAGACATCCACCAGGACTACAAGGTCACAATCAATAATTTACAGTAAAACAGATTTAGAAAAACTTGCAGAAGTTGCAGCTCATATGGAGGAGAGGTAAAAGGATGTCTCAATGAAGTGTCATTTTTCCTAATTAGTTATATTTTGGAACAACTCAATTTTCAGAATGTTCTAATCTGCACAAAATTTTTCAAATATCTTGTTGTGAATTTCTGAAAAAGGAAGTCGAGCGCTACCAGAACTTCCAGTAGCATTACAATTTTTGTGCAGTTATAGGTTTTTATCGGAAGTTCCAGTAGCATTTGTTTTTAATGATTTTTGACAGCTGTCAACAGAATTTTCGAGCTATTCCAAGGATGATAAGGACTCCTAATCATATGGACATGTCAAGTGATGGTCGATAAGTGGATTTGAGGTTGTTAAATGACACATTTAATGAATCCACATGAGTTTTAAATAACCTAGATCATGGAGAGACATATCAACAGAAAAGTAGGTAGGTTGCCAGTACACTCAACAACAAAGTTTGAATTTTCTTTTTCTTCCTATCTACATTTGTCCTGTTAGTTATATTTCGATGGGATATGTATTTAATATGCTATAAAACCTATGTATTGAGAGGAAGAGTGGATCCTTATTTTTAGTTGAGATGGAATTGGTGCCTCTCTCTATAAATATCATTTGTAAATACCATTTCAGGGTTGGATTTTGGTCGACCTAAAGACTTTTTCATAATAAAGAAAACTCCTTTTGTACTTCATGTTGGAGGATTTAGTGTTTCAAGGACTATATAATGTATAGTGTGTTTCTCTTGTTGTTTTATTCATCTAATTTATGAGTTGCAACAACTAGCAAGTAAGAGTAAGAACATAGTTAGAGGATCTAATAGTTAATTATCTATTCTTTAGTCTTTTGCAAATCATCTATATGTTGTGTAGAGCATGCTAGTGAAGGTTTCATGAAGGATTTATGTGACTCTTTATGCATGTATTCTGATTTCTAATTTTTTTTCCTTTATATAAAACATATTTTATATAAAAGACCACTCTTATAGATGTGTGACTGAATTAGGATATGTTTATCTCTTAGATTGAGTACCGGTTATCTGTCTCCTTTCATTTGTCACAATCTTCTCCCCTATACTACAAACTTTTCCATACAATTTATACTTACCACAACTTGCCAAATGCATGAAGGCATAAAAGAGTTGAAATAATTTCAAAATCTTTATGAAACCATCCAACCATTCAAAATATTTTTCTTTTAAATGAACTATGATGTGTAAGGCTTACTCCTTTGCAGTCAAGGGGTGACTCCTTGTGCTAACACTAGGAATCCTTGCTCGATGGATGGTGGTATATATGGTAAGTTTTATAGGTGGGTGCCCTCAATCAGGACTATGAATCCTTGGTCGGTGATGGGTAATATATATAGTAAATCATAGAGGGTGGAGTCTCAATTAGGCCTAGGAATCCCGACTAGTGAATGGTGGGATATACGGTAAAGCCTAGAGACTAGGATACAGGAAAATTCCTCATGATATAGGTGGATAAATCCAGTGGCATCCATGCTTTTTTAGGGCCTAGTGATTCAATGGGCATTGTGGTAAATTTTGGTTCTATTAATGAGGGTGAGATGGTTTAGCCTTAGGAAGGCCGGTTTAATTTTGGTTATGAGTCCCACATTCATGATTTGAATATGGCATGGGGGTGATTGGCTGAAAGAAATAGTTGGTTTAGCCAATATATGTTTGGGTGGTACGTGGAAGTCCCAAACCTGGTTGGATTTTCATTCATTAATAAGAGTTTATTTCCTTGGTATTTTATCTCCAAATGTACTAGTTCATATGTGGAATTCATGTTTGTTGTATCCTTTCTATTTATGTTGTTTATATGTTTCCTATGAGTATGTTTTATGACAGTGATGATGTATGGTTGTCATCATGTTTTGATTCGTAAATGAATGAACAATGAATATATTACCTAATATATAATAATGCATCTAATGTGATAAGGCATCAATTCTTATTAGTGATTCTCAGATAAGTATGAGACCCCTATGCCCAGGTTTGTTTTTATGACCTATAGAATGCATATTTGTCACTTGTCTGACGAAATGTGTGTCATGGGTAGTAGGAGTCCAGTCAATTAATTGATATAATTATTGCATAATTACCTTTTTCTCAGTGTTATTTATCATTCTTGAAGTTTCCATGAAGTTCTGGGCAGTGGCCTGAGTCCTAGCCCTGAAAAAGTGGTACAAAATTTAGGGTCGCTGGCATATAACTAGCTTAAAAATTCCACAATTATTGGTTTTCCCTTGTTGTGGGAGCGAATTGAGGCCTAAATTTGCATGCATGGCTTTTCGAGGGAGTGACTTAGGTGTTAGATCAGTGAAAAGCTAAGTTTCCTTAGGCATAGGTCACCTGGGAAGGTTGGTTGGTTCCTGGAGGTTCTGTAGTATGTGTGGAAAGCCAGTTTGGTTTTGTTTTATCGATTCCACTTCTTTAATTGTACATGGGGACCTGAATGACAACATAGTAGACTCTCTTCATATGTTTACCCCAGTGGACTAGGTAGCTTGGATAAATGTGGAAGGAGGGTGTCACAAAGGTTTCAGACAATGACTGGAAGTCAGGTGGCACTAGTGGACCACCATACAAATGATTTTATGGTGAAGTTACAAAATAGAATTTTTTGCAACTTAGGTTGACTCTCTCATTATAACAGACATGGGCTGAGATACCATCATTAACTCGGTCATGGTCAAAATCCTCAAATGAGTTTTACTAGATAAATTCAAAGGTGAATTAAAATGAGGAGTCTTAGGTGAAGGAGCTTGTAGTTGAGTATGAGGGATAATAATAGGATGAAGTTGATAAATAGGACTCCCTCTTAAATGGATCGGATATGAAGTTCGAGACTCTTCTTAGTAATTTCCTCAATACTCAAAAGACTAGGTGGAAGTTGTTCGATTTCAAGACCAAAATATATAGGTTGTGGTTGAGACAAAGGAAGAGGAAGAGAAGAAGAAGCATCTGAAGTAGTCGGTTCAGTTATTTGAGGTTCCTTAGGTTGTAAAGTATTTGAATCTATAAATTCAAGTTCAATTACCTCAAGTTCTGATGTTTCAATGGATTCAGTTTCGACTGTGTTGGACTCACGAGCTAGTAAAGATGTAATTTAAGGTTCAGTAATGATGGGAAGTGATGATTATGGCTTATTGATTTCAAATTTGGTTCTAGAAGGGGTAGCTTCTGAAGGACCAGGTTTCGTAATTTGTGTTTTCTTATTCTTACGACGACCAAGTATTGTATTTAGAGGTAAAGGAGGCAATATTTACACTTTACGTGAATGATAGGTTTGGTGGGGATGTTCTTCCATGATGAATTAATCAATTTTAGAAATTAACAACATAAATAAAACAACAAGGGGTAACTACGAAAAATGGTTTACCAAGTTACTGTGAACTGCAATATACTCTTTCCAGTACGTGCAAGAAATCTTCCTGAATGTTGTGTTCGGTGTAACATAGTAAACAAGGCAGTCGACTCAATTATCTATGTTAGGATAGAAACCTACTGGGGACATCCAAAATATACCTATAGGTACATGGAAGTGTAGTCTGTGGTACTATTTTCTACTAAGTCCCATGCCATAGGAAGTATTTTTTATTCTTTTCATACGGGGAGCATCATCTGATATACCCGTAGGTATGTGGAAAACGATCCAATATACTTATATACATGAAATACCAACTACCCCCATAATGTAGTGCAAACACTTAATGGCATCTCCTACGTTAATGACGTTGGAAACCGTCTTCTAGACTATACCTCTATGTGTGTCATTAATGTTCTAATTGTTTCTTAGGTTAATTGAATAAATTTTAAATTTTATCTTCAATTAAATTTCGATTTCAAGGCTCGTGGTAAAAATTTACCTGAACTTCCTATGATATAGCTAGCATGATGAAAATATATTTCGTTTTTCTATCACTTCGTAATTTGTAAGATTGGCAAGAAAAAATGACAGAGGGAAACATAAAACCACTTTGGAGTCTAGGACCTAGCCTTCCTAGACTCAGAGAGGTCTCTCTCTATCTCTGATTTGAATTTATCTTTAATATCATGAATGTTGATGTTAGACTAGTTATAGAAATTATCAGGGTTGTTTTTTTGATTGATTGAGTGGTTGGACAGATAAGGTCTGTGGAGGCTAATCCATTGGGCTATGGAGTCAAAAGGCTGGATTGCCACATCAACTTTCAAGAGAATCACAAGGCAAGCTAACTGTGCTAGATGGATCTTTAGAGCAGTATGAATTATGAGGCAAAAGAAATAGTAAGGTTTAGTAGTGACTAAGGAGTAGTTAAGAATTATTTAATCACACTTTAGTAGAAAACATTCATATTGTAAATGCAAACAAAATTAAGGTGCTCTAACAGCAAATCTTAATCTAAAATTTTTGATTTACAATTAGATGAACAGATTCACAGCGAAGGAAACAACGGAAACATTTAAACAGAGAAATAACACATCGTCATTTTCACACAGCCCAAGAATCTTGTAAACGGTCTTTGATTATTGATGTCCAACTCCAAAATTAAAGTGCTCCAATATAGTAGTTCTTACAATGCAGGGGCTAACAATATCCAACCCGTGATACTGCTAAGGCATGCAGTATTTATCTAAAAAATAAGTCGGTTGCTCTACCTTACTCGGAAACCTGTCATTGATTACAATTTAGCAGAAAATGGACAAGTGTGGCCATGCAAGGCCTCATTAGATATCTCTGACAACAACACCACCTCTGGAATTAATTTTGGGCGACTCTTCGTAAAATGAAAAACTCAGGCGGCCCTTCGTGAATCCAAAAAGTAGCTTGGAGGTGGCTGATATGGTCACAAAGGGGTAGCCAATGGTGGCTCTGACATCTAGCCCATATTTTCAGAAAACTGGCGTTTGGTAATCAAATCTAGTGCGACGTTGGTTACTTTTCATTATTTGGGTGATTATGCTAATGTGTTTCATTTGAACACCCTTCGCCTGACTCGAACTCCTTTGCTTGCACATCTTGTCGGGGCTTATTCTATTACAATTCCTTATGTCGTGTTTTGGCCCATTTCTTCATAAAATGGCGCATAAACCTCATAATCCTAGACGCTGAAGGGATGACAGTGGACGTGCCATAGTAGTAGTGGTGATGGTCACAGGGCATAAATAGTTTGGGAGGACGGTGGAAATTTTTTTTCGGATATGGCCTCAAGTGGTAAGCAGTAACGGAGAGGGGGTGCGAAATTGTGATGGTGCGACACATGGAGAAGTGGGCGGTAATGGATACCACCCATTTTGGACCCCTGTTTTCATGCTTAGCCTTTTTTCAAACAGAACAACGTAAAAACTCATATACTTGGACCTAAAAATGTTTAGATTTTGGTTCTCAACTTTATCGCATCCATATAAAATTGCACAACACATGTTTTATAGTTTATGATATGAAGAATGTAATTGATGATGCAATGCGAAGTGTGGAGGTGACGTGGAGGTGAGGTGGGACCGACCGCATCGCAAATCACAAATCTTAGGTTTTGTTAAGAGCGTGGGTGGTAAATGCTAAAATATGTGAAGAGCGATATGTGATTGGGACCCACCCACATCGCACATCGCAATTTTTATATTTTACTGCGTGTCGCGGAATTTAGATTTTGGGAAATGAGGTAAATGCTAATGTCAACGAAGTACGATTTGCGCTAGCGGAGGATGATGTGGCATGGTGAATATGGAGCCCACTGCATCGACAAAGTTTATAAAGTGGCGAATGGTTTCTGTGGTAAGGTAAAGTTTATGATGTTTCGTATGATAAGTCTATGTATTTCAATCAGCTTAAAGTGGGGGGCGGAGCTGCTGTGGGGTCAACTGCATCGCAACTTAAACAAAATACATTGTGGATTATTAACGATAAGTTATAAAATGTACGATGTGATATATTTCAAATCGGCGATTGCGAGTTTTAAGGGTTGGGGAAATGGAATAAATTATAATTTGCGAAATGCGATGGATGGTGGGGGAAAAGGTGATGTGTCAGGGAGAATGGCCCCACTTTAATCGAAATCTAGGAAATGGGAAGGCAGAGGTAAAATAGTGATATAGTGATGAAAAGGTAAAGTACAAATATAAAGCAGGAAAAGGGTGAAGTTTAATGTTTTTAAAGGAAAAAAAATGAAAAGGAAGTGTGGCGGGTGAATGGGTCCCACCATCATCGCACGTCACACTTCAGAAACTTTAACATTTACCCTTTGTGCCTATCTTGCAAAACTTGTGATCTGCGATTACGATTTAATCTCCACCTTTGATCGATGCTCAGATCAATGGTCCTCACTGCTCCCTTGCTGTGGTTTCCCAAATTTTTTTCTTTGTCCATGCATGTTCGTTTCTTTCTATTTGTTCGTAGAATACTTGACCCGTTCATGACTTGACCCACTTTAGCATTCACGACTTGACCGAAACATGTTCACGACTCTGCCTTTGTTGTTTTTCTGCCTTAACGGTTTCTCTGTTGCCTTTGCTTCCTTTGATTCTTTCTTTGGGAAATATTTTTAATATTGACATCTATGTACAATATGAAAATTTTGTAAAGATAAAGTACATAGTCACCTTGTGATACTGTAAGTTACAGGGTTCTAACAATGGCTCTAGCTGGGGATGGCAGCTCATTCAAGAGGTGTCAAGAACACCGCAAACTAGTGGCCTGATCCATTGGGCTGATCCCAACCCTACAACCTAATCTGCTACAATTTCTGTGGATGAAAATCTTTAAGTTGAAATCAACACTCTCTGTAATTTGTAGTCTGGGACACACTTGAACTGAAAACTAGAAATCAAACTAAAACTAAAACTGGAAATATGCTCAGAGTGCTGAGCTTATTTGCACAACTACCTACCCTAATCTAACTTGGAGATGATATATACACTAAGTGAACTCCTTTCTCCAATGCAACCAATCAAGTAAATGACTACATGATTGATTCTTATTCACTTTTTTGAGTGGGCTGAGAAAACAAAAGGGCCACTCCCATCTTACTTTCCTTTGAACAACAGTGCTCTAACTTTTCTTTAAAATCTACAACAAACCATTCCTGGCATATCATACTCCTTCTTTAGATGATTATAAGAAACCAACAAAAGGATCTTGGAACAATACATCGCCCTGAGGATTTAGATAACAAACTTCATCTAGGGCTGCTCCTGGTTCCACTTTGTCATGCTCAGGATCCTTATGAAATAGAATATCTACATATTCTTCATGGTCATCTGACATGGCATCCTCATTGTATACCACTATTCTTCCCTCAAGCAAACCTGATATGTATTTATTGATTTGGATGAATTCTGTTGGAAGGCCATCATTTTGATGAATAGGAGCACTTTCTGGCAATAGGCCTCCTTGAGAAGGTAGAATAACATCATTATTAATCTGTTCCTCTGTTTCTTCATGAGGAAATGCTTCAGTACATAAATCAGTAGTAGAACAAATAGAAATAATCTCTTCTTTACATAAAAATTTAGAGGCTAGCTGCATGCTTAAAATCTGATTGATTTCTTCTTCAGTTAAAGGAGGAGGGATTATTTGTTTTCTTTGGATTGAAAAAAAAAAATCCTTCTTCCTCTTGTGAAGAATGATCATGAGGCTGAATGTCTTCTTTAGCCTCACACAAAATCGCAGATGAATTATCATTTGTCTCCACAGAGAGATCCTGTGGATCTATTTTCATTTCTTGATGGCTTTCATTTTCAACTAACTTCTCTTGGTTATCATGACAATTAACTTGAGAATGAAATAAATGAATTTCTTCTAAGAGATCCTTAGGATGCCAATTTCCTAGATCCTCGGACCGATCACAACAATTTTCAGCTAATGATAAAGATGGAGAATTTTCTTTATAATGCTCATAAAACACCTTGTGGAAATATTTTAAAGAAAACAAATTACCAGGGTTCAAACCTTCATACCATTCCCTCGCTTTCCATTCTAATGTTTCCATGAACATCTTTATGAGGCAGTCCTCATTCCATTCTACCTTCAACTTCCATGAATGTATATGAAATTTAATGAGATGTGACGAAGCATCATCAACATTCTCATCTTGAAAAAAGGAATATTTATTTGCCAATTACTAGAGGAATTTTGTGTGGGAATCCAGGAATGTGATCTCCGTTCATTAGAGCATACCTGCGTTCTATTCTTGGATCCATCTTGTCAATCAGTCATAGAGTTAGGTCACTGTATATTCACAACTAATCTGGATTCTTCTACCAGTGGAGTCTTTAGGTCAAATGAAAACTGTGGAGTTGTCAGGTGGATGATTTCAACTTTCTTGTGTTTGGCTGTTGTCCACCATCAACAACCAGATACCAATATTGGAACATACTTGAATCATACAATATTTTGACTGGGGTTTCTGAGTTTTGATGACATATTAAGATTTTTCAATAACTCATTCCCCAGTGGAGTCGCCATTATGTTATCACTCCGTAATTTGTAATATTGGCAAGAACAAACAATAGAGGGTAACATCAAACCACTTTGGAGTCCATGACCTAGCCTTCCTAGTCTCATAGAGGGATATCTTTATCTCTGATTTGAATTTATCTTTAATATCACGAATGCTAATGTTAGGCTAGTTATAGAAATTATGAGGGTTGTTTATCTGATTGATTGAGTGGTTGGACAGATCAGGTCTGCGGAGGCTAATCCATTGGGATATGGAGTCAAAATTCTGGATTGGCACATCAACATTCAAGAGCATCACAGGGCAAGCTAATTGTGCTAGATGGATCTTTAGAGAAGTAAAAATTATGAGGTGAAAGAAATAGTAAGGTTCAGTAGTGAATAAAGAGCAGTTAAGAATTCTCTAATCAGACTTCAGTAGCAAACATTCAGATTGTAAATGTATACATAATTAAGGTGCTCTCACAACAAATATTAATATAAAATTTCTGATTTACAATTAGATGAACATATGCACAGTGAAGGAAACCACAGAAACATTTAAATAGATAAATAGCACATCACCATTTTCACACAGCTCAAGAATCCTGTAAATGGTCTTTGATTATTGATGTCTAGCTCCAAAATTACAGTGCTCCAATATAGTAGTTCTTACAATGCAGGGGCTAACAATATCCAACCCCTGATATTGCTAAGGCATGTAGTATTTATCTAAAAAATAAGTCAGTTTCTCTACCTTACTCGAAAACCTTTCATTGATTACAATTTAGCAGAAAATGGAAAAGTGTGGCCATGCAAGGCCTGATCATAGATCTCTGACAACAACACCGCCTATGGAATTAATTTTGGGTGACTCTTCGTAGAATGAAAAACTCAAGCAGCTCTTCGTGAATCCAAAAAGTGGCTTGGAGGTGGATGATATGGTCACGAAGGGGTAGCCAATGTTGGCTCTGACATCTAGCCCAGATTTCCAGAAAATTGGCATTTGGTAATTAAATTTGGTGTGGCGCTAGTTACTTTTCATTATTTGGGTGATTATGCTTATGTGTTTTGTATGAACGCCTTCGCTCGACTCGACCTCCTTTGCTTGCACACCTTGTCAGGGCTTATTCTATTACAAGTCCGTCTGCCGTGTTTTGGCCCATTTCTTCATAAAATGGCGCATAAGCCTCATAAGCTCGAACGTTGAAGGGATGACGGTGGACGTGGTGCAGCAGCAGTGGCAATGGTCACAGGGTGGTAGCGGTTTTGGAGGACGATGGAAACAAATTTTCGGATGGGGCCTCAAGTGGTAAAAGGTAACAGAGAGGGGGGTGCAAATTGTGATGGTGCGACACGTGGAGGAGTAGGCGGTAATGGATACCGCCCATTTCGGACCCCTGTTGTCGCACTTAGCCTTTTTTTAAATAAAACAACGTAAAAACTCATATACCCAAACCTGAAAATGTTTAGATTTTAGTTCTGAACTTTATCGCAACCATATAAAATTGCACATCACATGTTTTACAATTTATGATATGAAGAATGTAACCAATTATGCAATGCAAAGTGCGGAGGTGACATGGAGGTGAGGTGGGACCGACCACATCACAAATCGCAAATCTTAGGTTTTGTTATGAGCGCGGGTGGTAAATTCTAAAATATGCGAAGAGAGATATGTGATTAGGACCCACCCACATCATACATCGCAATTTTTATATTTTACCGTGCGTCGTAGAATTTAGAGTTTGGGAAATGAGGTAAACGCTAAGGTTAACGAAGTGCGATTCACGTTAGCGGAGGATGATGTGGCACGGTGGAGATGGAGCCCACTGCATTGACGAAGTTTATAAAGTGGTGAATGGTTTCTGCGGTAAGGTAAAGTTTATGAGGTTTCGTATGATAAGTCTATGTATTTCAATCGGCCTGAAATGGGGGGCGGAGTTGTTGTGGGGCCAACCGCATCGCAACTTAAACAAAATACATTGCGGGCACTTAACGGTAAGTTATAAAATGTGCGATGTGATATATCACAAATCGACCATCGCGAGTTTTAAGGGTTGGAGAAATGAAATAAGTTATAATTTGCGAAATGCGATGGATGGTGGGGGAAAAGTTGACGTGTCAGGGAGAATGGACCCACTTTAATCACAATCAGGGAAATGGGAAGGCAGAGCTAAAAAGTGATATAGCGATGAAAAGGTAAAGCAGAAATATAAAGTGGAAAATTGGAAATTAAAATCAAGTGTGGCAGGTGAATGGGTCCCACCATCGTCGCACATCGCACTTAGACAAATTTAACATATACCCTTTGCGCCTATCTTGCAAAACTTGCGATCTAAAATTGTGATTTAATCTCCATCGTTGATCGATGCTCATATCAATAGTCCTCACTGCTCCCTTGTTGTGGTTTGCCGAATTTTTTTCTTTGACCATGCCCGTTCATTTCTTTCTATTTGTTAGTAGAATACTTGACTTGCTTTAGCGTTCACGACTTGACCCAAATATGTTCACGACTCTGCCTTTGTTGTCTTTCTAACTTAACTAATTTTCTGCTACCCTTTCTTCCTTTGATTCTTTCTTTGGAAAATATTTTTAATATTGACATCTATGTACAATATGAGAAATTTGTAAGGAGAAAGTACATATTCATTATGATACTATAAATTGTAGGGTTCTAACACGTTTCAATGAAGATCCATATATGGGATGGAAGAAACAAACAATGATTCAGCGACCAAACATGCAACAAACAAGAGATTCCTAAGAATATATTTGAATAAAATATTCAAATGCCATTCGAAAAACCCTATGTGCAATGCAAAAATGGATATTTTTCTTTCTTTCCTTTTCGATTTTCAAATGCATTGAAAAAAAAAATACTATATAATTGACCAAAAGAACTCACACAGACTTCAATTGTAATATGATTTTATTTCTATTAAATCAACAATCAAACCAAGTATTAAAAAATGCTAATTGACAAGAAGTAAAAAAATCAAATAAACTCTCCTAATAAGGAAAAAAAACTCAAATGTAAACACATTAATGGCTTTATGGATAAAATGACTAGTTCAGAGACTAAGGAAAATTCACTGGATAAAATAAAAACTTGGGGTAAGGCATAAAAATGCAATTTTTGCTTCCTACAGGAACCATCGTTGTCTAGGCACAAGAACCATTGTGATGCATCGCACTTGTAGAGAGAGACAGATGCACTGGGTCGTTCTGTCTTAGGCTAGAAAGTGTGTTAGGGATACTTTTGTTTGAAAAGTGAAATAAAAACCTACCAAGCTCAAAATTATGTTTTCCAAAGACTAATTACTTTGTAAAAAAGTCAATTTAAGTTGTATTTAAATGTCTATAAATAATGGGAAAAGAAAACCACTATAGGAACATCTCGTTCCCCGATATGTTCACCAAGTTGTTTGATGGAAAATTATCTCTTGCAGATAGAAGTGAATTCCCTATATCTAGTGGCTTGATATAGAAACATCATAAGCAAAACACTTGGGCTTCCCTTAGAGAATTAGAATATGGAGGAAAAACTTACCTTGAGTCCAATGCAAGTTCTCCTCTTCTCCCTGCTTGTGAACTTTAACTCTAGCTAAAAACACTATAAATGGAACCTACAAAACAACTATAACAACCACAAGAACTACAATATATACATAGCATATACTAATATCTCTAATCAATGAATCAAGAAGGCATTGAAATACATATGCATCAAATAGACACAAGTATAGGAAAACAGAGCATTTTGTATTAATGAAACATAGGAGAAGATTACAACCCTTTTACAGATCTTGGTAATGTGGATGTATCCCACCAAACTTGTCCATCCTTATCCACAAAGCAAGCCTTAAATCAAAACTCAAGGATGGTAATGAATCCTTATGTAAAAATCCACAACATTAGGGCATCGCTAAGTGTCTCTAAAACCAAACCCAAACTCTATGGTAGGTAGTGAATTTATAGGGTAAATAGAGTAGTTTAGGATTTACCATTCTAGGGATTAAATCCACATATGAGGGAGGATAAGCTCTAGGTATAAGAGATAAGACCTATATGATATGATATGATAGGAATTCTAGATCTCAATCAATATTAAATGGTTAAAACCACCTTAGAAGCTTCTGGAAAGTGAATGTTCATAATTATTTTTTATTCTTCGCGAAATTATAGAACTGTCGCACTTGTAGTAAAGGAAACATGTGTTGGTCAGTGTAGATGCCCAGTTATGCAACATGAAAATAGTGCAGGTGGCTATAAGGAAGTGTGCACTAGGGCCAAAACTAGGTTTTTAAGCTGATTAACCTAGATTTCTTAGATTTTTTGGAGAGATAATGCTTAAGGCTCTACAAAGGGATTATTGCAAGGTGTCAAGTATGTTGATTGATCTAGTTTCCAGGTCTTTCAAATGGCACAATCTTTGTTGAGATATCCACGAGTGTGATAATGAGCACATTTACAAGGAACCCCTTCATAATGAAGGCGTTGTTTATGCTTGAAGGTTCCGGGCCGTGAATATAGAAAACATATATAACTTTAAAATGTTGTTTGTCAGTATCATAAACGCTTGTGTATAAAACTAGTTTTATTAAAGAAATGATATATAAAAAATCAAAAATATTCTCATTCTTTTAAAGATTTATAATGACACAAAAGAATGAGAGGGAGACAAGGAGCCAGAACCAGATAGTAATTAATGCAATTTTCTCACATATTGCATCAAAATCGACTGTTTAGGGTTTGAGGTAAAGTTCTCGAGAGACTAAAAGACATCTACTGTATATTATATTTTTGGCATTTGTTACCTCCTTTTACATCCATCCCATCCAACCCTTAGCTAAAATTACGTTTTACAGCATATTTGACGAATGTCCGAAAAATTTTTTCCATCCATCATTCCAGGACCTCCATAAACATTCTTCTTCTTGAAAAATGAATGATGAATTTTTCTTTCTCCATGATGAGTATCTCGTTTAATTTAACATCCTTTCCTAATACCAAGTAGGGTTCCTCACCCTTTTGTATTATGCATTTTTTCTTCTATTGTGTTTGGTCCTCAACAGGTGGAGGTGAGAGAAATGGGGACCTAGGGTTTTGATTGCCTCCACTAAACATATTTTAGGTTAGAAAACTACTTAATAGGAGGACTATTTTGAAAGAGTATGTAAGGTGAGGGATGGATACAAAAAGAGCACCAACGATGGACAAAGGCATTTAACGATGATCAACAAAAGATAGGTTTTGTAGGTAGGTAATTGTGGGTAGGTAGAAGGTGTGAATCGATGGATGTGCAATCTAGAGAAGTGAGGGAGTTTTGAGGAGGGTCCAAAATAATGGTTTGGGGTGGTCTGCCAAGCGAGGAGTATACCTCCTGCCACTACTCCCAATAATTTTCTACAAAATCCAACTAATGAATCAAATATAAAATTTGAGAGAATACATGTTTGACCATATCCATACATAGTTGTGATGACAAAGGCAATGATCTATAGATAGAAATACCCAGGTTTGAGGAAGGAAATAATATTTATATAGATAGATCCTTGCCTCTTAGAAGCAAATTTCAAGTGATCATTTCAATACAAAGATGGTTCAGCTTTTTTCTGGAGGATAGAAGCTACAGGTTTGAAAAGTTTTCACCTTGCATATGACAGGTTGTTACTTAGTAGGAATTGACTCTAAGACCCTTTTGGAGCATCAAGAGCATGCTCTTAGACAATATTAGCTACATCTAAAGTGGTTTTTCTGTGTGACTTTATCTCCTATTTTTTATGGTTTTAGTGTCCCTCTTATTTGAAATTTTTGTTCTTACTCTTGTAATTTTCAAGAGTTTGTTCTTCTAAGGGGGACTCCATCATAGAAGTCCAAAGGTACTCAGTAAATAAGAGGTAATTTCTTTCTCCAATGATTGATAGTGTTCAGTCTTTTATAAAGGAAGGTTTAAAGCTGGGGCTTTTCCAACGATTTGGATTTCATGGTATCGGGCTCTCCAGCCAATATCCAGTTCTCAATAGTCATTAAGTTATAGGGTGGAAACATTTAAGGATCCTGATATTTATAGGTATACATTTAATTGGGTTGAGGTTGGTGAGATTTTTTGAATATTTTCATATCATGGTTTCTTCATAAGGTTGATTATTGAACATGTATTGATCCTCTCTAGAATAACACTTAAGGAAATATAATCTCAAGACCATCATGGAGATTTGATTGTTTATCTTGCCTTTAGATGATGTTTTAAATTGTGTCGTTTTTATTCTAATGGGGTATTTTCTATAGATTTTTATTCACTTATCAATTTACATTTCAAATGCTTCGTGATTGTAGGCTTCTTGTCTTGATGTAGGGACAAATATCATTATGATAATGAGGAGCCTGTCTTTCTAGAAATTTTGGGATTTGAGATCATTGACATGTTTCTTTTCCTTTTTTACTTAAGGGAATATATTTATTTTCTTCCAAGTTGTTGATTTTATGGCTCTCTAAATTTTATATTAGGTGATTAAGTGTCGTTATCTCCGGAGATCGTTTGGATTATTCAAACTTAACAACTTGGGGACTAGTTACGGTAGAGAATGGAATGTGGTTATTTCTCATGTCTAGTGGGTCTTTAGGATTTTTTTGAATGGTTTTCATCTTTTGGATAGTGGTTTGAAGGTCTAGTGTGGTGGTATTGTTTTTCTCAAGTGTTTTGGACACATTACTGCACATTGGTATAATTACTGGATTGTACATGTAGCAAGACATTTCTCCTAGGCTGGAAGAGCTCATTGAGGTTACAGTTGAAGCAAAAAACAATGCTAGGAGTCTTTTGAGGAGTCTGTATTTTGATTTTTGGTCCAAAATAGGAGTTGGAGAGGATAATATATTTTGTTCAGCTATTGAAGCAAGGTGGTCTGAGGCTAATGGTTCATTAAATTATGGACCGAGATTTTGAGATAGAAGAAAGAAAGTGATAAAGTTTGCAGGTCATATTCAGACTCTCATTCTGGGGTCGATGTTTATTGGGATAGGGTGGAAGTGCTCAAATAGAAGGCTCTCATAGGTCGTTGGGAATTCTAATATATGTGTAGTGATAAATTAAAGGGATGGGTGGAGAAGTGTTGGTCGCCAATCCTTAATTATAGGTCGAAGATCATTGTATTATTTAATGGATCATTTTGTTTCCATTTTATGCGTTCAGAAGATGTGGAGAAAATTGTTACCATTCCTTAGGTCAAGAGTGATGGTTTTTTTTCCCTTCAATTATGGAGCATGGGTTTCAACCCCTTCGAGGAAGCGTTGGGGCGAAGAATTATATGGGTTAAATTACGAGGTCTCCCATTAGAGATGTAATCCAAACAAGCGATCATGGAAATTGCCAACACAATTGTGAAATTCTTCTTGTTGGAGGAAGGGAGTTTGGAAAAGAATGATAAAAGGATTGCATGGATGTTGTTTGAAGTGGATTTTGTTGGTGGGATTCCATTAGAGATTGGACTTTTCTATGGACCATTTCATTTAGACAGTGCATTGATTATTGGGAGATCCCTGTCAGATGTCCAGGTTTCCACATGACGAGCCATTAAATAGCGGCATGCCCTTGGAGGCTCACGGTTGATTGTTTTTACGATGCTCAACATTGTGACAAAGGGAAGACTTTTCAGAGAAATTCATAGCAAGAAAAAATTTTCTTTAGGATAACCACAATAACAAGGTTTCAGGTACTTTTGCATGTAATCCTTCCCCATTAATGACGATTTTAATATTATAGCTTCAGACGACAAAGTGATGAACAATATCAAGGAAAAATTTGGTAATGAGATCATTCAATCTAAAAAATGTATAAATCATGTCATTAGGGTGGGTAAATTATATAATTCATCTACCTTTTATTCCGCCCTTTCTCTTTTATTGGGTTCGGATAAGTCAATCCATGTCTGCATTGAATCTTCCTTAGTAGTCATTGATAGAGGTAGGGAGGGGGGGATCCTATTTTTTCATGGTTTATGCATTCATCTCCAATTAAATTTAAAAAATTCTTGGGGAAGCCTTATTGTCGTATTTCTGAGGACCCTAAGTTGGGTTTCCTGTCACAACATGAGTTTTCTCGCTTGGAGCCGCTCACCATAAAGAAAGCCTTTTTCCTTGTAGGTTTTAACCCTAAACAGAAATTATCTACACACAAATATTGCAACAGAAAATAAACAATAGCAAGAGCATAAAACATAAAACAGATAAACACAGAGATTTTCCCCTTGATCCCAAATCGGGACGACCAACTTGATTTTTCATTATATTCCTTTTAGTGTTACAAAACATATATATACATGCCGAAGCATACATAAACCCCAATCCATTAACCCTGGATTAGAACATAACCATAGTTCCCTTGATCGGATCTACAAAAATACCAGGGGCCGAAAACCATCATACCCCAAAACCATGTGCAAAACCATACACAAAACCATGGGTGCGGACTACCCACCGGAAATTAAGGACCAAAAATTTTCACTGGGGCACTGCCCCAGACCCCGATAGGGGGTGCTACCGCCCCCCCTATTACCCCCCTGTGCGTGCTTAGACGTGAAAAGAATATAACACATACCCAACATTCTCCCACTTGTTGTTTTCTTTCCGCAGGGGGGCATAGGAGAGCTTAGTCATTGGCCCAATTCTTCAACACCCATTGTTTCTCTACACCAAGAGAAATTTTGAGTGCTCATAGACTTCGTCAATGCATCTACAACATTCTTCAAAGTGTCCACCTTTACCAGCAACACCCTTTTAGCCTCAACCATATCTTTAACAAAGTGATATTGAACATCAATGTGCTTTGTCTTTGAATGATAAGCAGGGTTCTTAGCCAAGAAAATTGCACTTTGGCTATCACAGTCTATCCGTATAGTTTGTTGTACCAACCTCATACTTGAACACAATCTCTACAACCAAACTGCTTCCTTGCTTGCATGAGTGGTTTCTATGTATTCTGCCTCTGTAGTTGAAAGCGCCACTACAGACTGTCTTTTACTCATCCAACTGACTGCACCTCCAAATAGGCTAAACACATACCCACTTGTAGATCTTCTTTGGTCCAGATCTCCAGCCCAGTCTGCATCAACAAAACCATGAATTTCCAACATTCTTTCCAATCCTGGTCTTCCCTGGTAGCACAAGCCATAATCACTAGTGCCACGTAAATATCTGAAAACCCGCTTCACTGCTGTCCAATGCTCCTTCCCCGGGTTTGACATAAACCTGCTCAATACTCCCACTGCATGTGCAATGTCTGGTCTAGTACAGACCATTGCATACATCAAGCTACCCACTACACTTGCATATGGAACACGGGACATATACTCCTCTTCTTCTTGTGTCTTGGGACACTGTTCAGCAGACAGCTTTACACCTACAGGAATAGGAACACTCACCGGTTTACTATCCTGCATATTGAACCTCTGTAATATAGTCTCGACATACTTCCTCTGGTTTAACCAGAGCTTCCTCTTTGCCCGATCTCTCTTAATTTCCATGCCCAAAATATAGTTTGCAGCACCAAGATCCTTCATGTCGAATTTGGAGAACAGTTGGGTCTTCAAATCTTGGATAATTTCTTTGTCATTTCCAATCAGCAACATATCATCCACATACAAGACCAAATAAATAACATGGTCACCAATTAATTTAAAATAAACACAGTGATCCTCCTTGCTTCTGGTGAAGCCAAGTCCACGTATATAGGTATCAAATTTCTGATACCACATCCTTGGTGACTGTTTTAACCCATAGAGAGACTTCTTCAACCTGCATACCAGTTCTTTCTTACCCTTCACCATAAAGCCTTCAGGTTGCTTCATGTAGATATCCTCTTCTAGATCCCCGTGAAGAAATGTTGTCTTCACATCCATCTGTTCTATCTCAAAATCAAATGCAGCAACAACAGATAAAAGTAATCTAATAGAAGTAACTTTGGCAACACGAGAAAAAATATCACCAAAATCAATTCCTGGCACCTGGGAATAACCTTTTTCTACCAACCGAGATTTGTATTTCTCTACCTTGCCTTCTACATTCATCTTCTTTTTAAACAC
Source organism: Pinus albicaulis (assembly GCA_034641835.2). NCBI lineage: Eukaryota > Viridiplantae > Streptophyta > Pinopsida > Pinales > Pinaceae > Pinus > Pinus albicaulis. The sequence continues at coordinate 529,284,322 of CM076571.1, read as the reverse complement.
CCATTTGTTCCCGATGGGCTTCCTTCCAGTCGGCAACTCCACCAGATCCCATGCCTCATTTTTATGCAAGGATGCCATTTCATCAACCATGTCCTCCTTCCAGAGTTTTCCATCCTCTGAATATACTGCCTCCCTGACAGTTTTGGGATCATCATCAGTTATAGTTAAGGAAAAACCTGAACAGAAAGCAGATGGACTATACCTTTCTGGTTGCCTTCTTTCCCGAGCTGATCTTCTCACAACTGGAGTTTGTGGCTCTTCCTCTTATGAGTCTTCTTCTGTTGTAGAGTCTCATTCATCCTCCTTTAGCTCAAACTCTATCTTCTCATATTCCTTTGGTATGAGTTCATGTTTTACAACATTTTTCACCTCTCTAAACACCACATCTCGACTGTACACAACCTTCCTTGTTTCCAGGTTCCAAAGCTTGTAACCTTTTAAACCATCCTTATACCCAATAAAGATGCACCTTTCAAATTTATTATCCAACTTGGTCCTTTTCTGCTTTGGAACATGTACATATGCATCACATCCAAATACCCTTAGATGTGAAATAGAGGGTTTCTTACCAGTGCATACCTCATGTGGAGTCTTATCCTCCAACACTGATGAAGGTGATTTGTTAACCAGATAGCATGCAGTCTCCACTACCTCTGCCCAAAATTCTTGTCTTGACCCGGTACCATTGAGCATGCTTCTTGCCTTTTCCATCAGTGTTCTGTTCATTCTTTCCGCAACTCTGTTTTGCTGAGGTGTGTATGAAGTAGTCTTCTACCGTGCTATACCACACTTCTTACAGAAATCTTCAAATTCCTTCTTGCAGAACTCCCCACCATTATCTATCCTCAGCGCCTTTATCTTTTTCTCTGTCTGGTTTTCCACCAGAGCCTTAAATTATTTAAATCTATCAAATACTTCAGATTTCTTCCTCAACAAATATATCCATGTATTCCTTGAGAAGTCATCTATGAATGAAACATAGTACACAGACTTTCCCAGTGATGGAACTAACACAAGTCCAAACACATCACTGTGCACAAGTTCTAATATCTTGTTCGCCCTCTTAGCACCAGAAGGAAAACTCACCTGATTCTTCTTACCATATACACAATGTTCACAGAAATCGAAATCCAGAGAGAAATTAGACATACCTTCTACCATACCATTTCTATGCAATATCCGAAGGCCCTTATCTCCAATATGTCCAAGCCTTTGATGCCATAGCATGGTATTTTCTCCAGATGCCGCTAAGCTTTCCGCTCCACTTTCGGGAACCACAGAATTGTTGCACCCATCAATAACAATGTTGCCCTGAAGCTTGTAAGAGTTCCAATCCAAACTCCCTGCACTAATACCAATTCTCCCTGAACCATCTAACATGTATATTTCTCGAACATTCTTTTTACACCCTCGCATCATCCATCTTGCTTACATAAATCATATTTCTGGCCAATGCAGGAATGTGCAAAACACCAGGAAGTGTTCTAATCCTTCCACCTTGCAGCTTCAGCTTGAATTTTCCACTTCCGATGATTCTGCCCCTCCTATCATCACCTAATAAGACATCACCGCCATCATATTTCTCATACTCTCAGAACCACTCCCTATGGGGAGTGAAGTGAAAGGATGCACCCTAGTCAATCAACCATGACTCATGATCTACATGTGTATTTGAAGAAGAAGACAAATACACACCCCCACCTTCTTATCCGAGGTGGAATTTTCCTTTGCGAAGGAGCATCATTGGAAGGAGCATCATCAGATCCCTTTCCTTTCTCAGGAGCTTTAGATCTGCATTCCTTTTTGTAGTGTCCTTCCTTTCCGCATTTCCATCATACCTTTACAAACTTTCCAGGAGATTTAGATCTCCCTCTAGATTTGGATCTCCCACTCGAAACCTTATTCTTGTTTCTGTTTTGGGACCTTCCTCGTACAGATAAGGCATCTCCATTCTGGCCCTCCATATTTCTCCGTCTCATTTCCTCCCACAACAAGGCTGAGACAATGTCATCAAAATTCAAGGTAGTTGTATTGCTACCTATTGCAATAACCAGACTGTCCCATGAATCTGGTAGAGAACACAACAAGCTGATGCACTTATCTTCATCTCAGATTTTAATATCAACAGATGACAGCTGACTTACCACAGTATTGAAGGCGTTCAGATGCTCTGTCACCAAGTCTCCATCCTTCATCCTCAGGTTATACAGCTTTTTCCGTAGGAACAATTTATTCACTAGAGACTTAGATTGGTACAAATTCCCTAGCTTTTCCCACAAGTTCTTCGTCGTAGCTTCCCCAGATACATTCAACAATACTGAATCTGAGACACACAACCGTATTGTGCTCTTAGCCTTCCGATCCAGTTTCTTCCAGTCTTCATCTGACATCGTCGTTGGTTTAGTACTTGGATCTACCGCAATCCACCGATCTTTATCCACCAGCGTATCCTCCATCTTGAGTTTCCACAACTCAAAACTCGACTCATTAAATTTCTCGACCTCTATCTTCCCGCCTTTCACCATCTTCTTTTCACCGTTGAAGAATGGATCACACAAATCTCCCACCGAATGTGGTCTACCCTGCCCGGAAAGCAAAAAAAAACCTCGCACAAAGGCGTCCCTCGTCGAAACAGCTCTGATACCAAATGTAGGTTTTAACCCTGAACATAAATTATCTACACACGAATCTTATAACAAAAAATAAACAATAGCGAGAGCATAAAACATAAAATGGATAAACACAGAGATTTTCCCCTGGATCCCAAATCGGGACGACCAGCTTGATTTTTCATTATATTCCTTTTAGTGTTACAACACATATATATACATGTCGAAGCATACATAAACCCCAATCCATTAACCCTGGATTAGAACATAACCGTAGTTCTCTTGACTGGATCTACAAAAATACCAGGGGCCGAAAACCATCGTACCCCAAAACCATGGGCGCAGACTACCCACCGGAAATTAAGGACCAAAAATTTTCGCCGGGGCACTGCCCCGGACCCCGATAGGGGGCGCTACCGCCCCTCCTGTGACCCCCCCATTGCCCGCAATGCAAAGGGGGGCCCCTCTTACCCCCCCCTCGCGCGTACTTAGTCATGGAAATAATATAACACATACCCAACATTCCTATGGAAGAGTTTATTGTTAGCTCCAATTCCCAAAAAAATAACGCTATTAGGAAGAAGAGAGGTGAAAAGTATAAAAAGGTTTCAATTTTCTCTCTGGTCTCCGTTGACCTTGATTCCTCTTTTCAAGAGGCCATGGATGACCCACATCCTCCTTCATGTGATCCTTTTTTCCTTCATATGTCACCATGATCTTTTATTTATCCAATTCTTGGGTCCTTAGAGGAATTTCACCTGTCGAATATCCTACCGAATGATTATAATGTCAATTAACATTAGGGGTATGGGATCTTCCCTAAAAATAATGTCTATACGCAGTATTATTTAGTTGTAGAAGCCTACAATATTTTTTTTTTTTTCAAGAGACGATTGTAAATAGGGAGAAGGAATGGGAACTTTAAATAAAAATTTGTGCCATATGGAATGTATGTGCAACTAGTGCCCCAGGACATTTGGGAGGATTGGCAACCATTTGGGATTCAATAATCATTAACCTTCTATCATATAAATATTTTGCAGGGATCATTATGTCAGGATTCATGAGAGTGTCATGTATGTTTCTTCATATTATCAACATATATGCTCCATTTTCAGATAGAAAGTCATTCTGGGATCATCTCGATTAGAGTGGTTTGTTGGGTATGAGTTCCTTAATTTTGGTAGGAGCTCTTAATATGAGAATAGAAGTAGATGAGGTATGGGGATACAAGAGTAAACTGTATAATCTGGGGGATTATTTCAAGGGGGTTGGAGGAATGATTGAATTGGAATGGGGGGAATTTCCAAGAGGCTAGATCATTTATTTGTTCAATTAGATCTGATTGGAAGTCTCAAAAATATCTCTAATCATGATCTGGTTTTCCTATAATGGTCTAGGGAAAATGATTGCAAACAATTTCCATTTATGTTTGACCATTCTTGGTTAAAAGAAAAGGATTTTATTGAATTGGTTAGGGGAGATTGGCATAAAAATATTACAGTTCGAGTGATCTCCAGGATCAAAGTTGTTAGTTATAAATTAAAATTTTTAAAGAAAGAAGTCATGAAGTGGGAAATAAATGAAAAAAACATCTCGTAAGGGAAATGATAATATTAGAGATTAATATTAATGCTTTCAATGGTCCAACAAACCAATAATATTTTTCATAGGGCACAAAAAATAAGATATTCCATCTAGAGGAGAGAAAGCGTCAGATATTAAAGTTGCAAGAGGAGGAGTGGCGTTTGATGATCATAGTTGTATGGGTGGATGAAGGAGTTAAAAATTCTCGATTATTTCATAAACAAGATTAAAAAAGAAGAAAGTAAAATTCCATATGGAACATAAAGGATAGTCAGGGCAATCATCTTACAACACAAAATTAAATTTAGCAATAAGTAGTGAGATTTTTCAACCATCAGTACAGAGCCAAAGAAGGTGTAAAAATTGAAAAATAGATGGAGTTCATTAATCTATTCCCTAGAATGGTTGATGAAAAGGAAAATGAAAAAATGGGGACTATCGATTACAAACAAAGAAGTGATCGAGGTTCTGGAAGTTTTGGCGAGGGACGAGATCCCAAGCCCAAATGGTTGGACAAACGAGTTATTTGTTCATTTTCTGGATATTATGGTAAAGAATCTACTTGATATGCTTGAGGAATCACGATGTCTTTGTTCGATTTTGGGTTCCATTAATGCTACACTCATAGCCCTCATACCCAAAATGTCTAGACCTTCAGCTTTTATGATTTTAAGCATATATCATTATGTAACACGATGTAGAAAATGATATAAAAAATCATTACTAACAAGATTAAAGCAATGTTGTCTAAATACATTTCTTCGGAGTAATTCGGCTTCTTAGACAACAAATGGATACAAGACACACTAGAACTAATGCAAGAATGCATTCATTCTATCAAATCCTGAAAGATGGATGTGTGTATTATGATGATTGATTTGATTAAAGTTTATGATAGTGTGGATTGGAATTTTTTAAGATTGATCCTTCACAAGATTGGGTTGGGAGTCCAGATAGTACAATGGATTATGGCATGTATTACATCGGTGAATTTTGTAGTCATCATAAATGGGCTTCTAACAAATTTCTTTAAGGATTCAAGAGGTCTTTGAGGGGAGGATGTATCAATCACTAAATGGTCTACATTTCATCAAATTTTATCTAGATTTGGGAACACATAATGCTTATACATGAACAAAGGAAAATCAACCTTAATTTCGGCAATAAACGAGGAGTCAATGATTTTGGAGATTCCAAGAATATTTGAGGTGTAATCGATCTTCATGGACATCATCATATTAAGTATTGAGATTGGTTTATAAGAAATTTTGAGAATAAGATGTCTCTTTGGTCACATAAGTGGCTTTTGATGGGACAAAGGCTGAAATTGATAAAATTGGTCCCACATAATATTTCAGTATATTAGATGCATCTCTACAATATTCCTTAAGATATCATATAAAGAATTGATTCTATCATTTCCAAGTTCCTTTGGGATGGTCTAGGAAATGTGAAGAAAATTAATTTAGTTTTCCTAGAAGTGATTTCTCGACATGTGGAAGAGGGTGGATGGGGAACTAAGGATACAAAGTGCTTCAGTAATGCTTTAATAGTCAAAAAATTATGGAGAGCGTTAAATGGCAAAGGTTTTTGGAAACATATTATCAAAGAGAAATATCTAAAAAATAAACAATTAGTGGAGTGGATCAAAGAAGGGGCTCCAGAAAAGAAGGTTACATCATATATCTAGAGGAGTATGATGAATATTAAGCATTGGTTACTTTGGAATCTATGATGGGATCTTGGCTTGGGGTCAATGGTCGAGATATGGTTGGATGGAATTAAAGGTCTAGCTGGAGATCACTCTCTATCTATTCCTATTCATAGCATATTCACAACAAGGATTTCTTCTTCCTAAACCAACTCTATGTTGAATTTTTTTCATTTCATGTAACACATTATTGGCTTAATGATAGGGATATTAGCCTCTCTGGGATATTAGAAGCGGAATGGGATCAATATATTTTACAATTAATATTAGTAGGAATAGTGTTGACAGAGAAATAGGATAATTTGACTTGGGAAGGATGTAAGTATAAGGGTCAGATCTCGATTAAAGACATTTATAAACATATTTCACAAGATCAACGCATGATGGATAATTTTTTACGATTTCAAAAGTCCTATAAGTGGGAGATCCCACTTAAATTAAAATGTTTTAGTTGGTTGGTTGTGCACAACAAGACTCTTACATGAGAAAATAATCTCAAAAGGGGATTTAAAGGACTCGGGAGATGTGCATTATGCAGGGAAGATAATGAATATGTGGACCATATTTGTCTTACTTGTCCATTCACGGTCTCATTATGATGTGGGTTATTGCAATGCCTTAATATATATGTTGTATGGGATAAGAACTCCATTGAAAAATGCCTAATTTAGTGGTTCAAGGACTTTAAGGAATATCATACTTTACCTATCTATATTCTATGGGGAATTTGGAGAAGCAGGAATGCAATTATTTTTGACCAAGAAGAGTCGGATGTTAGAGGCACATGTTTGAAGATTATTGCATAATTTTTGGAGATAGGGACAAAAAATAAGGCATTATAAAGGATAAATTTTTGGATTAAGGAGGTTTGGTCTAAATTCCCAATTGGGTTCTTTGATGGGGCATCAACAAATAAGGTTTATGGTAGTGGGGCGTATGTTGCGATGAAACCTAGAATGTTCTATCATTTTAGTTGGTAAAATGGTGTGGTACAAATAATAGAGTTGAGCTTATTTCTTATTGGGGGATCTTAATTTGTGCAAAATGGATTGACAATGGAGAGCTAGATGTGTTCGGTGATTCTAAAGTGATTATTGAATGGGTTCAGATGAGATAAAATTAGCCGGCATCATTCACTCACTAGATGCAACGAATTATATCATTGATCAAGAATTTCCAGATATTATCCTTTACACACATTGACAGGCTACAAACCATGTTCTAGATCACCCGTCAAAGGAAGGATGGTGTGGATTTCCGGGCAAGATTAATTATTCTTCTCTTCAAAATGGAACCTTACAAATTTCAAGGAGTATTAAAATATAAAGGAATATCATAAATAGTTTCTATAGACCACTATTTGATAATTTTTATGTTTAAAAAGTTTCTTTTTTCTTTTTTTAAGAAAAAATGTAGATATTGAAGTAGGATCATATAAGGAAAGTATGTTTATGGCGATAAAATACAATAGAGAAACAAATCTTCTGAAGAGATAGAGGAATATAGATCTAAAGATGACATAAGATACAATTTTGACAGAAATAATATGGGTATCAAAGATATATGGGGATGAGACAAAAAATATGCATATGTAATTACTTTTTGATTAACGAATGTATGTTGGTTTATTCCTATTGAAAAATAGGTATGCGTTACTACAAGATCCCGATGTATAAGAAATGGATTTTTCATTTCTTTCTATTGACAAGAACCATGTATAAACAATGAACAATGAATCATTTTAACAATGTATTGCAAACATTTATGAGGAAGGACAATACTTCAATTGTTTGGAAATTTGTATCGTGTCATTTCTGCAACAACAAAAGAGTAAGAGTTTGATTTCTTATCACGTTCACATCTGTTATCACCAAATTTATCTTGATTGGCTGCTCATCAATCAACTCAATGTAACTCTTTCAAGCCACTTCTAACATAAGATTAGCCTCTTCAGTTTGAGAGGGCTATCTCAAAGGGGGTTTATGATTATGAATAAGGATAGTACTAGATGTCTAACTCTATGGAATTGTAACTTCTTTTTGTATGATTGCAGGTTGAAAAATGAAGGCTTGCTACCATTGGGCTTATGGAGTCAAAAATCAGTAGTTTCAGTGAAAATGGTTCTTCACATGGAAGCTGAGGCAGATAAAGGTTTTTAACAGAGATAATTCACACACATAACATAGGAAAACACAGTCATTTCACCACTAAAGGAAGTCAGAGCATAATATTATGAATTCTGAGTAATTAGCGATGAAATATACTACAAGTGATTAAACATAAAGATACAGATCAATAACACATCAAAAACATAATGAGAATTTTAGGTCTGGAAGTAGAATGTCACTTTGTATTACTGATAATGGATAAAACATACAAGTAGCAATTTGGTGCAATATTCTCCAACCCCTTGCTCTTCGATGTTTTGTCTATAAACATACATTCTTTACAATGTAGATGACCTGCCTCGTTGGCTAGATCTTTGGATTCTACTCTGACACCTATTATAACTTAAACCACTAACTTGAAACATAAAAATGATAGTTAACCTTAAAGAAAACAAGCTCCTAATAGGACTCTATCTCCTATTTATTACATTCATTTATCCTATCAGTGAAACAATTACAAAATGGTTACATAATGAATGTCACATGCTTGAAAGAAAAATGAACCTAGTTCACCACCAATTTACATCTTTAAAGCACCCCTAGATTTGTGGAACATAATCCTGCTTTTTAGAATGGATGACCTTCATCTTCAACGTTGTTTTGATTGATGAGCTGGCTGTGTGACACTCTCTTTGAGTCATAAATCTCTGCTGATAAGGTCCATTGACATGTTGGAGGTCTCCAGTTGGCTGATGTGTCTATTGAGATGTTTAAATTTCTTCAAAATTTACTCGCTACGAAAACAGGGTAGTTTTAGGCAGTTTTGTAGCAAGATTTAGTAGCGTGTGAAAAATGTTTTTTCCATCAATCTCTTTGACTTCTTTGTTGTTCCAACATCTTCATTATGTCATGAAGCCTTTCAAACCATCAATTTCCCTCCATGAAACATGCCAAAACTGGGTTTTAAAGAAAAAAAGCACCTACAAGAATTTTCGTAGCGCATTTCTGGCCTCAAGCCTAAGGTATGCTATGAAACTGTGTAAAAAACTAGAAATTTCTGTTTTCAAGGTTATCTTTAAAAATTGTTCTCCAGCTACAAAATTTGGGTTCTCTGCATGTTATGAACCTCCTAATAGATATTCCATCTCAACTTATTACTCCTGTGGTGTTTCCTCCTCATTTAAAATCAATTGACTAGTAGGCTCTTCTACCACTGTCATCTTCAGTCCTTTCTTTTCCAATGCCACATGAATCGAATCCAATTTCTCTTGAAGATCTTCCACTTTGTCTTTTAATGCCCTGTTTTTGGATTGCAAGAGAAAGTTTATATTTTTGATGTGTTTGACTTCTCCTCTTAGTGGCTGAGTCCACTTTATCAATTTTTCTGTATTGTCCAAGGTTTTTTGACTATATCTTCCCAGATTTTCCTCATTTGTTCAAGCTAGACCTTCTAAGCTCTGTTTTTCTTTGCCTCTTGCTTTAAAACTGATATCTCCTTACTTGCCTCCTTCAACTGCTCTTTAAGGGTTCCAATTTCTGATTTTTCAATAATTTTCTCTTTACCCTTTCTTTGTTTGATAACCAGTTCTTCTTTTGTAGGTGAAGACAAATCTATGATGCTTGGTGGTTGGGCAGTTTCATTGATCTTCTCAGTCTCTTTGCTGCTTTCCATGACCTTCCTTGCATGTCTGGTCATTGGCTTCCAAGGTTGAAAAATGAAACTAACATCATCACCCACAAACACTAATTTTTCGCTGTCTTACATTTCTTCATCTGTCTTCCTCCATCTTCAATGTCTTCAGCTTGCACAATGGGTGATTCTTCAATGTCAATTGCATGCAGGATATCCTCCAAGTTTCCTTTAGCCACTATCTGGCTCCTAGTGACTCTCTCGTTGCCTTGTTTACTGATTGTCTGATTTTGTTTTGCAGGTGTTGTTTTAGGTGTGCCAATCTTCTGCAAAGGTTCTGCTTCCATGCTCACTGGTTCTGGAGGAGATGATCTATTCCCTTCTTCAACTTACTCTGCCATAGTTGGTGATGAAATGTTTCTAGGTTCGGAGGCTTTCTTAGGAGTGACATCATCAATTTCATAACCACTCATGAACAAGAAGGAAGTCCAATCTCTGTCTAATCTCTTCAATTCCTCTAACACCAACAACTTAATCAAACCATGATGAGAAAGAGAAGTTTCATTGCCTCCTGTTTTGATTTGAACCTTATCTGACATTTTCCCTAGAATTTTGTATAAATAAAAAGGCAATTCAAGTGACTTCTTACCCACAAAATGCAAAAGAAGCCTGAGATGATAGAAGTAGACCATGTGAAACCTTCCTTCACAGGTAAAATACTTTTGGATGACCATCAACATCTTTGAATAATTGTCCTTCATGAAACTCCTAGGAATAACATTTATCAGGTCAATTTCACTATATTCTAGTTTGATGAACTCTTTTCAATCCTGCATTTTGAATTTGATGCCTTTAATCCATTGTTCCCCTCCTCTAGAAATTCTTGTTGCTGATGAGATGGTCTCTGGTGTCACTGTAAGGTTCAAAATTCCAACTTTTGAAGCTGTTCCTGTGAAGCTGGTGGAAAATTCCTTGGAAACCTGTAGATGAAAGCCCTACAACCTATGACAGAATTGCAAGCAACCAGTTCTTCTGAAAACCTCCATGGAAGTTGGGTCTTCATTGAGCAAATTCATGTCCATGGGCTGATACCTGTGGCAATGACCACCTTTGTTTGTTTTACTTCTTGCAACCATGGGTGCTTTATATCTTCACAACCTTGGTTGCTTGATGACACCTGCAAAGTTCAAATCTTCCAACAACCTGCTTGGCTCGATGAAGCAGCTCTCCAGAGATCGAATTACATCCAAAGATAAAGCACAATATGACAAAAGGCTAATTGAGGTAAGGTTTTATGGTTTAACTGACAACTCATGCTTTAATCATGACACATACATGCCTGAAAAGGTAATGATGATCTCAAACATGGCTATGTACCCTTGAATTTATCCTAACATACTTGAATGACCTCCACCCTAACTCCTTCCAATCATAGAATGACACTTCATAGCTAATTTGATAAGACAAGGTAGAAATCAGATTTTCGTAGCGAAGTTATTTTAGCCTTTGACATATTCGCTACAAAAGTATTAGGCAATTTCGTAGCGAAACATGTTGTTTTGTTGTGTAAAACACTACGAAAATTTGAAAAACTGACAAAAGCTCCCTTATTTATTTTAAATGCATGGGGAATGAAATTTGACACCATATGAGGACTGATGGGACATGAAATGACATAAATGGAGCTAACCATGAAACCTAGGATAGGCTAAAAATGTAACAAAATCAAAAAATTTATATATGAACTTAAAATGGCTAAGGAGACCTTATCCTTTTGATGAGTGAACTATATGACCATGTCAAGAAATGTTTCACAATATTATGAGTGATAACAACATCCACCTTTGTTATTGCCAATGTTGCAAATAGGGGGGTTCTAGAACAATAAGAAGCTAAGAGTTAAGGAAGAGAGAGAAATTGTTATCTTTTGAGTGTGGCTGTGTTATGCAACTCAAGGAATGTCAACGAGTAAAGTCATAGAATTTATAAAATGCATCAAGAATTTGAGACACCAAGTGTGTGTGTTTGTGTAACTGAAAACAAAGAGTATCCTACCTTGGCCTTGGATATGATCTTGATGGCATCATAATGGCCCTTCAACTCTCCTTTCTGTGACTTCGAAAAGCAGGTGTGCCCACAATGTCCACGCCAACCTTGTAGTGGAGATCATACTTTCATGAGAAATTATTTTTGAAGCCAAAATTTTTATCCATAACGACTTCTTCACTCTTGCTCCCTTCAAGAATCACAACTTTGTTGGAATTTACAGACACTTTTTGTCTTGCAAGAGCAGTCTTGATATGTTTTGCAGGGGATCGAGGAGGAAACAATTGCTTGAATAAGTCACTCTATAAGTAGTGACATAATAATAGATGCAATGACGATATGATAAATGCACACATAATGATCTAACACTTAATCTGACCATTCAAATGTTTAGATTACATCAATAAGAAAAAAATCATCGAGAATGAATGCCCTGCCGAATAGAGAATAAGTCATTATTTGGGTCAGTGAATTCACACTAACTAAGCAAGTCAAATAATGATTGGAATTAATTGAAGTACACAAATTCATATCACTTCCACATCTCCCATAACTGGTGACACCACATAATGCTCTAACACTTATACTGACCATTTGAACGTTTGGATTACAACAATAATAATAAAAAAACTGTCGAATAGAGAATAAGTCATTTATTAGGCTCAATTAATACACATCAACTAAGCAAGTGAAGTGATGATTGGAAGTAATTGAAGTACACAAATGCATATGATTTCCACATCACGTTTAGATGCACGACAGATTGAAAAGGGAAATCCTTACACATACCAAGTTATTAAACATGCACCTTTAATTTAGTCTCTTGCTTGAAAAAACTCCAAGGAGTAGCACATTTTGGGTTTTGGAGCCCTAATGTAGTGGCACATGTTTAGCCATCAACTAAAATCAAAGCCAAGGGTAACTTTGCAAGTGAGAAAAATATTTGTCTACGGACATTATAATCATCAAATAGATCATATAATAATTTTAAACATGTATTTATATCAATATATTTTTCCTAATTTATTAAAAAAATATTTAAAATATAAATTAAAAAATTATATATATATATAGATATATATATAAGATTAGATAATTAGGATTATCTCATTAAGATCACATAATTAGGATTATATCAAACTTCATTGAGGGTTAACACATTAGTTTATTTCCTCCATAGATGGTAGCAATTGTATGGATCATTTTGTTTAGGAGTTGTGTTTAATGCCAATTTTTGGAGTTTCAGATGGTAGAATGCTGTTGAAAATTTTGAAGTGAAATATTTGTTTGTGTTTTTTATTGTGTAGGGGTTATCCATCGAGCTTGTGATTTCAATAAATTTCTGCAGGATATTAGAGAAATTAGACCGGAATCCACCAGAAAAACTTCCAAAATATCTCACTAAAAACAACTTATTTGTTTTTTTAATAGATAATAACACCAATATGAATAGTTTATTTTTCTAGTAAATAATAACATACGTATAAATACTTTATTTTTCTCATTAATAATTCTTACCCTTATTCCCTTCCAACCAACCAGATTTGAATATAAAATTAAAAAAAAAAACTAAATCTCACAAAAACCACTTAATATATACTTCATAAATAATTTATATAGATGTATGTTTGTTACACAAACATATGAAGGCAGCTTAGCATCTTATTGATTGGTTTGAATTTCAAATCGAAAGAGCTTGACTAGAATTATAAAGCCTGAAATTGGTGTACCACGAGTTAAAACAAATATTGAGGTCGAAATTGAAATTAGAAAAGTTTTTTGATATTTTCCAACTGAAAAGTAAAACAGATTAACTGGGCCAGTTGGAGACCGATGCAATCCATCCTCCCAATCAGAAATTTGAAGGCAGTGTCTCGATAGTCCTGACGCGGGAAACTTACATCAAGGGTAAGGTGTTAGCAGTCAGACATTATAGCAGATTTGTATGGAAACTTGTCACATCAAGGTTAGGGTTGCAGGGCAAACATTCTGCTGTCGCATTGACTCTTCCATAGCGTTACATCGACCGACATAAACCATGTGATTGACATCGACACAAATTGATATTTGAGAAGACCAGTGAATTTAATATGGGGAAGCCATATACGTGTTCGATTTGAAAAGCAAAAAAGGAAGAGCAGTGAATTCATTCCAAAGTGTAAATCGGCGTTTACTGAATTTATTCCAAACGTGTAAATACGCGTTATTTACATAAATAAATTTATTGACGAGAACTGAATTTATGGCAGGTACATAAAACTCATATACCATTATTGCTGAAGCCACCTCAGATCTGGATTTAGATTTTGTGAATAGACACAAATCATGGATGGATTAGATTCATTTTATGGTTATCTTAATGTCATTCAAATTAGCATTTCAAGACAACATTGGAATTTGAAATATTTAATGGCATTGAAGTACAGATAAACACGGATCAGAATTTGTTGATATGGAGCATTTGCGTAAAACATTGGAATTCCGAAAATTTAATGAAGTTGAAGATATGAGAAAGCTGTATCCGATTCCTTCTTAATTAATTGGGTGGACCCTTTTCTTGATTTTGATTCAAATCTGACCGTTCTGACGGTAATAATATTAAAACTGTCATTTCATCAATTTATGAAAATTGAAAACTGTAATGGTCTTTAAAACTGTAATTTGAAAACTGTAATGGTCTTTAAAACTGTAATTTATGGTAAACTTTTTTCCAAAAGATTATTGGCTTATGGTTCAAGAATTTCAACCCCCTTTGAATGTAATATATTCAGTTAGTTAATCTTATGTGAAATTGAAGTTTTACACAATCAAATGATTTGTGCTTTTGTAACGTGTTAAATCTACTTTTATATTAAGAAAAAAATAAACAATGAAACATTGCTATCTAGCTAAACATATTTCTTTAAAAAAGAAAAAGTCATATTAAAGGTTATATACAAAATTGAAACATTACAACTCAGCCAAAAATATTTAAAAAAAGTAAAAGTCACATATAATGTTATATAAAAAATTATGATGTTACCTGTCATATGAATGTGTGCTTAGGACTACTCTTGTTTTCAAAGATAAAGATAAATGAATATAAGGTTTATCTCTTTGAAGGATCTTATAATTACTGATGGCTTTTTCAGTGAAGAAAAATACACCATAAAAATGAGACATGTTTCTATACGCCCATGGCCCTCTATTTTTATTATTTTGGGATTACACAGGGTGTTTTCAAGGGATATCGGGAAAAAATTATTTATCCCTAGTCTACATCTATGTACCAATTCAACGACATACAACTTTGGATTCTAGGTAAGCGTTATAATGGATTTTTATTTTATTTTATTTATTTTATTTTATTTTAAATTAGGTTTAAAATTGAGAAAAAAAATCTAAATGATACCCTAAACACAATCACCATATTGAATTGTAGAAAACTTGTTTATTATGGAACATAGTGAGAACCCAAACCGGCCATCACAAAACCATAATTTCGAAAAAACAAACCCCAACCAAGAATAAGGAAATCCCAATGGTGAAATTGATGCATCTTTTCCTACTTTGAGGGCATTGATATACGTTATCCAAAACACGAGAGAGCCCTCAAAATTGTCTTTTGCAGGTTCATTAAATTTAATTATATCATCCATTTCCAATTCCTAGGGCCGGTTAACCAATATTGTTTATTACATGTCTAGAATGGATCAACACTATATAACACTATATAAATAGTCTAAATAAAGACCAAATTAAAGGTCTCAACATTACTAAAAAAGATTTGTTGTGACTGTTCATTGATCCAAGGAACAATCAACCTTAAATAGTAAAAAAAAAATGCATTTGTATGTGTTGGAATTAATGCTTACATCCTATATTTGAGATGTTAGAATGTGATGATTGAGAAATTTTCTCAACCTCTCTTTCTAATTTAGGAATAAGTTAGATCTGAGAAAGTCTATACATTAGAGTAATATGAATGTGATCTCTGTGTGTATAGTCACATACACTTTAGTGAAATATATGAGTGCTTTTAGTTAGTTTTATCATGGTATCAGAGCTTCAAGCTTGTACTGGAATTGTGAGAGAGCAATTATATATATATATATATATATGCAAATTAAAATATATTTTTTTGCCTCTCGTGTTTTGTCGGTGTGTCTGCTTAAGGGACTCGAGAATGGCAGATAATTGAATATGAATTTTGTTGGGTGTCACATATCCATAAAATTTGGGGGTGATAGATCCAAAAAATTCATCTCTGTGGTGGTGTATGGTTGTACGGTTTTGTTTTGAGACCACATTCTGTGTGCAGGCTACGGAAGCGTAGACGCAAAATTATGATTGCGGGTAGCCAAAACGAAGCAACCAAATCTGGTATTGTTGAGGAACGCCTTTAACCGATTTATGCATTTGACCCTCTTCCATGGAAAATGAGTGAAGTATTATGTTTTTTCACTGTCACAACAATTGAAAATCGTTGGAAAGAAGCTTTGCAACAATTAAAAATAGTCAAACTGCGACGGTCGAGTGGTCAACAAGGGAAGTGATGAAGGCATTCCCATATTTCTTGTTGTTTGGCTTTGCTCATTGCTTGCCTCTCCTCATATTCTATCTTCTCATATGGAAAAACGATCATAGTCGCTTGGAAAACGGCTCCACAGTCTTATGGTTGATCCTCGACATCATTGAGATGATTCCAAATACTCTCGACCTAAATGATTGTAGTTGGGGAAGTGAAGAATGAAGCGGTCTGTTCTGAGAAGGAACCCGCATGGAGTGAACAGTGGAGTCCTGGATGTTGACGGCGAGTGGGCGATTTCTGTGATTTCTGTGAACCTTCCTAGATCTCAGCCTCCCTCGACTTTAACCTTCTCGAATTGCACTGAAAATTTCGTCCTGTATATGAAAAACTTATGAGGCCTGTGCATTGATTGCTAGTCTGGCAAACTGTGATGGTTAGAAAATTCAATCTGATATTCAATTGTTTGCCCTGTTGTTTACTCAGTTCGCGACGTGCTTCATCGATGGATGGGCTCAAATAAAATGTAGGGCACTTGAAATAAGAACTGCATTCCACATGTATAGATATCAGGATCGCGTAGGATATATTTCAGTAATTTTTTTAACATATGAAGGAAGGCGATATTCAGGAAGCCAATGATGGCGAAAGGGAAGAACAACTCGTGGTTGAGTATGTGATTTTGAGTGGATGATGTTTTAGAGAAGAGCATGGAGGTTTCTATTTCGACTTATCCGTGGACGATCGCGGATCTCTCATGGGAAGTAACGAGGTTTCATTGGCATACCTTGTGTTTCTTAGATGCGGATAAATGTGCTTGGCAAAGTGTGCACGACGTGATTTCTCTTAAACTCTTTTAGAACAACTACACTTCAGGTTCAATATGGATGGTTGTCCAAATAGTCTGGCAGTTGTGGATCTAGGGAAGGATCCCTCATTCATTGAAGAAGTGAAGTGGTCTTCTAATGAGGTTATGTGACAGTTTGGAACTAATGAGGTTATGTGACAGTTTGGAACACTATCCAGTAATTGACTTCGGGAGATCCTTGATTCGAGATTTCATGAGTCGAACTCCGGAATCCAACTTGCCGACTACACCTTTACGAGGGTTATGAGGCAACTTGATGGAGCCTATATTGATAAGTTGTAAATGAGTTAAAGAGTGATTGTGTATTCAATAAATTTATGTAATGTAAGTATTAAGAGGGGATGTTGGAATTAATGCTTACATCCTATATTTGAGATGTTAGTTTGTGATGGTTGAGAAATTCTCTCAACCTCTCCTTCTAATTTAGGAATAAGTTAGATCTGAGAAACTCTATATATTATAGTAATATGAATGTAATCAATGTGTATGTATAACCACATACACCTTAGTGTGAAATATATGAGTGTTATTAGTTAGTTTTATCAGTATGGACTAATGCACCTACAAACCATTTTGAGATGATTGGATGGATAGGTAGTTCATGGAATTTGGTAAACCTCCTTGTAATAATAGGGTCTATAAATTTATTGAGAACGTTATGAGAAGAGTTGAGGCTAGGACTCCATGTAACCTACTTAGACATGGGAGAATTCCAGCGGGTGAATCATGGGTATGCACAATATAGGAAAAATACTAGGTGCAATGTAGCACTAGGTATTTTTTCACCTAGATGAAGGCATAATCCCCTTCCCAACATCTTCCAGTAATGTATAGAATTATTGAAACTAAGATGACAGTAACCAAAATGGCTCGCTCCCTAGTACAACATGGAACCTAGGTAGCATTTCCACTCTAGGAACTGCCATCATCTGATGTTGTGGGACAGGTTGGACCATCAGACTTTGTAGCATGGTTTGACGAGGAGAGATTAGTAAAAGGCTCATGTGAGCCTCATAAATGTACCAAATATAGACATACTTTCTATGGGCATATGCAGGAGGTTATTATCTTGATCACCTTTGCGATCTTCGTTAAATGTTAGTGTGTGTGTGTGTGTGTACATACATACATACATATATGTATACACACACACACACACACATATACAAAGAGAGAAAGAGAGAGAGGGAGGGAGATAGTTTGTTGCTTGTTTTATTTATATATCTAATTATATGTTTTTTTGCAATTATCATGCATTGAAATCACACCCACCCACCCACCCACCCACCCACCCAAACAAATGGATCAACATCAATTTTGGGCACTGATTTTATACTGGATGTTACTTGTTCACTTGGTTTACGACATATTTATGTATGGTGAATTGAAATGATTCCTTCTTTTAAAACTTTTAATATGTTTTTTTGTCCTTATTATAGATTCTTTTAGTTTGAGTATAATTATATTGTTCATTTAATGTTTTTATATATCGTGATGATACTAGGTGAGGATCCATGCCCACCTAAACAAACATATCATCCCATTCTCAAGTACCATGTGTCAACTTAAATATTGTCTAAATATTTATTTTGTTATATTATTTTTTAAATAATTAAAATATTATAAATATGTATGCAAGTTACATCATTTCCAAATTTTCCATTATTGCTCACCACCATCCATTATTTCCCCATTAGTTTTCCATCGATATCATCATATTTGCCCAATTTTTGGTGTCCATATTATCTCCACTAGGGAAACTCCATCATTGCTACAACCCATGGGTGTTGATTGTCACCCCATACACCACCGTTTTCATCCCATCCACCCAAAGTGGTTGTGTCGATAGATCATGTGGTCACCCCCCTACCCGCCACCCTAAAATTTTTATTGTCATTGTTTCATCCCCAATGGCTTCTCTCGATAGCTCCCATTTAGTCCCTCAACCATGATCGCATGATGTTATTTTGGTGGATGCAATAGTAGATGTTTCCCCTGATCACGTTGTGTATTCGAATGCTCCACCTACTAGTGAATCTTTGTCATTGCACGAGAAATTCATAGTGAGATCATTCATTTATTTGTTTTTATTTATCATGAATTGGATTGATTCTAGGGATTTTTTGTTAGAAATCCATTCTTTGACACTTGTAACTATTGAAGAGTGGTATAGTGGAGATCTTAGGGTTGTGGAGGGAAACACTCTTGAAACTTATTATATGAGCTACAATGATTTTTTTTGGGCTTTAGTTATAAAGTATCAATTTGTAAATGGGATAGTTTATTTTGGAAAAAATATTATGAAAATGTTGTTTGTTTGTGCAGTCTCCAAGGAGACGAGTCACACCCCAAAAGGAAAAATGTGAAGTTCCTTCTTCTAGTAAGAGAACAAATATTGACTTCCAAGATGAAAATAATGGTGGTGAGGGTGGAATTGGTCAATGAGTAATTAATAGGACCCATTTTGTATATACAACATCATATGCAATACTTTCATGTTTGGGCATGAGATATCATTTGTAAATTAGAGCCATTTTATATATAGGTCATCATATGCCTACTTCCATGTTTAGGCATGAGGTGTCATTTTGTACTTTGGGCATGCTACACCATTTTGTTAAAAATGTACATTTGAGACAATTTTGTGTGTGTGTGTGTGTGTGTGTGTGTTTTATGGTACATGATTTATGAATTGAGTGTTTTTATTTATTTATTGAAGTGTTAAATTTCTATGTTGAATTTGAATGTATTTGGTGATGATGTAATATCACCAATGGTGAATTGAGCATTGCAACATGTTGCATTGTTGAAGGTTCTTGGCTTGGTATTTTAAAGACATGTGAGTTGGGTATATTCTTGTTAGTACATGTTGTCGATGATCATGTAGAGCTATCAAGGTAACAACATTAGATTTTAAAATTATATATCAACAAAACTCTTCGTTGATAAGTTAATAATATTTTTTATCACTCCCACCTTAACACTTATATTAGATCTATGCCTTTATCTCTTATCTTCACCAACAATTGAACCTAGTGATTCTTCAAGTTAGTCTTTAAATATACTAGTCAACATATTGCATGTGTTATACCTCTTTCACAAGATATCTCCCTATAGAAAAGTTTCTTTAATTGGAGATAAATCCCCTCCCTCTAGAAATTCATAGGATGTAGACAATGCTCTTATATATGTTCTATGATATTATCCTAGAATTCCCACATTAAACATCCATTTCGATAGAAATATTTCATTACCCAAATATGTTGGGAAAGATATAATTAGTAAACTCATGGTTCCACATCCTAACTAGATGTACTCTAAAATTTGCTTGGAGATGAATGGTGTTCAAAGTTTTATTATATTATGAAAAAAATTATAAGGTCTAGCCCCATCTTAGCAACACTCGCAATATACGTTTTCAAACATTTACATTCAACTAAATAAATATACTAATACAAACTATCAACTTAGATGCACAACTATTGAGGACGAATTTTGTACAACTTTGGGATATTGTTTTTACCATCCTTAATATCTACATAAATTGATGTGGATACGGTTGTGATTTTGACTCGTAAAAAATCTTTGTACTCTCCATATCTCCCTTTTACTCATAATTTTCAAGTGAAAGAATAATTGGCTATGGCTATCCTCAACAATGCCAATTAAAAATATCTCATATCTCAAGAGTGTGTAGCCTTTCCTCAACTTGCCACTATAACACACCCCTCTCCACCCCTCTCCTTATTACCTTGTTTGAGTAAAACAACACTATCCTCATTTTCTAGTTAACAATAGTGATTCTAACCCTCAGTTGTTTTAATTTACTCTTGGGAAACCACTTTCAACATCACCTTGGTTCTTTAATGTGATTATTTCCCACTCACGTATAAATCATTTTAAAAGGCTGAAATTCATGATGTCACCACTACTATAATAAATATCTCACATAGTGTTATAATCAAACCATCTAGTTTGTATATAAGTTTTTTTCTCTTTGTTGTACCATTCACAAAGTAGTCTTATGGATTTACACCATCCTCCTTCTTGAACCTTAAAATTTTTATCAATCATCTTGATCTCACATCCTCAACCTTACCTCATTATTTAGTTTTCATTCTAAATTCTTGTTATCCCTAATTCACCATACTACATATGTTTCTTTCATATTCAGAACCCTATAAAAGAATATTATAGCATCCATTATTATCCCAACATTTTTTTCTTTTTTTTCCTCTCTCCCTTCATACACCTCATGTCCTAATTCCCATTATGCTTTGCATTGCTATATCAAAAACAACTCCATAATGGCTACCAAACTAAGGATACACATATGATCAACATATCACGCCAAAATATAAATGGTATGAAATTGTTGATTATCAACAAGACTATTTTCCTCAAAATGGATATATCATGTGGCCCAAATCTCTTGTCACCATCCAAAAAACACATATCATGCACACTCAACTCCTACCTACTTCTGAGGTTCACAACATCATATAGAGCACTACTATACTTCTATGAATGAAGGCCAAAATCACTCTCATTATCTTGCAACATAACAAGCTCTACGTCCTTTTGTTAATCAAGAAAACATATATATAGGTTGTATTGCACCTTCTTATCCTCAAATTTCTATAGAAACAACAACATCCTACCATCTTGCCCATAAATATTCTCTTGCTTCTTCTACTCTACTATCATTTTTCCAAATAAATTCTCGCGTGAATTCTAGAACTCTTCCTTTCCACATTCAATAGTCATTGATAAGGACCTATCTCTAGAGTTGGATTTATCACTTCAACCGTAGTGTAGTTAAACTACACATATAGTACTTACATGTTAGACTTGGGATACAACTTTCCTTTCGAGTGTGAATTCTATAACCCTTGGCCTTCACACTATATTCCATTCTAGAAATTGAAGAGATCTACAACATGACAATTTCGATTCTCTCTAGCTACCAGACATGTGTTGTATCATTTAAACATCTCCTAAGGGAAATAAAATTGTCCCACTAAAAGTTTTCCCACAACCAAAATGATTGTGCATTGTCACCAATATGGGTGTGATGTTCCCCATTCATCATTTTTTGAGATTTATTGTGAGGAGGCTCTATATGTTGTCACGTAACTTTACATTTAAAAATTGTAAAATAATAATTTAAATTAGAAAATTAAAAATAGTAACAACAAAAAAAAATAATGATTGCCATAATTAAAATACTTCAATTTTCACCTTACTTTTACATAACTTTATATATAAATATAAAGTAACAAAAGTAATATATATATATACCTTTAGTATGAGGAAGAATTGTAATTTCTTCGCTACTTAATATAGAGATGAGTAAAAAAATAATTTTTTTTACCATGAGGAAGAAATGTAATTTCTTCACTACTTAATATGGAGATGACATAAAATTGTATTATTGATATTACATGATGTGTAATTCATTCTAAGTTTAGTTTACATATGATAATTAAAATAAAAATATATTAATAACAAAAAATATTTTACTATAACTATAAGTAAAACATTTCAATGCCCATATTAATAAGATAATTTTATATCTACTTTATCTAGAAAATAATAAAATAATTTAAATAAATAAAAAATCTAAGATTTAAAAAATATCAATAAAAAAGAAAATTTTAACATAGATTATTAATACTATATTTCAATATGCAGGTTGAGTAAAAGATGAAATGTATATAGAGAGAGAAAGATTGAGAGAATTCGTATTCCATTAATAGTTGCTTTCTAATTCAATGTATGACGAATATTTGTAATTCTTTCAATGCTTTATATGGATTTGATATGTTATATTTTAGAAAATATTAATAATTAAAATAATTAAATGTATGCATACATGAAAAAAACATGAGGGTTCATGTTTTAACATTTTAATGTGGAGAACGCGAATTATAAATAAAAATATTTCAATGTCAACTACATATATATTATACCTGCCTAAATCCATCTTAACTCTACATCTAACAAGCCCCAAGAGGGATAAAATCCATTTTCACTCTCAAATATGTTTGCATCTCAAGAGATATGATTTCTCTTGGCGCTTGGTAGATCCCGAGTTAATATGGATCTAGGTTGGTCTTTAAAATAATCCCAACATAGTGATTTTTCCTGTATTTTTGAATGGTATCATTCATTAATATAGGTCTGACTTGTGCCATTTACTAACATCTCTTGGTATTAAATATAATTTTTAATCTTGCAACATCAAATTTTAAATCATTGATGCATTGGAGTTCACAATTAATGTGGTGGACATCTTGAGATAGTTATAATTATACTTGGTCAAAGATCTAAGCAATCAATTTTTACATCTCATATTAGAGATAAAAAAACATATAAAATGTTTGAATAAGATTCTTATGTTGCACATATGTTTTAATTGAGTTCAACTTCAATATCAATGATGTCTAAGGAAGTGCTTTGCAATCCTATAGTGTCATTAATGTTAACGGAAGTGCACAAGGAAGCTCAAGTGGAGCCAAACCAAGATAAATCGGTGTGAGACTGTTGAGTTTGTGTTTTCATTGATTTCGAAATTCAACAACATGAGAGATTCTTGAGTGGTTATTAATGTCACATTGAAGTAGTTAGATTCATATAATGTTATTATTGATGTCAAAGGTGTTTTCTAGCTTGAATTCTAGGATGAAGTTGTAGTTTGGGTAGCCTATCTTTGAAGGCACTTTTTCTTTAGCTATCTAGTACAAATGAGAATGAAAGGTGTATAGTTGCATAGCTACCTCTAAAATATTTCCAGTGGTATATGACACTTCTCCTAACTTTAAAGGAATGAGGAGAAAAGTAATTTATGCAAGGTTCAAGGTGGTAAAATTTCCACAAAATTTGGGCCTCTGAGGTGCGCCAAGTCACCATTTCATTAGAATAGTCGAATATCAGATACATCTAGACGTTTTCCTGGCATCCGGGTATCGAGACATTCAAGCGTGCAACAGAGAACAACTTAATAAAAATGCATGATTGTTGGACTTTTGTCCGTACTTGTAGGTGGAACCAAATATAACATACTAGTACTGGTGGCATGGTAGGTGGTGGTGAGAAACAGAAATTTTAAGGATGGAAATTTATCTCAAAGTCAAGAAACCTTGGAAAATATTACTAGTCCCTAATATGAAAATTGTAAGATGTTTGGCAATTTTTTTGTAAAAGCATTCAAATTTCTAATGATTGTATATATCCTTTATAAAATAATGGTAATTTTAAAGGTAAAATAATTTTGTACTATAAAATATGGCTGAATCAGTTTTAGAAAAAATGGAAATTGGTGAATCTATTTCTTTTTGAAAAAGCATAAAAAATTAGCCCACCTGTGAATACTAGCCCTTATAATTTTCCCTGGTATTAGGTGCTAGAGGTTGTTGAGGTGGAAATTGAAAGTGATGGCATGTGGCACCAATTTTTGGCACTTCTAGGAGCCCAATTGGACTAGTGGCATAGATATGATGTGGAAGATGACTTCACGGAGATGTGGTTGAGATAACTTGGGAAAGAGGACTAGGTGGCGAGTTTTGATTGGTCCATATAGGATTGACATGGCATATTCTGGAGCCTCAAGATCCATGAAAGGGGACTAGTTTGGTGGAGTTTTTATGTGTATTTTGATTTTCCTGAAATGGTCAATAAAAAATAGATTTGTGCCAAATGGTAGTTCTAGAACAAATTGTTTGCAGTAGGGCCCTTTCCATACTATCTGGATATTTGGAAGTCCGCAAAAAATTGAGTATCTGGTCCTTCGGGCAGGAAGAAAGTTAACTAGCACTAATAAATGAGTTTAATTTAGATTTGAATAAGTGCATAAGAATTTTGTTAAGGTTCCAATAGGTCATGGTTCCACCATGCTAGAAGAGTTATCTTCCTATCGACCCATCTGAGGGTGAAAAAATTTAAGTGATTGAAGTTCAACACGGATGCCCAATATAGTAAGGAGGTTGTTTAAGCTTGCAGTCCCAGCCCCAAGTCACAAGGAGCATAATGTTAAGCTCCAAACACTGAAGGAAGTTTAAAATGGATATCTGGGCATTAGGTTTGAGGATGCATTTCCTTCTCCTACTCAATTGGTCCCACAATTAGCCATTATGAGAAATATTCTTGGTCCTTTAGCCCAACGTTAGTTATAAAGGCATAAATCCTCTTACTAAGTGATAAGCACAACTTATTCATGAGTATATTTGATGTATCTTTCCTCCCATTCGTGTGCACTAAGTCTTTTCTAATATCTCCTCCCTCTCACAGTGCATTAGTACTTTCGAAGGATAAATCACCTATCATTATGCTACCTCCCTCAGTGAAAAGCGCATTCCAAATGAACAAGTAGCTAATGTTGGAGAGAACTGCACCCTTCCAAGCCTGAGTGCACTTCAAAACAATTAAAAACACTTCAAATTCTTAGTGAAAAAAGTGCACTTCAAAATAATAAGGACGTTCTCTCCTCTAAAAAGTGCACTTTGGTAAAAAAAGGACCTTCTTGCCTTAAAAAGCTCACTTTGAAAGCATGGGTGCACTTTAGAACCACAAGTGCACTTCGAGACTATGATCACACTCATTCAACACGAATAAATGCACCCTCCTTGAGATCACTCCTTTGGAATGAACAATTGTGCCCTCCTGGAGTGCATGTCACACTCACGAAACACGAAGCCTTAGATCACATGTCGCACTTGTGAAGCATGAAGCTTGAGCACACTCCTTAAGCATGAAGAATTGTGCCCAATTAGGGAACAGTTTGCACTCACAAAGCACGAAGCTTCATCCTTCCCTTTGAGCGCATGGCGCAATCATGAATCCTGATGCTTGAGCGCACTCCATCGAAATGAAGAACTACACCCTCTTTGGGTGCATGAGAGAACCTCAAAGGATTGAATGTTTCACGTCATCCCTTCAGCATATCTCAGTGCACCCTACTTTTACTTTATCACATGACCACACCTTGAAGGCCTTAAGCTGCACTACTTTGTCTCTTTGGAGTGCGCCCTTGCGCCCTTTTTTTTTTTGAGTGGATGGGTACACCTTGAAGGCCTGAAGGCCAAAAGCCTCACTTCTTCTTCTCTTTGGACTTTTCCCTTGCACCCTGTGATCTCTCGCTCTCTTTCTTGAGCACACAATCACATGTTGAAGACCTCTTGTAAACCTTTATGATTTTAAGTAAGCCCTCCTAATCAGGGTTTCTTCTTTTAATCCTCTCAGAGGCCTATCTTCAACATATCATTCCATGATCTAGGTATTGATCGAATATATGTTTTTAGATTAATTTTTCCTCATCGTGAATGATTTTCATTGGCAGGAGTACTATCTCAACATGACAAGGTGATGCTTAAAGAAGATAGTAAAGAATATGAACAAAGAAAACTTGCAAAGAATAAGCATAAAGAAGAACAATCATGAAGACATGAAGTAGACGATGGACCTAGATAGAAAGTATGAATTGCATGATGACTCGAAGAATCTCGATAATTATCAAAGACCCTATGGAGGGTGAATACAAGCAATAAAGTGGACCTTTCATGAAGATGAAGCATAGATTAGATCTTTCATCAAGAATGCAAGATGAAGCACCAAGGAAGACAACTTGGCATTGCCACCTCATCATGAATTCCATGTCATCATTTCAAGTTGTAATTTGTAAAAGTGTCATCATAATGGTCAATATGTTTCAATGTGTCATGCCACATCATCATGTGGAATGTAATGATGTATTCTCAAGAAAAGGACAAAATGTAAAGTCCAAGAGTCATATGTGGAATATGAAAAGTCACTTAGTCATATATGGATAGAATCTCTTTAGGAGAAGTCCAAAAGTCATTAGATGTTTAAGAGTTGTTTAAAAGTCCAAAGGACACATTAGAATTCCAAGAGTTGTTTAGAAGTTGAAAGGTCACATTAGAAGTCCAAGAGTCATGAGGGTAATTCAAGAGTCATGGGGATATGAAAGGTAATCCCCCTTGTTATAAAAGAAGACTCATAACTCAAGAAAAAGGATTTTGGAGGCTGAAACTTTGAAGAGTTACACGTGGCTTCTCTACTTGACATAGGAGATAAAACTATTCTTTGGAGAAGCAAGAAGTTACTTAATGTTCCACTATTGGAATTAGTGCCTCTCTATTGTAACTGTGTGCTTGTATCTTACACCCTATATTGAAGCTTTATGAGCCAACACATTTTCATGCATGTATCGCAAATGTTTAAGGAACATTCTTTGGATGTTTACACTATATGTTGTGTTCATATGTACTAAAGAAATTGAACTATTTAGATGGATTTGGTACTCATTGTGTTGAATGTGTGTTGTATTCGCTTAATAATCATTATGTGAACTATTTCGCTAACAAATCCTTTTATGCCCTCGTGTGTCTCTCTTAAGTTAGTACTATTATTTTCTTATAGACAATCACTTTTTGTCCCCCCCTCGTGAAAGTATCCTTTTAAACATTGCAATCAGTGTTTCACAATGTAAGCTTACTTTCTTATTCAAGTTTCATGTATACAATCTCTTATGTTATCTGTTGAAACCAAGATGAACCTTATAGTTATGGTAGTCGGGGCGATACTCCAGATGGGGATCCTATTCCAAATGGTGTGAGGTATAATTAGGACTTCACATCGGGGAGATCCCCTATATGTTGGTGGTATCCAACACCATCAACACTCCATTTATGGGTTTTCATGTTAAATCACTTATGTTCTATGTGTTCATTTGATTTTATGTTATTTTTTTCTTATTTCATAAATACAAAAGAGACAAATATTTAATTGAAAATTTTATTGGTGTGAAGTAATAAGAATATTAATTCACCCCCCTACTTTGAGTATTCAATATTCAGTACCAGAGCCAAGTTCCTTTAGTAACAACTTAATCGTTGGAAAGAAGGTCTCACAAGAAAGGGAAAGTTAGGATGGTTCGTTCTTAATTAGACCTTCTCTATTCAATGGAACAATATTTACTTTTTAGAAAATCAGAATGAATAATTACTTGATGTCAGTTGGCATGGATATTTGGAAAATTGTGTAGAGTGGGTTTCAAAACCCATAAATCCCTCCAACATAGGAAACTAGTAAGAAAAGCAATGACTGCAATGCTAGGTATATGAATGCAATCTTGGGTGGACTTGAAGAATTATAATTTTTCAAACTGATGCAGTATGAATCAAATAAAGAAATGTTGGACGAATGTGTAAATAATTATGAAGGGGATATGAAGGTTAAAAAATCCAAACTCCAAGTTTACAGGATGCAATATGAAAACCTGAAAATGAATAAGAATGAAAACATAAGAAGCTTCTTTCTCAGAGTTGATGAGTTTGTATACACAATCATTATAGAAATTTTGAAGTCTAAAATAGGCCTCCTAAGGAATATTATAAAATAATAGTGGAAATAGTAAAATAAGATTAGATTACATCACCAAATTTTAGAGGGAAAAAAGAAAACACTATTCTTTCAACTTGTATCTTCAACATATCTCCCTAACATTTTACCAAAATTTCAAACGGGAGAACTCATTGGATGTGGAATTTGATTCCTCATCCAATGAATACCCCTGTTTCATACTTTCGATGGACCCTGCTACACGAAAAATGAGAAATACATGAAAAAACATTATTGCAATCATGTTTTTTCATGTATTTCTCATGTTTCATGTAGATGTGTTCATCAAAAGTATTAAACATGGATACTCCTTGGACGTTAAGGTATGCATCCAACGAGTACTCCCGCTCAAAATTTGAGTAAAATCGTAAGGAGATAAGTTGAAAATACAAGTTGAAAAAATAGATTTTTAATTTTTAATTTTTTACTCCAAAACTAGTGAGTCATCACCCATGGTTGACATCATCATCTTGAATCCTATTAGTTATTATAAAGAATATTTTGGTTGTACATTTTTGTTTTGAGGCCTATTTTAGAACTCATAAGTTCTCTAATGGCAAGGATTAGGTGATCAAATTAATGATGTGGAAATAGCATAAAAAGTGTTGAAATTACTTTCATCTAAATTTGATGCCAAAGTCTCCACCATAAAATAAAAGCATTAATTGGAAAATTGTCCATGGAAATATTTCATGAAATACTTACTACTTATGAGATGAGAACAAAGAATAATCAAATAGAATTTAGAGAAGATACCTTCAAAGTTTCAAACTTTTCAAAATACCACAAAGAACAAGACTGCTCTAGCCACATTTCAGATGAAGAGGAAGCAAACTTTGTGAGAATGCTACAAAGAGGCTCTAAAGAATATAAAGGTATGTTACCATTTAAATGTTTTAAATTTGATAGAATAGGGAACTTAACTTAAAAATGTTCTTATAAAGAAAATAATATTGTTGAAAAGAAGAAAATAGAAGAAAACATCTATGGAGAATAACAAGAAGAAGTTCTTTAACAAGGAAAGTTTCTACTCAAAGGAGGACAATTGTAGTTCATCGAAGGATGAAGGATATTATGAATCTAATGCAAACCTCGACGAGAATATCGTCATGGAAATAGAAAACCAAATGTATGGTAAAGAGAAAAATAATCCAAAAGAATGTGAAGCTATTGTTCACATGGAAGGTGAACTTATAAGTGCATTATAGGAAATAGACAGACTTATAATAAAGAATAAAGAATGGAATGAGGAACTCTGAGTGTAAAAAGAACAAGATGATAATGTTGATGAAGAAATGGTTCTTTTAAGAATCTACTTATAAGAAGCCATATGGGTACAGGAAATTCTAATGAACCAAAAAAAAGGGAAATACTGTGAAAAACTAAAGTAAAGGATTGCATGCCTCAGCAAAGATCTAGAAAATACTAAATATTTGTTGACTCTAAACCTAAAATTTGTGAAATGATTTGAAACTTTGGACAACATCATTAGAAACCAACAATATCCATCAATAAAAAAAGGATTCATTTATAAAGAAGCACTTGAACATATAAAGTTTGAATCACGCTTGAAATCATATGATTTAAAGAGTTATGTTAATGCTCTCAAAGGAACAATTATACAATCCATCAAACCCACCAGTGAAGGAAATGATGAACAAAAGAATAAACACCTAAGCCACACAAGTAACAATGGAGCGAGGAAGAAATAGAGGACATAGTTCTGTCAAATCAGAAATCAGATATTAACCCCCTTAGAGGGTTATTCACTAGAATGTACGCAAACATTTTCTATGGTTATTGTTTCATCTGTCATAATTTTTTTCATAAGGCGGTACATTGCAAAGCATACAAATATATAAGAATTATAAATACAAGGATTAAATTAGGTATACTAAGAACTAGAAGCTCTTACAATAATGTATTCTCTCCCCTTATAGATGAAATTGAGTGTTACATATGTAACAACTTTGGGAATAAGGAAAACAAGTTCATAAGAAAATGTTTCCTTCTTATACCTGAGAAGAAAATGATGATTTCACCAAAGTATGTAAGAAGAAGAAGACTATGCACTTAGAAGAGTCTGGACTAGTCCTATATGCAAAATATAAAGGAAATAAATGGTACATTACTAATGTTTGTTCAAAGCACATGAATAGTGACAAAATAAAGTTTATATCTCTCAATGAAGACTGAGGTGGAAATTCCACTTTTGGTAACAACACACTAGCCGAAATAATGGGTAAAGGGACAATAGTCTTAGAAATGGGAAAGGCCAAGGCTTGGAATGTTTTATATGGAGATCATCTTAATAATAATCTTCTAAGAATCAGTAGATGTGTGACCAAGCACATCAAGTTATATTTGGGTTAGATTTTTATGTGGCAAAGGAATCAGATAAAGGAAAAACTACAACAAAAGTAGTTATTAGTCTAGGTAATGTCTATGCGTCAGAAGGAGATAAATAATCTTGGTCATCTCATATTTAATCAACTAGTTAAATTAGGCTAGAAAGGAGTTTCCTGAGACATGACCAAAATCTCCAAACTCGAAAATAATGTTTGCAAGTAATGTCAGTTTGGAAAACAATCAAGAGTGTATCTAAAAGTAAAGGAATATTTTGTAAAAGGACTTATAGAGATGATTCATATTGACCTATGTGGACCGACAAGAAAAAAATTCCTATGTAGTGAGCAATACTTCATGTTTTTGACAAATTATTATACAATGATGGATTGGGTTAGCCTGTTGAAACATAAGTCTAAATATTTTGAAAATTTTGAAATATTCAAATATCTAGTGGAAAATAAAATGGACCTCAAAATGAAATTACTTAGATTAGATAAAGGAGCAACGTAGACATGTGATGAATTTTATGATTTATGCAAACAAAATGGGACTTAGGGACAATTCCCAATATCTATAACACCTTAGCAGAACATAGTAGTAGAAAGGATCTCTAATGATTGTGTAGGTAATGAGCCTAGTTAATAATTTATATTCTGGAAATGATTATTTTGATTTTGTTTTTTTAAGAAAAAAAGATAGGGATATGGTATACATATCTTGGCCTTATTTAATGGGCATCAAGAGAACGTTTCACCTATTGGAATCCAAATTTTAATCCTACCATGGGAATATATTTTATGCATTTAAGGATTAGATTTTCATATTTCCCCTTGTTTGCTATGACGATGGTATTTTTAAAGCCATGGGTGACAAATTGGACACTTATATTACTAGCTCTTAGGGCAAGGAAAATAACTTTGCTTGTGCCATTGTTTGTTTTAAAATAAATTCTGGTAAAGTACTCCCTGAGGTAATTCAACTTGACTTCAAGAGTTGGTCCCATCTTCATGCTTTGGATTATGAGCAAGTTTCTTTTAAATCCATTTTTTTCCATGAGTATGGTAACTTTGCAAAAATTTTTCCAAAAGCTCCAACATCTCAGTCTCCTCCTATCCCTCCACCATATTCTTAAAGTAATGATGAGAAAGGACCATTCCAACTATTTTCAAGGGAACAAAAGAGGATTCATTCCAGTAGGACTTAATCTCATCAACATCCTCCCTTCAATAATATATATGAAGCTTTGAAATCCATGGAGGAAGAAGAAGAAGATCAACAATATTCAGATCAAGTGCTTTTTGAGAACATTAGTTCATGCACTAACAAAGAGACTACTTCTAAGGATATTGAAAAAAACCATCCTTTAAATAAGAAGGAAGGAGAGTGTAGTTCAAAGGAAGAAGTGAAGTTCAATCTCTCCTCTTATTATCCTTCCTATTTATATGTTATAAAAAAAAATCAACAATCTTCCCTTCCATTAACAAAAAGTAGAAAATATGGAAGCATGAAATCCCCAAAATCTTGTGTCCATCATTCTTTAGCCTCTTGTGTTCTGGTGAGGGGTTAGTTTCAGTCGAATCTTTAAATTATTTTGTTTTTGTACCATCTTGTACAAGAAATATGTAAGAATCTATTCCTATTCTCAAGAAATAGTAGACTAAAGTATTAAAAAGTCTAGTATTAGATTTCCACCCCTTCTTCTCTTGGTTTCTTTCACTTTTATTTTTAGAAACATTAAATTTCTTTCCTTGTAATATTCATTTTTATTTGGTTTAGCAGCCCATTTTTACTTAATAAAAAATTCTAATTCCAACTAAAAAAAATGGAAAAAAATGTTATACATGGCAGACTAAGATCTTTAAAAAAAAAAAGAAAAAAAAAAAAAAAAAAAAAAGAAAGAAAAAAAGAAAAAAAAGAGGTTTAGTTATGTTAAAATATGACTCTAAAATATAAATATTATTTATTTATATTGAAACTTGGCATTTATATTTCAGGATATAATAAGTTTCAGTATTTCAAAAATATATAAAATTAATGTTATAAATATGTTATCTTAACGAATTTTTTGTCATTTAAATACTCAGCGCTTATACTTATAAACATATATGCATTATGTTTTGTTTGAAAATAATATAATATTAAAGTAGAGACTCAAATTTTAAATTTTATAGGGTTACACACTAATTTTGGAAATAACATTTATATATTTAAATTATTTTCGAAAGTATTTTTTAGTATTTTTATAATTACTAAAATGTTTTTTTATATTCATATTATCATTAATGTGTTTTGAGAGAGCATTTACATTTACTTATATATGGGAGTTATTTTTAATGCTATTTTTGGAGTTTTTAGTGGATTTGCAAATTTGAAGTGAAATTTTGAGTTTTGTTATTTAAACTTTTTTTTTGATTACATATATAGATTCAACACTTTTAAAAATTTCTAGAACAGTTCTATTGTGCACAGTTTACTCATCAAATTTGTAATTTCCATAAATTCCTACAATATTTTAGACAAATTTAATAAAAATATTAATAAAAAAACTTTTCAAAAAATCACATTAAAAACAGTTCCTAATTATTACATAAATAAACATAATCAAAGTTGATTCAACATTATGCCATTCTTTACCTTCCTACTTCCAATTACACGATTTTCCACATTTCAAATTGAAACTGACAAAGAATGGGGAAGCCAAACACTTATATTATGTGACTCGGAATTAATGGATTATGTTTGCTTTTTCAAATAAACAAAGAAGCTCATTTAAATAATAATAAAAATTAATAATTTATTAAAACTATTAATAATTTATTAATTCATTATTTGAGGTTCTTAGCATTAAAATTATATATATATTATAGTTATTATTAATTATATTTTATTTATTTTCAATATAAAAATATATTTGAAAATAATTATAAGAATACATTTATAATGACTTTAGTATATTATTTGAAATAAAATTTAAAAAAATAAAAAGTATTAAGGTGTGAATGTTTTTATAGTTAGATAGATTAAGTTGTAAAGAACTTCTGGAGACCTGTGTGCTATGATTGAAGAACCTTTTCTTCATTGGGTGAACACTTCACTCATCTTCACAATAGAGAATCACCTAATTCCATATTGTAGGATTATTCAATCATAACACACATGTCTCCAGAAATTCTCTACAACTTAAAATAAAAAGTGTTAAGTAGTAGCTATTACTTGCATCTTAGTTTAAATATCTTTAAATTAAAGTTAAAAACAATATAGAACTAAAATTTAATACACCTATTTTTGTAAGATCAATATTAACTATCAATACTATAACATGTGTTGTTAATTTTTAAAAAAGTTTAGTGATGTGAAATAAATGTAAGAAGTTTTTTTATTAAAATATCTTTCAAAATTAGAAATGAGATTTAGTTAAAGAGAAGAAAACCCATTAAAATTAAGAACAAAATTGAATCATTATTTTCATTAGTAGATACAACAAAACTCATATTAATACCAAATACATAGCCGTAGCTGGTATAGTATTAAAAGAGGTGAGCTTGTAACCACACCAAGACACAACTAAATTCACATCAATGCGGATAAAAATAAGAATATGTTCAATATTTTTTTTTAAACATACAACATAGAGTTTTAAATAAAAATATGAATATATTAAATATTTAGCTCTAAATAAAAATAAAAATTAATTTCACTTGTATCAGTTTTAACAACTATGTTGAATAATAAGAACACAATAATCACATGAATCACATTTCCAACTTTAACGTGCAAGTTGTCATCTCTCAAATCGATGATTTTTTTAGTGTAGAGAATAATGACAAAAGATCTTCAACATTTGAGTAGAATGAAGATATATATATATGACAATAGAAGAAAATTACATTTAAATTTGGTTTTAGATTTATTAATTTCTTATTTTTAGAATTGGTTTCTGCTAATTTAATTATATTCACTGAAATGGAAGTTTTATTTTTATACGGAAAGAAAAATATAGATAGAAAAGTGAAGGGAAAAAATAGTCAAATTAATATAACTAAAAACTAAAAAAAAAGAATAAATAATAGAAAAATAAAAGTTATGAAACAACACCCATAATAAAACCTCAATCAATCACCTTACAAATAAATAAATTTAAATAATAATGAGAAAAAACAAAAAAATAAATTAAATTCCAATGTTAAATTATGAATAAGGCAATTTTTTTTTATAAAAGACAAAATAATACACAATCAATATCAAAACTCAATATTAATACTACAAATATAATAAAAATTTATTTCATAATCACTCAAACTCAAAACATGTATATGCATTATTTAAAGTAAAGTAGGTTCTCTCACTCTTCCTCACACGAGAGAGCATTTGAAAATGAAATGAGGATGTGATTATGTTTATTCATTATCTCATGACAAAAATATTATTATGACTTGGCTGCTTTGCTCTAATTACTATAAAGTGGTACATAATTTTTGAGCTATAAGATAATAAATGTGGTTGGGAAGCTCACAATTAAATTTAAATTTGATAATAAATATATACTACTTAGCTACATTTATTATCCTATAACCCCTAAATATATTTAGTTGCCATTACCATACCAGACTCCGTATCTAGCTTTTAGCATATTGAAATTTTAGTTAAAAGGCGATAAAAAGAGGAAATCTTGAGTTCATCTCTATTCTAGAATATATGCATATCGTTTTGTCATATCTCAAGTCTTTCAAAAGTTTAAATCCAGCATATACATATTGTTTTTCTCTATTTTAAATCTTTTAAAATTTAAATTCAATTTAATTATTCAAAAAATAATTTTTATAAAATTTAATTTTGGAAATTAAAAAACATATTAATGTTAAGATTTGTGTAACTAAAGTTACATGTAATTGTATAGTAACTTTTGCATCAAAGGGGTGCAAAGACATGTTGATAGAAGTGGAGATTATGACGAGATGTTGTTTGGATGAGGGAGAAAAAAAGCAGTTAAAAAACAAGCATTTCATAGGGTGTTCAAAAGCTTAAACGGATTGAATTGGTGTCTTTCTCTACTACAATTTAAGGAATCCCTAAGTATTTTTAGCATGTTGTGTTTTAGGATGGGAAACAAGTGGATTACTTGCTCACATTCTCGGTTCAAAGTTTAGAAAATAAAGTTTGGAAGATTAGATAGATTAAAAGGGACAACAATTTGTTTTGAAACAAAACATGGACATTTTGAAAACTTATGCCTATTAAATTTTCAAGAGAAAGCACAAATAATATGGTAAACTCCATTTTATTTCAAAGAATATTGATTGTAAAATAAATCTAAAAATTTAAATCATTCAAGCTATACTTATGATAAAAAGCTTCTTAAAACTGTATTAAATTTCAATCAAATTAACTTAAAAAGGAGTAGTATAAAGACAATAATGTTGGATTAAACTATTAAATATTATTGACTTCATTAGATAAACCAAGCATATCTAAATTTAGAGAAATGAATAATACAATTAAATATATTAAAAAATAATGTATTATAAATTTATCATTAACCTTATTTTAAAGTATTAAATTTTTTTGTTATAATTACTTCAAAACAACACTATATTTATATTGTTACAAAAAAAAGAATTGTAAATATATAATTTGAAAGTTCATTGTGAAATAGTTTTGAAAAATAAAACTAGGATAGATTTATCTTAAGTACGGATCTAATGAGGGATCAAATTTCTTAATGTGCAAACTTTTGTAGAGTGCAAAATACAATGTGTTATTTTTAATTGTTTAAATTGTATTTTTGATTGCTAAGTATAATATATATAGGACTAAATAAAAATGTTAACCACAAAATCTCTCTCTCTCTCTCTCTCTCTCTCTCTCTCTCTCTCTCTCTCTCTATATATATATATATATATATATATATATATATGAAGTTGATATTGACATTAATTTATTTAAATCTCTTATTGAAATATTTTTGAAAAGTATAATATTTAAACATTTGATTCACAACTTTTTTAACTTCTAATTACTTTACAACATATTTTTTTTAATTATAGCCTACATTATTTTTATATTTAGAACATAATTTTTATTAAAGAGGCACATACTGACAAAATTACACATCCTTCATACTGGGATGTAGACTAAGCCTCTCAGCTCAATAATGAAAGATTATTTATTTTATAATATTTTATATGATGATGATTAATGTCTTTTAAGATCTTTTTAATTTCTTGGTCATTAAAAAGATAAGAGAATAATTGGAATTCCTTAATATTTTATTTTTATACTTAAGAAGAAGTGACATACATGATAACTATAGTTTTATTAATTAAAAATATTTAAAAAAATGTAATGTGATAAGTATTTTGAAAACTAAATAAAATGCGAGGATAAGATGGACAATCAAGGAGGAAGTGTTTTCCATTTTCAGCCCACTTAAAATTGTATAGGTGATAGACACTTTCATCACACGACACTTTGGGAAATTACAAGTGCCCAATCTCATTATAAAGCTCATAAGAATTAATCTTTATTTTAACAATAATACTAGTCAATACCAAAAGAATTTTTTTATTTTTTAAATTAAAATTTATCACATCCTCGTAATATACCTATTAAATTATAATTTTAAGTTATATATAAACACTAAATATTTTTATAACTTACTAATTTATTAAAAAAAATTATAAATATTAAATGATATATCCCAAAATAAATTTTAAGAAATAGAAATCATCATTAACAATATTACTAAAATATATTATATACAACTTACACTACTATAACATTATTAATCTAAAAATAACGTATTAATCTTAATTAAATTTCTAAAATTACATAAATATAACAAAATTTATATAATATCTCATCAAATTGCAAAAATTGATTATTTAATCTAATCCTAAGATAAGAACTAGAGCTATAGAACCCGAACTATTTTCAATACGTATTTTAAATATCCATAATGTTAGTCTTACATTTAAGTGTTAATTTTTTTTTTAATCTTTTAAAGTCACTTGTACTTGAATAAAACTATGAAAAACTAACGTCTATTATTCTTTTATACTTGTAAAATAGTAAGAGAACGTTAACCAAAAGGCACTAAACAATTCTCATTATAATGAGATTATTAATAAAAAACGATATATCTATAGGATTTATACTATGTGTACGTAAAAAAATTATGTTATAATTATTTTAATAAATTTAAAATAAATATAAATGAACTTCGTAATAAAAACACAAAGCATATTATAAATGCTTCGTGACCAATTAGGTATCATTACCCTGAAGGTGCATTCTGTTGCGATTGAATTTGAAAATAGGCAAAAAACTTTAGAGTACGCATGTTTCTTTTGAAATTAAGCGATGCAAGGGGTCTACCTTCATCGTTGTTCATCACTTCACTTAGTTTTGACAGAACAAAATTGTTGGCATAATAATAAATGAAAGTACAGTGATGGAAATCTTGAACTAATTTTGCTCGTTCTAAATCTTGACTTTCCTATTGAAGTTGGTGATCTAAATTGAAACAAAGTTAATAGTCTAATTTCACTGCAACTAAAGGTCTCAAACTCGACACTAATTTCATAGGTGGCATTACTTGATAGTGTGCCACTGTAAAACGTGATAAATAACAATTTAGCTAAGAAGCTAAAATTTTGAAAAACATTCAATCTATCATGCTCGTATAGGTAGATAGAATGGGATTTACTAATAATTTGAGGATTTTTGTTTGTAATCTGTGTAATCTGTATACTCATAGTTTTTCAAAATATTCTCTCAAATTCCACTCTAACTATTGATTTCACAAACACTACTTTTACATGGTAGATGTAAATGTGAATCTAAAAGTATTACATATCCAGTCAGCCCAACGAAGTTCTAGGAGGATCGCGATCTAATGTTTCCATTCGATTGACCCTAATTGCAATTGAATTTAACAAGTTATGATTGAAAAATACCATAGCGAGCAACTCTCATGGAGATTTGCATTAAAATCAATCATTCATTTACCAGATAATGATTAGCGTCATGTGTATTTTTTTTTTTGAAAATTTGTCCAAATTTGAAAAGTATTTAGAGCTAATAGAAGATTAGCTATGAACAAATTAATGTATATAATATTATTCATGAGGAAAATTGTGTTTCATTATCCATGGTCAAGAATGAAAAGACCTGGATCTTCATTATCGAGGATCACCTTACTCTTGTTACAAGATTTCACTCCACGAAAAAATAGAGTCAAGTAAAAGAGGAATTTCCCTAATAATGATCATGACCGGGCTCCGTAACCCTGTTAAACAATGTAGCCTTCTCATGGCCTGAATAGAATTAAACAAGAACAACGAAAGTTCCTGAAAATTGTGGCATGATTTTAGGGCTAAGCTAATCCTAAGAACTCCATCGGTTCATTAGTTAATCCAATCTTGTGATGAATAATTTATTTCGTTAAATTAGATTACTAGCTACCTACATTGAATCTTTAACTTTAACAATTCACTATTATTTTTGTTGTAACATATTTGAGATATTGCATTATCTTGAGCATTTCACATGTTTTTAGCAAAATTGAGTTACTTACATCGTCGGTTTTCAGAAATAAACCTCTCGTATAGAAGTTTTCCTAGATCATGATATGGATATGAGGACATTCCTCCCAACAATATTAGTAAGTGCATGTGAACTGAAAAGTTATACCATTGAGAAGTAAAGCATTCCTCACGGAAGGAGAGAATCAAGGCTGCAAGTTTTACCAACTTAGATAAGTCATCTAAAGGCAAAGCCCTTGGACATCAAATATGAGGACAAAATACAGAGTTGATTTTTCTATGAAGGCAATTCACAAGCTTGCTGGGCAACAATGAATAATTTGATTTTGAATTATACCAATCGTCAATGACCAATTGAATTTGTTTGGCTCCTGCAACTCTTTAAGGCTAAAGGTTTTTGTCGTTCAAACAATGACATAGGCAGGCCAGATAGTACATGCAATTGGCCACAACCATCCATGTAAATATGTAACACAAAACACCTTCAATATATTCAATCACCAGAGATTTTGAAGCTACAATTCCAACTGCTCCAAAATCTCCAAGTCTGAGCCAAATTTGTTTTTCCGTAGAGCTATCTAAGAATGGTTATTGATTAAATGGTATCTTTGACATGGAATTCTTAGAGATAATGCTCTGTTTTTCCATGCTTGGCATGCTTGATCTTGGCAATTTCCAGTTGGGTTTGGACTAATAGCTGCATACGATACAATTCTAAGTCCTTGGCGAACTCCATGCGATGTTTTTCCAGATCCATCATCTGTTGATGCTTCACCACCTCTAT
Organism: Pinus albicaulis; assembly: GCA_034641835.2. Classification (NCBI taxonomy): domain Eukaryota; kingdom Viridiplantae; phylum Streptophyta; class Pinopsida; order Pinales; family Pinaceae; genus Pinus; species Pinus albicaulis. The sequence continues at coordinate 529,244,162 of CM076571.1, read as the reverse complement.
CCGCTCGTACACCTCCCTAAACTTCAGAATGGCACCTGCCAACTCCTTCAATGAGCTGCTATGAGAATTCTCCACTGCCGCCGTCACTGTGTTTAGTCGTTTGGCCGAAGAAGGGTTCCCATTGAATCTGTTGAGACAACTTGCGATCATATCAACGAATGTGTGTTTCAATGAGTTTGAGTTCATGGTCTAAAAATTATTACAATAATAGAGATCTTATGTCTCTTGTTTGAGTCATAAATAGACTGACCGAATAGTCTCGACAATTTTTTCATTTCACAGAATTTTGCTTCAGAATTTCCATCAATAAGTTCTTTGAAATTCAAACCCCCTTGATGACGATGCAAAAAATATTCCACTTCCTGAGCCGTCTGTGATTGTTCCTCATTCTATTATGATGTTCAGCTAGTTTGAGCAAGCTAAAAATCTAGTGGCCAGCTTCCAAGCTACTCATCAATGATAGTCGGCTCCAGATCTACAAATACAGTGCGTTGGGTACATGCTTTTGGGTGCAGTTTCACGATCTTCTCGCTACGCATCTGGCCATCAGGCTGAATGTCATGATCGATATGCACTCTCTCATTTTCGCTGGGGACGAAGGAAAATAAACCCTAAAAACTGCGAAAAAACTGCAGATGTACGAAATAGGATGACGAAGGGGTTTGCAAAGACACCTCCTGCAATACCACCACACATGTAAATATGTACTCGAAGAGGTCATCGCATCCCAAATTCCAAGCTACGGGCGCATTCTAGATAAGGGATAGATTCCATATACCTGGAGTAGTATTTAATGAAGTTCTGCAAAAAGAGTGATTGAGAAAATTGGTCAACTTGTTGACGCTATTGATATCTGCGACAATGTCGACGAATCTCAACAATGTCACCAACAAGAACTCCACAATAAAATTCCTATCAACATAATTACAAACATATTTATAATTAAATTAATTTTTTTTTTAAAATTGTTGAGAGACATTCTCTAGTTTAGTAGGGAAGAGATGTAATGCCCTATCTTATTATGTTATGTGAACATTTTCACTAGATCAAAATAAAATAAAATAAAATAAGTTAATAATTATAATTATTAATTAAAACATTTTGACTCTATCAAATTAAAAAAAAAACCAATGAAAAAATGGCAACTTTATTCATATTTGAACAAAACTGCATAATAAAGATGCTAAAAGCATATGCAGTATTGTGCCAATCTTGTATTGCAAGATTTATACATTCTCATCAAAAAGCTACAAATTTATTATTTTCTACCTTTTTTTTCCACTTTACCCCAATCACGAGTGTTGGATGTTGATGATACTAACGCCATTTGTTTCTTAGTTGATAACTCTTTGTTAGAATCCGAACCTTCTGAGACATGGGTGCGTTTGGATCCACTTACCTCTCTTTCAGGGGTAATTTTTGCATGTTGGAGTTGTGAGACTGAAGATATTGGACATAGCGTGGAGGTATGCTCAATCTCGTCAATCTCGTCCTTCAGTGGATTATTAATGTCATTTTGAGGACTGACTTTTGTATCAATTTCTGGTACTTCTACTTATTTTTCTTATACTTCGTGTGATGCTTCTTCACATCGCCAAATTTTTGTATTTTCATTGCAGATAAGTGCTTTGGTTTAGAAATCTACATAAAGACCATTTACTTCGTCCACCGTAATAGTAAAAGTTGGGATCTGAGTTTTCTTCTCCACGATATACGACCCAGGGAGGAAAGGTGAAATTTGTAGTCTGTTTTGCGTCATCCCCTGCCCTTTGACAACATCTTTAAACGATGCAGGGCCTTTGGAATTGGAACCAGAGCATCCTCCAATTAGTCTCGAGGTGAGATAGATGGATGCGTCGGGCCGAACACCATAATCCTTCAATGTGTGGTCGGCCTGCATCAGTTTTCTTGTATAAATCAGGTTTTGAAATCGTACTAGTATGCCTATTTGTTTTTGGATCTCACACTTAGGATTTTGTTAGAAAATTCAAAGAAACAAGTGAAAAATGCTTTGAAATAGTACTAGTATGCTTATTTGTTTTTGGATCTCATACTTAGGATTATGTTAGAAAATTTAAAGAAATAGGTGAAAAATGCTTTTCTCTTAACACACAGAGTTGCGGAAATTACTTTAACCAAGACAACTCATTCACTGAAGTTTACAAAGAGTTTCAGAACTCATTTAATCCATACCATATAGTTGCGGAAATCAACTTATCAGGGTCTTCCTTTTAATACAGAGTGGCGGAGATTAAAATTGCAACTATGGAGAGGAGCAAATATAATCAACTAATTTTACCTACGGTGAAACAGAGTAAAACAGAGTGTAAAACATATACGTGAAAATTCCAGAACTATATCACAACTAACCAAACTTTATATTAAAACTTCAACATATGAAATACAATAACATATGGAGGTTGAGGCTTATTCACAAGTAAATCAAGACTTATTATTTGGATTTACATTCACGAGTGTTGTGGAGTAACACACAGTAAAAACTTTTTTCATGCACCCACCAAAATTTGTTCCACGATTTTCTCCACTTGTGTTTCCAAACTTACATCCGCCACATTACACAACACTCTTTTCACTTCCTCTCTCTCCGCTTACATGTAAAATCTAAACAGATATATATCTAAGACATTTAATCCCTGAAAGACTAAATTTAGTAAATGAATGTAAACCAAAAGACACTAAACAATTCTCATTATAATGCATTATTAATAAAAAAAGGATATATCTATAATATTTATACTATGTATATGTAAAAAAATTATGTTCTAATTGTTTTAATAAATTTAAAATAAATATAAATGGACTTCATACTAAAAACACAAAGTATATTATAAATTCTTCATGACCAAGTACGTATCATTACCCTGAAAGTGCATTCTGTTGCGATTGAATTTGAAAATAGGCAAAAACCTTAGAGTACGCATGTTTCTTTTGAAATTAAGCGATGCAATGGGACTACCTTCATCGTTGTCCATCACTTCACTTAGTTTTGACAGAACAGAATTGTTTGCATAATAATAAATGAAAGTACATTGCAGTACTGCAATGGAAATCTTGAACTAATTTTGCTCGTTCTAAATCTTGACTTTCTTATTGAAGTTGGTGATCTAAATTGAAACAAAGTTAATAGTCTAATTTCAATGCACTAAAGGTCTCAAACTCGACACTAATTGCAGAAGTGGCGCTACTTGATAGTGTGTCGACTGTAAAATGTGATAAATAACAATTGAGCGGAGAAGCTAAAATTTTGAAAAACATTCAAGCTATCATGCTCGTATAGGTAGATAGAATGGGATTTACTAATAATTTGAGGATTTTTGTTTGTAATCTGTATACTCATAATTTTTCGAAATATTCTCTCATATTCCACTCTGACTGTTGATTTCACAAATACTACTTTTACATGGCAGATGTAAATGTGAATCTAAAAGTATTACATATCCAGTCAGCCCAACGAACTTTTAGGAGGATCGCCATCTAATGTTTCCATTCGATTGACCCTAATTGCAGTTGAATTTAACAAGTTATGACTGACAAAGACCATAGCGAGCAACTCTCATGGAGATTTGCGTTAAAATCAATCATTCATTTACCAGATAATGATTAGCGTCATATATATATATATTCCCAAAAATTTGTCGAAATTTGAAGAGTATTCAGAGCTAATAGAAGATTAGCTACTATTAGCTATGAACAAATTAATGAATAGAATATTATTCATGAGGAAAATTGTGTTTGATTGTCCATGGACAAGAATGAAAAGACCTGGATCTTCATTATCGAGGATCACATTACTCTTGTTACAAGATTTCACTCCACCAAAAAATAGAGTCAAGTAAAAGAGGAATTGCCCTAATAATGATCACGACCGGGCTCCTGAACCCTAAGCAATGTAGCCTTCTCATGGCCGGAATAGAATTAAACAAGAACAACAAAAGTTCCTGAAAATTGTGGCATGATTTTAGGGCTAATCTAATCCCAAGAACTCCATCGGTTCATCAGTTAATCCAATCTTGTGATGAATAATTTATTTCGTTAAAATAGATTACTGGCTACCTACATTGAATCTTTAACGTTAACAATTCATTATTATTTTTGTTGTAACATCTTTGAGATATTGCATTATCTTGAGCATTTCACATGTTTTTAGCAAAGTTGAGCTACTTACATCGTCGGTTTTCAGAAATAAACCTCTAGTATAGAAGTTTTCCTAGATCATGATATGGATATGAGGACATTCCTCCCAACAAAATTAGTAAGTGCATGTGAACTGAAAAGTTATCCCATTGAGAAGTAAAGCATTCATCACGGAAGGAGAGAATCAACGCTGCAAGTTTTACCAACTTAGATAAGTCATCTAAAGGCAAAGCCCTTGGCCATCAAATATGAGGACAAAATACAGAGTTGATTTTTCTATGAAGGCAATTCACAAGCTTGCTGGGCAGCAATAAATAGTTTGATTTTGAATTATACCAATCGTCATTGACCAATTGAATTTGTTTGGCTCCTGCAACTCTCTAAGGCTAAAGGTTTTTGTCGTTCAAACAATGACATAGGCAGGCCAGATAGTACATGCAATTGGCCACAACCATCCATGTAAATATGTAGCACAAAACACCTTCAATATATTCAATCACCAGAGATTTTGAAGCTACAATTCCAACTGCTCCAAAATCTCCAAGTTTGAGCCAAATTTGTTTTTCTCTAGAGCTATCCAAGAATGGTTGTTGATTAAATGGAATATTTGACATGGAATGCTTAGAGATAATGCTCTGTTTTTCCATGCTTGGCATGCTTGATCTTGGCATTTTCCAGTTGGGTTTGGACTAATAGCTGCATACGATACAATTCTAAGTCCTTGGCGAACTCCATGCGATGTTTTTCCAGATCCATCATCTGTTGATGCTTCACCACCTCCATCCGCTCGTACACCTCCCTAAACTTCAGTATGGCACCTTCCAACTCCTTCAACGCGCTGCTATTAGAATTCTCCACTGCCGCCGTCATTGTCTTTAGTCGTTTGGCCGAAGAAGGGTTCCCATTGAATCTGTTGAGAAAACTTGCAGTCATATCAATGGATGTGTGTTTCAATGAGTTTGGGTTCATGGTCTAAAAATTCTTACAATAATAGAGATCTGATGTCTCTTGTTCGAGTCATAAATAGACTAACCGAATAGTCTCGACAATTTTTTCATTTCACAGAATTTTGCTTCGGAATTTCCATCAATAAGTTCTTTGAAATTCAAACCCCCTTGATGACGATGCCAAAAATATTCCAATGTCTGAGCCATCTGTGATTGTTCCTCATTCTATTATGATGTTCAGCTAGTTCAAGCATGTTGAACATCTACTGGCCAGCTTCCAAGCTACTCATCAATGATAGTCGGCTCCAGATCTACAAATACAATGCATTGGGCACATGCTTTTGGGTGTAGTTTCATGATCTTCTCGCTACGCATCTGGCCATCAGGCTGAATGTCGTGATCGATATGCACTCTCTCATTTTCGCTGGGGACGAAGGAAACTAAACCCTAAAAACTGCGAAAAAACTGCAGATGTACGAAATAGGATGACGAAGGGGTTTGCAAAGACACCTCCTGCAATACCACCACACCTGTAAATATGTATTCGAAGAGGTCATCGCATCCCAAATTCCAAGATACTGGTGCATTCTAGATAAGGGACATATTCCATATACCAGGAGTAGTATTTAATGAAGTTCTGCAAAATACGTGATTAAGAAAATTGGTCAACTTGTTGAAACTATTGAGATCTGCGACAAGGCCGACGAATCTCAACAGTGTCACCAATAAGAACTCCACAATAAAATTCCTATCAACATAATTACAAACATATTTATAAGCAAAATAATTTTTTTTTAATGTTCAGAGACATTCTTTAGTTTAGTAGGGAAGAGATGTAATGTCCTATCTTATTATGTTATGTGAACATTTTGACTAGATCAAAATAAAATAAAATAAAATAAGTTAATAATTATAATTATTAATTAAAACATTTTGACTCTATCAAATTAAAAAAAAATCCCAAAGAAAAAATGGCAACTTTATTCATAATTGAACAAAACTGCATATTATATATGCTAAAAGCATATGTAGTATTGAGCCAATCTTGTATTGCAAGATTTATACATTCTCATCAAAAGGCTAAAAATTTATTATTTTCTACCTTTCTTTTTTTCCACTTTATCCCAACCATGAGTGTTGGGTGTGGATGATACTAATGCCAATTGATTCTTTTTTACATTAGTTGAGAAATTTTTGTTAGAATCCGAACCTTCTGACACATGGGTGCATTTGGATCCACTTACCTCTTTTTCAGGGGTAATTTTTGCATGCTGGGGTTGTGAGACTGAAGATATTGGAGATAGCGAGGAGGTATGCTCAATCTCGTCCTTTAGTGGATTATTAATGTCATTTTGAGCACTGAATTTTGTATCATTTTCTAGTACTTCTACTTATTTTTCTTATACTTCCTGTGATGCTTCTTCACATCGCCAAATTTTGTATTTTGACTGCAGATAAGTGCTTTGGTTTAGAAATCTACATAAAGACCATTTACTTCGTCCACTATAACAGTAAAAGCTGGGATCTGAGTTTTCTTCTCCACGATATACGACCCAGGGAGTAAAGGTGAAATTTCTAGTCTGTTTTGCGTCATCCCCTGCCCTTTGACAACATCTTTGAATGATGCAGGGCCTTTGGAATTGGAACCAGAGCATCCTCCAATTAGTCTCGAGGTGAGATAGATGGATGCATCGGGCCGAACACCATAATCGTTCAATGTGTGGTCGTCTTGCATTAGTTTTCTTGTATAAATCGGGTTTTGAAATCGTACTAGTATGCCTATTTGTTTTTGGATCTCCTACTTAGGATTTTGTTAGAAAATTTAAAGACATAGGTGAAATATGCTTTTCCCTCAACACACGAAGTTCACACAGAGTTGTGGAAATTACTTTAACCAAGACAGCTCAATTACTGAAGTTTACACAGAGTTGCGAAACTCACTTAATCCATACCATATAGTTGCGGAAATCAAATTATGAGGGTCTTCCTTTTAATACAGAGTGGCGGAGATTAAAATCGCAACTATGGAGAGGAGCAAATATAATCAACTAATTTTACTCATTGTGAAATAGAGTAAAACAGAGTGTTGCGGTAAAACATATATGTGAAAATTTCAGAACTATATCGCAACTAACCAAACTTTATATTAAAACTTCAACATATGAAATACAATAACATCTGGAGAGGCTCCTTCACAAGTAAAATAAGACTTCTTACTTGGATTTACATTCACCAGGGTTGTGGAGTAACACATATTAAAAACCGTTTTCACGCACCCACCAAAATTTGCTCCACGATTTTATCCACTTGTGTTTCCAGACTTACATCCGCCACATTACACAACACTCTTTTCACTTCCTCTCTCTCCGCTTACATGTAAAATATAAACACATATATATCTAAGACATTTAATTCATGACAGACCAAATTTAATACAAAGCATGGGCGAACATCATTTACTGGACATTACAGAACTTGCGTGAACTAAACATAACTTGCGGATTAAATATTCGCCCATGCTCATTTAATAACCATGTATTAACTTCTATTTGACTTTTATTTTTTTAATTTGTTGCAGAATGGGTAATTTTCCTTTTCTCAGAACTTTTCATTCTCTGCACACGCAATCCGCAACCTGCAAAACATTTACTGTGGTGGTTGAGATTAATTTCCAACACTCCCCCTTAATCACAACTGCGACCATTGACCATTCCCAAACAATCTCTGAGATAAACAAAATTTTCACGTGCCAATGGCTTTGTGAAGATGTCTACAAATTGTTCTTCTGACCTGCAATGCTGCAACACAATCTCACTTCTATCAACCAATTCTCTTATGAAATGATATTTGGCATGAATATGCTTTGTCCTTTTGTGAAAGACAGAATTCTTTGATAGTGCAATTGTTGAACTGTTATCACAGAAAATAGTGGTTGCTCCATCTTGTTCATGACATAAATCCCGCAACATCCTTCTCATCCAAACTTCTTGACACGCTGCTACTGTTGCGATGACATACTCAGCTTCTGCTATTGACAATGACACTATCAGCTGCTTCTTGGAAGCCCATGAAATGGCTCCCGAACCCAAATGAAAAACATATCTTGATGTGCTCTTTCTATCATCAACACTTTCTGCCCAATCACTGTCAGTGTAACCAACCAGCCTAAAATCATCAGTTGCGGAGTACAAAATGCCATACTCTTTTGTCCCATTGACATACTTTAAAATTCTTTTCGCTGCTTACTAATGTGTCTCCTTGGGTGTCTCCATGAACCTCGACACCAAAATCACTGCATACATTATATTAGGCCTAGTTGCAGTCAAATACATTAGGCTGCCCACCATGCTCTTGTATAATGTCGGATTGACATTGTTGCTGCAATATTCCTTTCTCAACTTCAACCCCATGACGGTTGGAGTTGGTGATGGCTTGTTGTTCTGCATATTAAACCTCTCCAATATTTTTGCTACATACTTTGCTTGAGAAATAAAAATTCCATTTTCATTTTGCCTTACTTCTATGCCCAAAAAATATCTTAACAAACCCAAATCAGTCATTTCAAACTCACTTTTCATGACTGCTTTGAAATCAGCAATGATAAAATCATCACTGCGTGTAAAAATAAAATCATCTACGTACAAAATGACAATAAGAATCTTACCATCACTTTGTTTTATGTAGAGAGTAGGTTCACTGTCACATTTGTCGAACCCATTTTCCATCAAGTAAGCATCTATCCTGTTGTACCATGCACGCGGTGCTTGCTTCATCCCATAGAGAGCTTTTCGAAACCTACACACCTTGTGTTCTTGGCCTTCTATTTCATAGCCAGGAGGTTGCGCAACATACACTTCCTCTTTCAGCACTCCATTCAAGAACGCTGACTTTACGTCCATCTGATAGAATTTCCATTTCTGTTGTGCTATAATTGACAACACTGTATGCACTGTCTCCATCCTCGCGACTGGCGCAAATGTTTCCGCATAGTCTCTTCCATGCTATTGTTTGTAATCTTTCACAACAAGTCTTGCTTTGTGCCTTTCAATATTTCCTTAAGCATTGCTCTTGGTCTTATAGACCCACTTCACTCCAATGACTTCTTTACCTTGCGGAAGGTCCACTGACTCCCATGTGTCATTCTTTTCTATTGCTCCAATTTCCTCATTCATTGCTGCAACCCAATTCTCTTCCTTGATTTCATCTTCAAAATGAATTAGGTCATCTACATGAAAAAATAATGCAAATAAAGAATTTAGACTAGCGCTGTTATCAGCTTCATCTTGTTGATATATTTCATTTATATTTCTGAATTTTAGTCTTCTCGGTGTGCTTGGAGTTCCACTTGAACTTGAGGGAGTTTCTGATCCCTGTGGTGTGCTTGGAGAAGCACTTCCTTGATTTCTCAAGGTTGTTTTGTTTCCAACTTGTGGTGTGCTTTGCTGTGCTTGTGTAGGTGGAGGAGGAACCACCGTGGAGGAATTGTTTGCTGCTGTACATTCCTCTTGCTCTTCGTGAGACACACATGTCTTCACATTCATTGTTTTCTCTAAGCTTCCATCCCAAGCTTCTTCTTTAATGAACTGCACATCTCTGTTGATTATAACTTTCTTGGTGGATGGATTATAGAGTTTATATGCCTTGGAATCATCACTGTATCCAACAAAGATACACTTCTCCCCCTTACTATCCAATTTCTTCCTTAGCTTATCTGGGACATGTGCATATGCCACACATCCAAATACTTTCATGTGAGTGACAAACTGCTTTGTTCCACTCCATGCTACTTCCGAAACTCTATTCATAACAGCTTGGTTGGGCATTTATTAAAAATATACGATGCACAATTGACAGCTTTAGCCCAATACTCACTTTGCAAATGTTTTGCCTTCAACATACTTCTGACCATGTCCATGATGGTCCTATTCTTCCTTTCTGCAACACTGTTTTGCTATGGTGTGTACCTTGTGGTAAACTTCTCGTGTATGCCATTCTCCCTACATAAACGTATGAAATATTTGGAGATATATTCTCCACCTCTGTCAGTCCTTAGCACTTTGATGTAGTGCCCACTCTGCTTCTCAACAAGAGCTTTGAAGTGGTAGAACTGTTCAAACACTTCATTCTTTTGTTTTAAAAAAATACACTCATGTCTTTCTGGTGTAATCATCTATGAATGTCAAAACATAATGGCTGCCAGCTAAAGATGGTGCTTGCATTTGTCCACATATATCTGAGTGGACAATCTCTAAGGGTGATTTTGCACTTCTGCTGGGAATGCTTCTCTGTGTTGTTTGCCCAAGATGCATCATTCACATAGGCTATCCGGTTTTTCTATGAGTGGTAATCCTTTTACCATGCCTTTTTTATGCAAGAGGTTCAAACCTCCAAAATTGAGATGTCCAAATCTCAAATGCCATAAAAAGTTTTCATCTTTCACTTCTTCTTGAAAGATCTCATGTGTAACTGCTGCTACCACACCTCCTTCCTTCAAGTCTGTTCTGAGCTTGAGAGGAAACATCCTATTCTGTCATGTTCACTTCTGCAATGACCCTTTTGCTTGGAGGTATGTCCATGATAGTACACACGTCATTCTTAAAAAACACATTGTAGCCCTTGTTCACGAGTTGTCCAATGCTTAGAAGGTTACATTTCAGGCCAGGTACATAATATAAATCTGGCACAAATTTATTTTCTCCCTTCCTTGTCAATATTTGCACTCTTCCTTTGCCCATGACAGAGACTTTGTTGTCAATCCCTGTTGTCACTTAAGAATTCACATTCTCATCAAGATTGGAAAACATTGCTATGTTTCCAGTCATGTGGTTACTACAACCTGAGTCTAAAAACTATACATCATCTTGTTTTTCTTGTGGTACATTACATGTTAGAAGCACATTACTCTGGTTATTATCTTCTTTCGCAAAATTTTCATTTTGCCTATTATTCATGTCATTTTGTTTCTTTCTACATTCATTGGCATAATGCCCATACTTTTTACAATAATGACATTGGACTTAGGATTTTTCATACCTTTTTCCTTGTGCTTGCTGTTGGCTCGAGCCTTCACTTTGATTCTAATTGTTGCCCCTTCCACTATGCTTGCAGGGCTGCTTCTTCCACCTCTGTGTGGGAGTCTTCCTCTTCCTCGGTAGTTTGATCTTCTGTGTCTTGAATGCATGCTCCAATGAGGAGTTAATTTTTCTGTTCAGTCTATGTTCATGAGACATCAAGGATGCATAAAGCTCATCCACTGAAAATATTGAGAGATCCTTCATCTCTTCTATTGCCACTACTATGGCATAAAATCTTGAGGGTAGACTTCAAGATTTTCTCCACTATTCTTCTTTCCTCAAGTGTCTCACCATGAGACCTTATCTGGGTGACCAACCCAATCACATGTGTGAATAATGAGTCTATGTTATCAGACTCTTTCATACAGAGAGTTTCAATGTCTCTCCTTAGAATTTGTAGCTTTGTTGTCTTCACCTTCTCCATGTCTTGATAGGTTGTCTTGAGAATATCCCACGCCTCCTTAGACCTTGTTACTGCTGCAATCCTTGGGAATATACTCACATGCACAACTTGAAAGAGATAGAAGAGGGCTTTGCTGTCCTTCTTCTTGTTATCTCTCAACACATCTATTTCTGCTGCTGCATTTGCTGGTTCTTGGAAACCTTGTTCCACCAGCTCCAATATATCTTGTGAAGCGAACAGGGCTCTCTAAATTGTAATGCCCCAATAATCATAATTTTTTCTATTAAGCTGTGGTATTTGTGGATTAGTCAAGCTTGTGCTTGTTGTTGCCATTTTTACTGTGTAAACAATTTTCTCACTGTTTAAAACTTTTCTTACTACGTGAAAACTTTCTCACTGTTGGAGAATACGTTCCACAAGAATTTTCAGAACCCCTTTTAGCTCTTCAGTAAAAACACTATCTTTTACTGAGAATTTTAAAATTTCAGAACTCCTTTTAGCTCTTCAGTAAAAACACTATCTTTTACTGAGAATTTTAAACCCGCTCCGATACCATGTTAGAAAATTTAAAGACACAGGGGAAAAATGATTTTCCCTCAACACACGAAGTTCACACAGAGTTGCGGAAATTACTTTAACCAAGACAACTCATTTACTGAAGTTTACACAGAGTTGCAGAACTCACTTAATCCATACTGTATAGTTACAGAAATCAACTTATGAGGGTCTTCCTTTTAATACAGAGTGGCGGAGATTAAAATCTCAACTATGGAGAGGAGCAAATATAATCAAATAATTTTACTCACGGTGAAACAGAGTGTTGCGGTAAAACATATACATGAAAATTCCAGAACTATATCGCAACTAACCAAACTTTATATTAAAACTTCAACATATGAAATACAATAACATATGGAGGCTGCGTCTCCTTCACAAGTAAAACAAGACTTCTTACTTGGATTTACATTCACCAGGGTTGCCGAGTAACACACAATAAAAACTGTTTTCAGGCACCCACCAAAATTTGCTCCACGATTTTCTCCACTTGTGTTTCCAGACTTACATCCACCACATTACACAACACTCTTTTCACTTCTTCTCTCTCCACTTACATGTAAAATCTAAACACATATATATCTAAGACATTTAATTCATGACAAACCAAATTCAATACAAAGCATGGGCAAACATCATTTACTGGACATTACAGAACTTGCGTGAACTAAACATAACTTGTGGATTAAATATTTCCCCATGCTCATGTAATAACCATGTATTAAATTCTATTTGACTTTTATTTATTTAATCTATTGCGGAATGGGTAATTTTACTTTGCTCAGAACTTGTCCTTCTCTGCACACGCAATCCACAACCTGCAAAACATTTACTCAGGTATGGCTGCTGCCAGTTCATTTACTGCGGTGGTTGAGATTAATTTCCAACAAATTTGAATTTGCATCCCCGCCCAGATTCACATACATATGGATTTCCCGCTAAAGGTTTTAACAAATATTTGTTGCCTCTCTCCTTCATTTGGGGTCTTCTTGCAGACTTGTTGTACACACTCTGGTTCTGGATTTGTGAGGTGACTATTTTTGGGATGTATCAATCAAATCTGGGCTATTGCACTGTAGATTTTAGTTTAATGGAACACAAAGATCATGCTCTTATACTGATCTAGTCGTAAATCCAAACAATAAGCATAATGATAGGTCATGTACGTGATCACTGCAAAGGTGGAAGATCCTACAAGAAACTCCGTGATAATCCATGGATCTGAATTTGTGGGTACCAGATCTACATTACTATTATTATGTGCCCCAAGATCAGGTGTTGAGTGTGGCTAAATTAACGTCTTGATGCAATACCATGCATCTTCAGGCTGGATCGATCATGACTTTGTAGATCTAGTCAATACCATGCATCTTCAAGTTGGATCGATCACGACTTTGTAGATCTAGTCTTAGATTTCCAGATCTGAAGGTTGGAGAGGACATTGGTCGAGGATCGATCAATACGGCAGATTGAATCATGGTCTCTCAAGGGGAAAAAGTATTTGGTAGTGCAGTCCACCGGAAATTACATCTGCGATCCGAGACACAAATGAGCTGGGCTCCCATGTGTCTTGACAACTGATACATATACGGTACTCTTCACAGGACTTAGGAACAAAAAATGTTGGTTGTGTCCACCATCTGGATAGACGTCTGCAAGATAGAAAACGACACCGTAGCGAACTTCGGTGGTGGAAAAACATAAAACCCTAGACATCTCTGTTAGATCAATCACCATTCCCTTGAAAATAGTAAAGTTTAAAATCATTGAAAAGTCGAGAGAATTATCATGTCAGAGATTCTTAATTGTCAAATCATAAATCAAATTAATAATTATAACCAACGGTAGAGGATAAAATATTTTTTAACTCAAGTACATAAAAATAAAAATGAAAATAAAATAAAGTTTAAAATAATAAAATAAAATAAAAATTAATAATTATAATTATTAGTTAAAACATTTTGATTCCACCAGATTATATAAAAATAAAAAAAATTATAATTAATAATTAAACTATCATAATTAATCTTAATTCCTCAGAGAGAGTGAAAATAGATTTGATCCCTTTCATTCCTTGGTAGATCTAGAGTTAAGAAGGATCTAGGATGGTTAAATTTAGTTTAGAAGGATGGTTAAATTTTTAGATAACATGATTTTGATTTGGTCTCCACTATGGATATAATACAATCTATTTTATAGGGTTAGAGAATCTATTTATATTTTAGGGTTTAAAGGCACATGTTAATATCAAATTTAATATTTATTTAAAATTTTTATGATGATTTAAATTTTGTATCAGTATTCTTTTTATTTTTCAACTAGAATACAACTATTTCATAGATGACACATGCTGACCATTACAACATTTTTTAGAAGACTTGAACCAACACAGCTTGGGAAGCAAATTGTTCACCAAACCACTCACATTTAAAAAACAAGGAGGACATGAGTGGGCTTTGTTCCACTTATGTGTGAACTATTCACAAAACCATTTCACTATGGTATCGTTGGGTGCAAAAACATGTTCAATGAATACCTCAAGGTGTTGGGGAAGAAAATTGTTCACCAAACCACTTTTTGACTTAAGATCCTTTGACATTAAAAGGAAAAAGACATGAGGTGGCCTTTGATCCACTTATGTGTGCACGATTTAAGAAACCACAAGTTAAACCACTAAATCAAGGTATTTGTTAAATATTTTTAATGTTATTCATTTATATAATACACTTTATTATTCTTCATTTATATTTCGTTTTCCTAAGAAAATCATACTTTTTTATCATTTGAGAACAAAATTAGATCCTACTATTACATGTCATGCATGTATTCATTGGATAATAACATGCTTCAGAAAAAAATTAGTTGATGGATCTTGTTGGTTACAAATTCATATTTCTAAATTCCCATAGAAATATAACAATAAACATATCATAAATAGATATACATTTAAAAGGTCTCTTGCAAAGTTGCAGCAGAAATAGATAAAGTCGAGTATGTGAAGCAACTGCCATGGCTGTTTAGATTTTGGGCATAATATATATCAGTGTTGAAGATGAAAAAAGAAAAAATAAACAAGAATTGTTGGTGCATCTTCTTCTTCATGCAAAGTTTTCATCCTCAATAAAAGGTCTATGGTAGACCTCGAAGGCCTCTTCCTCCCTTTGCTCGGTTATTTCACATGTCCCACAAGCCATTGGAACAACTGCTTTAAGGAGGTTGTCTCCATGTGTGTTGAATTCCCTAGAGATATGAGAAATAGAAAACGATGGGAGCATTGATTTTAGACAAGTGACATCATTTAAAAAAGAACGTAATATGAGGTTGTACCTCTATTCATTCCTTTGGTTCAATTGATAATGAGTTGAGAGTCCCCATCAATGTGAATGGATGTTATGTTTTTTTTCCAATGCAAAAACCAATAACAGTTTCAGTGCCATGAGTTATGCATAATTGTTTGACCCTTCTTCCAATCCCAATTTCATTATAAAAGAATGGTTTTTGTTGATGTAAAAGACCGCACCCCCTACACATCTTTTAGGGTCGCCTTGAGCAGATCCATCAAAAAATCCCAAAGGCTTGTTCCTATTGATTTGGGGTTGGTGGGAAATTATTTTGCGAGGAGCTATGGTTGGCTTGGCTAGTAGATCCGTAATTGTAATAGTTTGTGAAGCTCTAGTTTTAGGAGGAATCAATTCATTTTTTAAAATGACTTTATTTCTTGCTAGAAATATGCCCCAACTAGATAGGAAAGGGAGTGCAATGTAATCTCTTGTTCTTTCTTTGGAGACCCGCTCTTGCCACATATCTATTAAATTTATTGCTTATCATTTGCATTCTTGACCCAAATTTGAATAAAAGAAATTCCAAAGGGTATTTGAGTAGGTACATTCAATAAACAGATGACCAACTAATTCCTCCAGGGATTTATATAGGCTACAACAACTTTTCCTTCCTTTTTCTGTCTTTTGCGAAGAAAATTCCATGTTATGATTTTGTCTTCCAGGTTACACCACATGAAAAATTTGGACTTGGTTGGCCATTTGAGCTTCCATAGGTGGTTCCACCATGCCTCCAATGGGTCAAGGATGCGATAAAAAATGAGAGATAAATATCATTCTCTTTTAGTGTACTGACTCGAGATGGAGACAATCTAGACGAGCTTGACAGGGTCCTTAGTGATGTTTATATGTGCTTCTCCTAATGCTAAGGTAAGGGATGACCAAGTTCTTCTGAAATGTCTTGGTAATTTCATGTGGTTACCTCAATACAATTTTTATCCCTTAGAGGGTTTGGTTTAAGAGCTGCTCCCTAGTTAAGATTATAAATCCCCATCAAGTGAATAATAAATATCATACCTTTCGGAAGGTGATAACCTCCATTAATTCCCATCCACGAGTCAATACCCACTATAAGGTTGGAGTCGCCTCCAAATTTCCATGTGATTCCATTTCAATGAGGGTGGAGGAATTGATAATAGCCCTCCATATGATGGAGGAATTTGATTTATTTTTTAGGGGGCTTTGAATCTAGTCTTAAGTTACTAGATAGAGGAGAAATATATTTCATGTATATCATAGTAGTCCATAAAATTTTGAAATATATCATCCTCCAACCTTATTTAACTGCCAATGCTTGTGAGAAGTAAGTCAATTTTTTCAGTCCCCACCCTCCTCATGCCTTGGGCATTGCAATTCTAGACCATTTGACCCAAGGGAAGGAGAAATGTTTTGAGGTGCCATCCCAGAGGAAATTGTAGCATAGTTTCCCGATTTTTGTTCGGGTGCCTTTTGGATCAAGGAGAGTGAAATAAAATAAACATGGATGGCCTCAAGGACTGCTTGGACTAGGATTAATCATCCCGCCCTTGGTAATCATTGTGTGCCCCATGATTTGAGTCTTCTTTCCATTTTTTCAAAGAGCTATTTCAAATCTGCGCTAGTATATGAATTGTGTTTTAGGAGGAACCCAACATATTTGAAACCATTCTCTAGATTGGCTTGATTATGAGGAAATAAATGAAAATAAAATATGAGCTCTCCTTTAGAAAGACCAATGGGGGTGATAGTTGATTTTTGTATGTTGATTTCCATACTTATTGTTGCTTCAAAAAGTGAAAGAGCTCCCTTTATTGAGTGTGCATCATTATGAGATCCATTGTTGAAGGTAAGGACATCATCAAAAAAGAGGAGGTGGGTGATGTAAAGAGTGGTTTCCAACCTTAGAACCATTAGACCATGCCTTTGCGCTTCCTCAAGGGCTTTACTAAGGCTTTCTGCCACTAATAAAAAGAGGAGGGGTTATATAAGGAAACCTTTCCTTCAACCATGTTCATATCTAAATAAAGGAGAAGAAAATACATTTATGAGGACTAGAAAGGATGCCGAGGAGATGTAGCTCATAATCCAGTTGATGAAGTCTATTATGAAACTAATGTGGGTGAGAAGAAGATGTATGTATAGCCAACTTACATGGTCAAAATATTTGGAGAGATCAATTTTCAATATGGCTCTGTTCAATCGTCATTGTTGGAGATTGTGGAGGCCTTCCTGGGCCAGACCAATGGCCTCATGAATTTTCCTACCTTCCTGAAAGGAAAACTGTTCCTTAGAGATAGATTTGGATAGGGTGGGTTTGAGCCAAAGAGCTATGGTTTCGCTATAAGTTTGTAAATGAAAAAATAGAGCGAGATAGGGTGGAAATCATCAAAAACAGGAGGGTTAATTATATTTGGTAATTAGAGCAAGAAATGTGGAATTGAAAAAGGAGGGGATATGACCAGTATATTTATATTCTTAAATGAATCTTAGGAGTTCGTTAATAAATAGCTCATAAAAATCCCAAAAGAATTCAATTTTCCACCCATATGGCCCCACGATCTTGTCTTTTTAGACACCAGTTAAAACTTTTTGAGCTCTTCAGCAGTTACAAGTTCCATCAACATATTTTTGTCATCTAGAACTAAGAAGCTAGGGAAGAACAAGGCTAATTTGACCACTTTAGCTATAGAGGCTCTATGGGGTTCTTTGAAAAGATAACTCAAATTTTTAGTCCCCATTGAAGCAAGATCCTCAAAGGAGAAGGTTGTATTCCCTTCTAGGTCCCTAAGCTTCCATATGGTATTACTCATCTTCCTCCCTTTGGTGTAATTTTGAAAGAATTTAGTGTTCTCATCACTTTCTTCCAGCCATATTGCTCGACCCTTAACTCTCCAAGTTGACACTATGTTAGCTAATAGTTCATTCTTCCTCTCAATTGGGTTAGGAGTGTATTTGGTTCCTCCTAGTCATAACCTTATGAATGGCCTTTTGATATAGCATTTAAATATGCTTCCATTTTGCACAGCTCTTGAGCATCCATTTTCCTTTTCTCCACCGACATTTTTATAGTGGGTTTCTTCACAACGTTGATATTTTGAGAAAATTGTCTTCCTATGGACTCATTTGATAGAGGTTTGAAAGGTCTCCATGTGCTTTTGCAAGATTGGTGAATCTCCCATCTGTAAGCCAAGTAGAGTTGAATTTGAATGGACTAGGAGGTTTCTTCCCTAGGTCTTTTATTTTCAAGAAGATCAGGGAATGGTTTGAGCCTCCACCTTCTCCAATTCATTGTCTTATAAGAGGGAGATTGTCGACTAGGTGCTTAGTCAATAAGAACTGGTCAATTCACTTTGCAATCCGGTCCTCCCATATCCTTTTGTTATGCCAGGAAGGTTTTATCTTAATAGGATCAATGTCTATGAGGTTGTGATTTCGAATAAAAAGGGAGAATTAATCCAATTTTGGGTCAGCTTGAGATCTAGGTCCCCAACTCTTCGTTTCACCAATAGATAAGTTAAAATCCCCAATAATGATAAGGTTGGCATCCACCATGCATGATTTTTGGTATAAATAATCCTAGAATTGGATTTTGTTTTGGGGTGTCGACATATATTGAGGATAAGGAGGTTTGTTATATAGAATTGTGATCTACGGATAAACCAAATTCCCTAAGTGTGGTGCTAGTCACTTAGAACAACAGAAGAAAGAATTTACTATCAATTTCTCTAAAATAAGAAGATATACAGAATGGTGAAAGAACCTACTTGTGATCCAAGCACTTCTCTTTTTCCTTTTTTCGTTGTTGCTATCGCTCTCAATCCAACCAAGATCGCTAGATCGATTCCTGCAAACACAAACATAGAACATAAAACAACATCCATATACATATATCTACTTATCTTACTCAATAAAATCGATTAGATGGGAAATATATATATCATTCAAGAATCCATTGCACAAGAAATAGAGACAAATATAGACATATATATGGGAAAATGAACAACATTATTTATTAAAAAGTAGAAAGGGGAGGTCACAACCAATGATCGATTGGTTACCACCAGCTCCAGCTTCATCCCAGCCTCATCACATCGAACATCATACCAAAAACATATCAGTAATTTCACTCTCTCAAATGAGAATCCAACAACATTTCTTTACCAAAATTCTTCCCTTCCTAGCAATAGGATCTGTGCTCAATTTATAGGGAAACTGATGGTAGTTTTTCAATGAATGAATTTATGATAATAGTCAAGACATGTTCCCAAGTTTAGAGGTGTTATATGGACACTTGGATTCAAATTTTGACACATATGGACTCTTCTAGAAAGCACTGGCCAGGTGGAGATTCCCAGAACAATGAGAATTCCGCTCCCGGGTGACGAACGCACTCTTGAATGTCAGGAAGTGCATTGCAGTGCACCCATGAATGGAGGATGCTACATTGCAACACAATTAGTCCCTTTAGAGTTTGCGTTGGTGAGTCAATATTTGATATAACATATACTTCAAACCTTGGAAATCTCACAATAGAAGCCATGAATGAATTGTTCTTCTCTTAGGGCATATAGCAACTGAAATGTAAGTGGATGATAGACCCTATTTCATTGGTCCTGGGGATGATGTCCAGTTTGACCAGGTCATGGGGGATGATGCCCAAATTGACCTATAACAGCTGCCCCCTGAAGCATGAATTCAAAATAATAACAATATTTGGATGAGACGCTTTATGATGTGATGAGCTGGAGCTGAAGCGGGATGGCGACCTGCATCAATATTACAATACATTACATCATGATATTTTCATCTTGATCACGAATTTTCGGGGGAGGCATTCCCATGCTCAGCACATAAACTATATAATAACATGTACATAGTTCAAAAATTCGTCTACATTGGAATGTTGCCCAATAGAGACATGCCTACAGATATAGGCCCATGCTCAGATGACGATTTGTATGTAAGGTCACCGTATATATGATGTGTACAACAATCCTGAAATCGCAGCCCAAATGGATGAAACTACCTCCAGGGTCTTCTTATCTCATTCACTCGATCATTCGGGTACAAGTCTAGCCATGCGAATATATGATTTTTAGTCGAACATGGTAAGACATCGTTTGATTACCAGCCAATGATGTGAGTTGTTAACAAACGCGAGAGAACCACCATTGATGTTAATGGCTCTCAAGGTACTGTAGCATAGTTTGTAAGGCATGAATAGATGATTTTATGTCGAACACCAAAAAAAATCATTCGGTCAAAGGTCCAAAAGTGAGGATCTTATCGATGCTGTAACAAGCCTCATGGTATTGGAAGATGATGTTTCTAAGTAAACTTCTTGGATGATGAGCTGAAGTCGACAAGAAGCCACTTTATCACAAAACGGGAGTTACTGATTTCGGAGACAAAATGTGACTTTATATTGCAATGTTCAAGGATGACTGTCATTAAAATGAGGGTTTATGAGTATTGCAGAAGGATGAATATTCACTGGATGACTTCTCTTGAACATATCAACGACAGTGAGATGAGTTGGCAGCATTGACCCAAAACCGAAGTGAAGGTATGATGAACCATAGGTATGAATGAACTGTCAAGAAGATTACCTAACCCAAAAGTCACAATGATGGAGTGAAAGTGTCATGTTCAAGAGTGACCTGCTACCGTAAAAGTATTCTGCTCACTTTCCCAAATTTTCCCCGGTCATTTGTCGACCAATACCTCTTTATTTTTAACAAGCTTGAGGAGGATAACATATGCTTGATCTATAATTCAACTCTTCATGCAAATATGCATCACTATTTAGTAATTTAAGGAGTCGAGCGATAAATGAAACTCGATTCTTTCCAAGATCGACAAGTCTGTCGCTATTTTATGTTTTAACGAGCCTAACGACAGTGACAACCCGGTTCTTTTTCATATTTAGAAAGTTTGAAAAAGAGGACAAAAGAAAACTCCATGACTCCTTTTTCGTAAATTTGTCGCTCAGATCCGAAAAAGTGTAAAATGATATTTGAGATAACCTCCTAGCCATGTTCAACTAAGGTTTTTCTTTTTCGTAAATAATCTATCTCAGTCCAGAAAATGGTTAAACTTATACTGAGTAGATGTTGTTTCATTTACTTTTACGAGCTCGAAAAGACAAGTGCTCGACAATATTTTCACATTATTGGAGTCTGAAAAGAGCTAAAAGAAGACTCCAAGGGTTCCTTTTTAGTCGTTATCGAAGCTCAAAAAAGAGATAAAAGTGTGCTTCAAGTCCTTTTTCATTTTTATCAAAGCTCGCAAAATAAGGATAAAAGTATGCTTTGTGGTCAAATCATTCTTGAATAAGTGTGCATGACTAATATGCTATATCAGCTATAAAACCTGTTCAAAACAACATCTAATGGATTAAAAATACTTGTTTCATAGAAAAAAATGAATAAAAACCATAGTCACATCAATAAATATGATTTTCAAATAATCAAATGACTAATTAAAAGAGTTTTACCATTCATTTTTCTATTTGAAAGTTACCATTTGGATTTTGGAGCTCTGAACCAGTTTTTCCCCCCGAATTTCAGCAGTTGATTGCGACAGATTCTGTGGACGATTTTCCTCGCCGTTCTATCCAAGTTGGAGCTATGAACCTTCTCGTTCCTTCAATAGAATTTATGTTTCATTTCAGAGAATTTTTTAGGGTTTTGGGCTCCTTAGGGTAAATTTATTTTAAAATGAGGGAAACACACCCTTGAATGTCGAAAGGTGCATTGCAGTGCACTGGAATTGAAGGCCAAGTGCACTTGCAATGCACTGTCCCTTGAAATGGGGTGTATTGGGTGAAGTTTCCATTTTTGTTCTTTGCAGTGGGCCCAAATTTTGCCTAGTTTTTTGCATGAAATGGATCTTTATGAGTCTTATGATTATGTTTCATGAATTCATCAGACAAAAATGATGATTACATGGAGGGAAAGAGAACATGAGGAACACAACATGATTTCCCTAAACGATCCGGGTACTGTAAGAGCCCTCAAAGACTGCGGGTTGCTAAAGTACTTCAGTCTCTCAGGTATGAGGCAACATATGGAACTATTGGCGTTCCTTATTTGTTCATGGGATCCAGTGATAGAGGCATTTCAAATTGGGGAAAAAGTGGTCCCAATATTAGTGGAGGATATTTATTTTCTCATAGGATTATTGTGGAGAGGTCTGCCCATTTCTCTTTCAGGGTTTGCTTCCGGAGGAGAGACGGTGAGAGATTATATATTTTAGTATTGCAATCCAGGGGCTGAACCTAGTAAGGATTGGAAAATAAACATCTGCGATGTTCATGACTTTCCATTGAGGACCATCTTATTCACTATCACAAAGCTTGCTGGTACCGCTACACTACACATAACAAATAGATCGTACATGCAATATGCACTAGAGTGCTTGGAACCAATAGTTTTCAACTGGGTTGAAGCTATCCTCTCTCAGATGAAAGAAAAAATAAGCAAGGCAAAGGGATGAGGAAAGAAAAATTTCAACTATGGTTCCATCCTCATTTCTTTTTCCTTAGAGCAGATTCCATTGATGCAACCCCAACATGTGACAGTGGGTCTATCTAGCCCTAGGGAACCAAGGATGCAGAGATGGGTAGAACTGATGGCTAGAAATTTGTTCTGTCAACCATCGTGTTCTCGACTACATTCTTCGCCTAGTTCAGGCGACAGATGGTCCTAATCAATGATTATGCATATGCAGGCATCGACTCCTGAGGAGATCCAAATTTGGCTTTATGAGACAATGCTTAATGGGGTGCAATTGGTAAGAATGTTTTGACCATGTTTTTTTTATTTTTCTAAGGTTTATACATGTTTTTGTATTTTTATGTTTCCCAAGACTAAACTAAAGTTTTTATGTATGCAGATGTAGGTTGAGTTCGACCAATGGGACAACCAAAGCAGGGAGCGTATGAGCCAGCAGAGAGGCCTGTCAGGAGAGAATTCCTTCAGTATTTGGATATGGCTGAGACACTTTTTGTGCTACATTAGCACATACAGGGGTTGACCTCAGGGATTCTAGAATGTTGGATCGAAGAGTTACCCATGAGACTGCAACGCCATACTATTGGCGTTCTTAACCATTGGATGTGGTTATTGTGTAAGATAGCTAGATTAGTAGCATGTTATCACGAGCATCACTAGTTTACTTTTGACATTTTGCATACATTTTGAGGTCAAATGACGAAAGTGTCTTGGGCACAAATTTTGTAAAAACCTATAACTATCTATCTATTTGTTTTCAGCGTTTTCCTATGTTTATTGTGCAATCATATTCAATTATGTGATGTGAATTGAAAATATGTCTTTACATGTGTTGCAAATGTCTGTTTATAACATAATTTGCTAAGGAATCAGTTAATGTGTTTAAGTTTCTGGAAATGTGTTGACATTGAATGAAATCAAAATGTCTTTCCAAAAGTTGAACTCTTAGGAACATACGATGCAGTGTTGGATTTATGAGGGTATAAACACTAGTAAGTTGCAATACCATAAGTTGTGAGTCTAATCTAATGATGATGTGGTTAATACCAAATGAAATGGTTCCATCAGCATACCCAACGAATGGTTCCAAATATTCAGACATCTGCGATGAAATGTAAAGCAGATTACTAACTTCAAGAAAACTCTAGAGAACTAACTAACACGTTAAATGATAGTCAACATCATATACACAATATAATACAACAGTTTACTACTCTCATGTTTAAGCATAGTAGCATTTCAGATACAACCCATTTCAGGGTTGGACCAATGGAATTCCATTGTAATCTACCAACTCGTAGGCACCCTTAGCAAGAACTCTTTTGACAATATAAGGGCCATGCCATAACGGCTCAAATTTCCCTATACCTATTACAACAGCTTCCTGATCATAAAGAAGGACTAGGTCACCCTCTGAGAAGATGCGAGGTTGTACATGCTTGTTGTATTGCGCCTTTATACGTCTCTTATGCGCTTCATTGGCCAATGCGGCTTCATGACGCGTTTCATCAAGATGGATGAGGTTAAAAATACACGCTTCTTCATAATATGTGTTAGGTAACAAGTAGATTGCGATTTTTAAGGATGATATTTTACATTGGATAGGCAAGATAACTTCCAAAACATAACTAGTTTAAAGGGGTTAGATCCGGTTGCGTTTCTCACCGAGGTTCGGTACACCCACAAAGCTGAGTACAAGATAAAATGCCAATTTCGTTTATGCACTCCTATCATTCGTTGAAGCATTTGTTTAAGAATCTTTTTATTAGCCTCAACTTGTCCATTTGATTGTGGATAAGGAGTAGAAATATCATGCGACAGTCCTAATTTTTTAGTCAACTCATTCATCATGTGATTACGAAAATGCTTCCCATGATCTGTGACTATAGCCCATGGAACACCAAACCGTGAAATGACATGATTAAAAAATAATAATGCAGTCTTTTTTCCTGTGTTGTTGAATGTAGGCATCGGTTCGAGACACTTGGTAAGTAGTCTACTGCGACAATAATATAACTATGCCCCCTGGACGAATGAGGGTTGCAGGTCATGAAGTCAATGCCCTATTTCGAAAATGGTCCCACAACGATAATAGGAAGCATTAGCACAAGCCGTTTGTGGAATTTATGATCACATATCTAGCACGCATGAAAACTTCTGACCACGAGGATACAATCACAAAATATGGTTGGCCAAAAGTAACCGGCGCGGAGTATCTTCTGCGCAGTAGAGTATGCAGACACGTGTCCACCACAAGCCCCAACATGAAAATAATCTAAAAACATTTCGGCCTCCTCATGAGTGAGGCACCTCCTTAAAATCATTTTGACACCACGACGATAAAGTGTATCGCCGATGATCAGATAATTTTTGGCTTGGTATTGAATACGTCGTTGTTCAGAGTGAGAGGTATTGGGCCGAAAATTCTGTGTCTAGAGATAAATGATAAAATACCCATACCAAGGATCATATGATTCGAGCAGAAATAGAGGCTCATCAGGAATAGATGGTTCTGATGTAGTAGCAGTACTGTCAGAGGGAATGTCGCAGAGAAGCTCAGCCAAAACTAAATAATTCTTTGACTTGGATTTGATGAATTCTAAATCAAACTCCTATAAAATGACAATCCATTTTGAATACTTGCCCCCTAGAAATTGACGTGATAAAATGTAAGTCATAGGGTTGCAATCCGAAGTGACAATGGTCTTCCAGAACAAGATATAATGGCGAAATCTTTGGACAGCTTGAAAGGCCGCCAAGGTAAGCTTTTCGACGTATGAATACTTCACTTCCGTATCATTGATATTATGACTCAAATAATATATTGGATGTTCTATCCCATCTTATACTTGGACCAATACCATAGCAATGGTCATATCAGCCATAAAAATATATAAGAAATAATCACTCTGATAATTGGGGGGATACATTAATGACACCCGGACAAGTGTATCATTGACAACATCAAAAGAAGCTTGCACAACCCTATCCCAGTGGAAGGGAATCCCCTTTTTCAAGAGCCGAGTAAATCCTTTATCCATTTTAGCGTAGTTGGTTATGAACCTCCTTAGGAAGTTAACCTTTCGATGAAGTTTTTGTAACTGAAGAAAATTTGATGGCATAGGCAAATCAAGAATGGCCTGGACCTTCAGTGTGTTGATTTGAATTCCTTATTTTGAGACGAAGAATCCTGGAAAACGACCAGAACCAACACAAAACACACATTTATGTGGATTGAGGCGCATTTTGTAGTTTCAGAAGCGTAGAAATATAGATCTCAAATGCATCGGGTGATCGGTCTGGTTTCGTGAATGCACGGGTAAATCATCTACATAGGGCTAAACAATGTACTTGTTGTCATTGAAAGAATAAGCCATTTCTCTATGAAAGGTTTCCTAGCATTCTTTAAACCAAATGGGAGTTTATGATAAGCGAATGTGCCCCAGGGACAGATGAGTTATATATTATATTGGTCCTCTAGGCAGATATTGATTTGATTGTAGCCAGAAAATCCATCCATGAAAGAAAATATTTCACATCCAGCATAATTGTCAATAATCTGGTCAATAAAGGGAGTTGGATAGTTGTCTTTTGGACAATCAAGATTGACATCCTGATAATAGACGCACACTTTTATGGTCCCTTGTTTCTTCATAACAGGAACAATGTTGGAAACCAAATCAGTAAGAGGAATAGGGTAAATGAAACCAGCTCACAAAAGTTTTTCAACTTCTGCTTTAATGGCAGTGGCCTTCTTCAGATGAACATGACGAAAGCGTTGACATACCAGTTTGACATCAGGGTACATGTTAATGGTGTGTTCAGTGATACTAGTATCTATGCCTGACATTTCCTCATAAGACCAAGAAAATACATCACGAAATTCACGAAAGACAGAGAGATAGTTTCGAGTTCTGATGGAGAACAAGACATGCCGACATGAATGATTTATACAATGCCAAGTTTGGTCGAAATATTGATAGAAATGGTTTCTTCAATATTTGATAAGTTTCACTCAGATTCAATTACATTAATGGGAAAAGAATTCAAAAATAATGTTTTGATCGATGGGTGATATAGTTCAATAAGATTATATTCTTCGTAATCCTGAAGATGGGAGCGATGATGATGATATTCCCATGGTTCTCCTTCTGGCATCATGGATTCCACAATATTCTCATCTATCAAGAATGTGGATGAAAAAGGATCAGATGGAGTACCAAAATCTAATGAATTATGAACCCAAATGACTGGTGATGATGATTTAAGATTCGCCTCCCAAGCCATGTAGATGTATTTCTATGCCAGCTCAATTAGGTTGGGCGGCAGAAATTCATCCAACGTAACAAATTCGGAATCACCCGTAATGTTCCTTAAGCCAGATAGAGTGGAAGATATCATGTAGCAGGTCTCTATGTTTGCAATTTCTGCCGACGTCGCAGGCGGCGATAATGCATAGGTTCCCATGAGGAAAGAATCCTTTAAGAGTCTCACACCAATGTTTTGAAGTGAGAGTTGGGGTGCGTGAAATAACAGAACGCTTCCAGTTACCTGGGAACTCGAGGAAAATAAGGAGAGTTGATTGATGACTGTGATAACACCTTTATGTCGAAAGGCAGTCATTCTAAAATATGTAGAAACGACCGCAGTCATAGCATATATCCATGGCCTTCCGAGTAAAATGTTGTAATCAAGGGGTCTGTCAATGACCTCAACCTCAAAATTTACTATTTTTCCCCTTAGTTCAACATGTAGGTTATTGATGATACCGCAAGGCTTATATGTACGTCCGTCGAAAGCTTTCAATGTCATAGGCAATTGAGATAGGCGCCGCGAGCCAAGTGACTTCCAGCAGTTTAGAGACATAATGCACGTAGATGATCCCTCATCAATAATAGTACGATGAACGAGGTGATTGAGAACATTTACTTGGATGGAGAATTCCAATTCTGCTGGTAATTGCGGCACATAGCCCATATGATTAAATACTATAAGATTGGAATCTGTTGGATCGATTCCACCAATTGGTGACAACAAAGCCTATTTCTGGGAGGGACAATTTTGAAGCACCTCAAGCGTGGACATAACTGAAGGGGATTGAGCCAAATATTCAACTATATTATAATTTTGAGTAGCTTGGGCTCGAGGATTAAATGTCGATTTATGAACGACTCCCTTTGGTGGCTTTACTGTCAATTCAGGAATAACAGTTGGCGGTATCAATTTTGTAGACGGATTTGTGGTTGAGGTGGTGGGTTGATCAGTAGCCTGACTACCGTAATATTTATTACACGTTGAAACTAAAACATTAGTCGATGGCTTCGTGACAGATACCATAAGCACTTGGGAACTAGAAGTTGGATCTGTATCAACCAAATTTATGTCTAGATTTGGAAATGGATATGTCAACACAACAGACGCATGCGAGGTCTTAATCAATTTTGAGACTTCGGTGCGGTGAGGACAGTATCGAACAAAGTGCTCCTCATTATAGATTATGCAAGGGTAACAAGGTTTATGATTTCTAGTTTGTTGATTAGATGATCGTTCCTACGGGGTAGAAGTGAAATTTTTCTTTGATTTCCCCTTTTTCTTACTTCCAGGTTTCTTGTCACTTTTTCCTTTGTAAGTTGACACGACATGGATTTCGGAAGAAGGAACAGGATTAGATGCAATAGAGTGATGTGCACTTGCAGTACCAATCATACCTTCTCCGGAATGAGAGTCCTTAGATGGAGGAGGAACAGTAAAATTAGATCGCAACACGTTGGGAATTTTCTTGTAGAGCATGCTAGACTAAGTATAAATTAAATATAAGTATTGGGCACGAGAAATGAGTTGCTCTTCAGTTACGACACCACCCTTAGCCACATCCTCAGTTATAGATGGTAACAGGGACTTAATGAACTACTCAGCAAGGAGTTGATCAGGAACAAATGTCTTAACCATTCTACGATGATGACACCACTCATGAATATGATCAGAAATGTGAGTAGCATTAGTCTGTTTAAAATTAGTCAAGAGTTCCATTCCAGTTTCATATCGTACGAGTAACTAGAAGTGGGTGAAAAATACAGTAACTAAGGAAGTGAAATTATCAAATGAAGCTCTTGGAAACTCAATGTACCATTTCCCGTCAGGACCAATGAGCATATGCTGGAAAAGACATAGTCGAATAGAATCATCATTTAGGGAGTTAGATGAACACCACAAATGATAAGTCATAACATGCGTCGACGAGTCTTCCACAGGGTTTCCATTGAACTTAGGAATATCCAAGCGTAATTTATGAGGTATCACCGAACACCAAGGAAACTGTCAATTTAAGTCCGGTTGAGCATAGCCAGGGTATGATGGAATTTCTTGGGAAATAGGCCTTTGAGCACTAGCATAAGGAATCTATTGCTTGTAACCTAGATAGGGGTTGTTTTGATAAGCAAATGCTAGAGGATTATGTTGACAAAAATTTGGGTACACTACTTCTTGAAATGAAGGTTGTTGTATTTGCGCTTGTGGCTGCCAAGGGGTCTATCCATCAATATTATAACCCAAACTAGAATAGCTTGGATTCGATTGTGAATATGTATAAATTGGTTGTGGTTGTGACATCCCATAATATGGTAATCCAGTTTGTGAATAAATAAATCCGGATACAGGTGTTTGTTGTAAACCAACCGAAGGAGTTGGAGTTTGAGGACCCAAAACTTAAGGGGTGGAAGGACCCACCTGAGACGGTTGAGGTACAACATTTTGAGCCTGTAATAGGGGTAAAGATGTATTAACAAGCGGAGTATATGTGGGTGCAACAGGTTGAACCAGTTGATACGTTTGTACAATCATTTGTGGTTGGATGGGTAGAGTGGGCTACCACTGAAAAAAATCATTCCGACATTAGGATAACCAAATAAAGATGGATTACAGTAAAAATGGGTGACCATAGGTTGCCCCCTACCATGAGGAGTATAATAAGATGGAAAATATTATTCTCCAAATTTTGGGTTTCCAGTTGAAATTTTAATGGATGGAATATACCCTGATGGACCATTTTGATATTTCCCTAATGATGTATATAAAGGATCAAGCCGTTCAGTGCTCACTAGATATGTACCAAATAGAATACTAGATGATGACATTGGTGAAGTCCATGGGTTTGAGGATGCACCAGAGAAGGTTCCAGATAAATATTGGTAACCAGGTGGGACGGAAGGGCCACCATATAGATGTGACTCTAGTGAAGTTGTGAAAATCGATGAGGTAGAAAGAGCAGGTGCTGTTGCAACTGGAATAGATGGTCTAGCTGAAGATGTTGGCTTAAGCATGGCTATTTGAACAAATGTATACCCTACAGGATCTGCCGAAATTTGAATAAACAAGATTAAAGAAAGAAGAGTGGGGAGATTGAGGAAAATTCTCACAAAGATAAAGCTCTGATCCAAAATGGGTTGGAGTCGAAGGTGTGTCGTCTTGTGGAATTTCTTCAATCGAAATCAAACAAGGTAGAAGGATTTCGCCGTCAGGCCTGGAGTATGTTTCAGGTGATTGATTGTGCGATATGGGAGACTCAATGGCTACAATAGATTATGGGGCAACCAATATAGGAACAAATTTCGATTGTTTGAATTCAGGATTCATATGTTCTGGTAAAATAACGATAGGATCTGGATCAATTTCCACTTGAAAAACGTCGGGTTCGATAGGTATGGTCTCACTGATTGGATGGATCGTGACCACATGTAGTTGCGAGGACTCTGTCTCGACAAAACTAGTTGAACCAGGATTTGTAGAAACAACTCGAGACAACTCTGGTATATGTGAGGATGATGTCGCACCAGAGGTACTGATAGTACTATTTTCTGTATAACGATATTGCCTTCATCGACCAGAAATGGCTTCTGGTGGTAAAGGTGGTTTCAGTGCTATTCTACGCGAATGACAGGGAAAGGGATGCTCTTCTTCCAAGATAACTGATTTATTTTATGACCATAAACAAATAAACAAAATAAAATGGTAATTTTAGGCAAAAAGGTTTACCAAGTATTTGTGAACTGCAAAATACCTCCTGGCGAACCAAGAAGTATGTGCAGGCAATCTCCCCGAATGTTGTATTCAGTGTATCACAAGTTACAAGTTGGCCAAATTAGTTCACTATGGATGGATAGAAACCTAAATTTCTCCTTCCAAATATACCCGAAGGTACATGGAGGCCCAAGTCTGTATTAGCGCAGTCTAATGCGAAACCACATAATGAGAGCACCCCCTTATACTTTTCGTACTAGAACACCGCCCTATATATCTGAAGGTACATGGATGAGCTCTAATATACTTACATATGTGGAGTGAGGTATCACACTCGGAATGTATCGCAGACAAGTTAGTGACAACTGCTATGTTTAACGATGCCGGAACACGTCTCTAGCCTAGACCTTCTAAATGTTATCGTTAATGTTCCAATGCTTTCTTAGGTAAATTGATGTATATTTATGTTGATCTTGTTTAAATTTTGTCTTTAAGGTTCACCGCGTGATGTGATGGAAATTCCTAAAAATGCAAATGTTTAAGATAAGAAAACTTTTCAATTTAGCTTTTTCAATGAAAATCCTAGCTACTAAGGGAAAGAGCAATCAGTTTTAGAGCACAAAATAAAGAGCACAAACTAAAATGTAGTTTTCCTAACTTGTTCCTATGCACCACACACAATTCACTATATGCACATGCATGTTTTTTTTTTCAGATCCCTTAATGTGGATGCAAGAAAGGAAACTATATGCATCAAATCAATAAAACAAGTGTTTTCTTCTTTGAGAAACGAGGAATTTAACAATAATTTCTCTTTTAGGAAAAATGAATAATGGAACTACAATTTTTCCTATAGGAAATGAGGAATGAAACAAAAATTTCCTTTACGAAAACAAATGGATCTAATGCAGAAATAAAATACTTTGAATTCGATTTTCAAATGATAAATAAAATCACTAAAGAGACATTGAACAAATTTAATTTTCAAAGGAGGAATAATCTGGAAAGATTGCTGGTCTCTAAGAGATATCAGAAAATTGAGAATATAATAAAAAAATGGCTGAGAATGATAGAAATGAAAAATTTGAATGGAATTTGGTTGGCTAAGGGGGAAACACAGTCTCTAAGGGGAGATAGTGCATTGCAGTGCACCCTTGAGTGGGAGACAGTGCACTGTAGTGGACTATGTCATGACCAACAGTGCGGTGGGTGCAGCATGGATTCAAAAAATCAAGCTACAAAACACACTTCTAATGAAATTTTTTCATTCAAATGTCTAATAACTGGAAGTAGATGCTACTGATGAGGATAAGAAGAGGAAAAAAACACCAGGAATGAGAGGATACTCCCTAATGGAGTCGCCAATTTGTTATCTAGAATTGTAATCTACGGATAAACCAAATTACCTAAGTGTGGTGCTAGTCACTTAGAACAACAAAGGAAATAATTTACTATCACTTTCTCTAAAATAAGAAGATATAAAGAATGGTGAAAGAACGTGCTTGTAATCCAAGCACTTCTCCTTCTCCTTCTGTCGCTGTTGCTGTCGCTCTCAATCCAACTCAGATCGCCAGATCGATTCCCGCAAACACAAATAGATAAAAACAAACAACATGCATATACAGATATCTACTTATCTTACTCAATCAAATCGATTAGATGTGAAATATATATATCATTCAAGAATCCATTGTAGAAGAAATAGAGATATATAGAGACATATATATGGGAAAATGAACAACAATCTTTTTAAAAGAGTAGAAGGGGGAGGCTACAACCAATGATCATTTTTTTTCCACCAGCTCCAGCTTCATCCGAGCCTCATCAGATCCAACATCATACCAGCAATGTTGGCTTGAGGGGTCCTGAACTAGGTTTGGAGGTTCAAGGTTTGCCAACAAACCCCTATACTATTGGCCCTTTCGGTACTGACTTGCTTTCACAGGCAAAAGTCTCACCTGAAGTAGTATGGGTGGGTACTGGAACCAGGTTACCGCACCCTGGGAGAGGGTAGGTAAGTGAAGCCAAGTTACGTTCAGTCTTATAGTGACCCGGTCGTATATCACAGAGCCTAGATCTACAGATTTCTTTCGCATCCACGTGCTCAATAGCAATGATTATTCGCAGTAATCGACAGATCATGAAATTATATAAAGATAACACAGCTATACCAGATCTTCTTATAGGAAATGTAACAGAACAGACCGAGATCACAACATAAACATGTAACACCAATATATTCGCAGCCTAAATCAATAATGCATCAACACATATTAATCAACCAAACATCACAGAGTAATTCCAACAGATTCAGGTATCCAGCAATACTTCCGCATTAATCCTTCAGATCGACTTACAATACCTAAACCCAACCTGCGCACATAGCAGCAGGGTCCGCACATAGCAGGACAGAGAATCTCCGTGCACATAGCAACAGGAGTCCTTCCCCAACAACACTAACCAGATCTATCGATTCACACTTAGCATCAATCTCTTATCATTCTTAATCTGTCCTACAACTCAAAAAGGTGCAACTACTTATCTACCCTTGACCCATTTACAATGCTTTAGGGTCTTTAACCCACCCAAAAACCCATGCGTTAGACTAAATATAATAAAAAAATATAAAAAATGGACCAGTTTCACATCTTGTAGGAGACCTTGTTCCAACAGTCCCCCAACACAATATTGTGACTCGTCCCAAGTCACTGTGGTGGTGGGGTCTCCACCTGTGCGCGTAGTGCATTGATGGTCGTGATCAGTGGAGGCAGCACTTATTGACTCTGAGCAGCAGCACTCTACGAAATATCCACGAGCTTCAGGGATGTCGGTCCTTCTGTTGCCGCAGTCACACTTTCCAACGTCTGATTTAGCCGCTTGACTGTGACATCAGTATCCTGTGATATCTGGAGGGCTGCGACAGTCCAAGGCTTCAATCGTTCCCCAATGGCATGCTTCTTGCGCCAGAGTTCCTCAATTTCATCTTGGAGAGCGTTGCTGGTTCTCAAACGTGCCGAACGCTGTGCAGGAACTATAGACGGAAATGTAGCCTCGACCTGATCAAAAGCTTCTTCCTTCTACCGCAAGTCTTAATTTATTCTCTGGAGGAATGGATCGCGTTGCATCTTGGTCAATAGTTGCATGGCATCCTCAATTAACCAGGCGCCTCGAGCAATCTATCCTGTAATGGTGTTGGTAGCCTCGGTCACAAGTGCAGCGCGTTGGGTTCGTACCTCCGGAGGTGTTTCGGGCTGCAATTTGGCTTGTAAATCGGTGATTTGTTGCTCCAGCTGTGTCTTTACGACCTGCATCTCCGTCCTAGATGCCTTTAATGTCGTGAATAATCCCTCAAATTTAGCTCGGGGGGTGGTTGCGGCCAAGATCTCTTTTGTAACCTCCGTGCAGAGCTGGTGGATCAATGTTTCAAGCTCCGCTTACTGTGCCACAGTGAGGGATACTTCAACGCTCTGTGCTACAATGGTCTGCTCGGCCGTACTGAGTTTTTGGTGCACTTGTTGGTCCTGGTGATGAACCTCTTGGAACACGGCGGTGTGGAGACCTTATAGTACCTCATGGGACAGCCTAGCCAAATTCAACTGCAACTCTGCACTAGCTTGGGGCTGTATCCCGATAAGGGTGGTCCTAGGAAGGGAGCAGAGATGACTCTCCTGTAACTGTTGTCATACTGCTGGTTACCGAGGGCATACGTACCTGAATCACACTGGTTTGCAGGGCACGAAGTTCGGCCTGGGATTTATCGACCACAGCTTGCTTCCGTGCTTCTAAGGCAACCCATTTCTCCTTCGTGGCTAGGGTGACTGCATCTACAATTTGTTTGAGATCGCCCTCAGTCAACATGATTGTCTCATCGTGTTCCCCTCGCTGAGATCGCTGCTTCTTGCGGGGTCCTTTGACAGGCTCACTTGTTCGTTTTGTGCCCTGGGGGGAGGGGGTACCTCCGATATCCAATCCACCCATGCCCAAATCCTGCCGCGAATCGGCCTGAGGTTTGGCCTCGGTGTCCTTCGTGGTGGTCTACTTTGGCTGTGTGTCCTTTTCCATGGCTCCATCCGAGCCTTTCTTGCTTGGTCTTGCGTTCTCCTTGATGGTGGTTTTGAAGCCTATCTTCCAGGCGGGAGGCCATAGCGCAATCACATTTTCAATTTCCTCATCTGCTACCATATAAGGAAGTGACGTCCAGGTCTTATCCTTGTGGCTACGGATTTGAATGTTGTTCACGGTAACCTGAAACGCTGCGATATTCTTTTACTTTTCATATACTGTGGGGGACAGCCGAGGTCGAGAATTGATAGCTGCGGCCATGCTGCTCTGGAAGAGGACCCAAAATAGTTGGTTATCTTCAATGCGCCGTGCATCCTTGGCATCCCACAAATGGGCGTACCGGGCTCCTTCGCACATATCTGGAGTGAGCTCAGGGAGGACCGACTCTGCAGGGGATTCCCAGGCAACAAGGGCTATAAGAAATAGTAGCTAGGCATAGCAGAAGGCTTTGCCCTGCTCATGTGATTCATGGACGTTGGTTAAGAATTCGTCGCATAAGTACTGGGCCCAATTGAGGCAGACCCCCTCTGTACACTGACCGGCTAGCGGAATGACATAAGCAAGGACGGTGGTGACCTGGCACTTTCTCATTACCTTACAAGCTAGCATTATGGTACCCATCTGCATAGCTGGGTCGCTGATGGATTTTATGATAAAGCCCCGCGTATTTCTTTGCACATGGCAGGTCTGCCGCACATGTTCTGCGGTGTCCCCTTCATATTTCTTACCCACATGCTCCAGAGGGTGTGGCCCGTTCATGGGAAGACCCGTGATTCTATGGACCAATGCATCATCTATGGGGATCCTATCCCTAATCCACAAGCAACCATTATGAATTAGGGCGAGTAGCTGTCGGGCCAGTCGATCCATGATATTGTAATGGCCAAAGTGGGGCATACGCAGCAGGTTCAAAATCTCGGATCTGGCCAATCCGCTTACCCATCGTTGAGGCACAACTATGACCCCATCATCTGTGTGAATTGTGTCAAAGTACAACGTGGGGTTTAGTTCAAGGAAGGCTTCATAGTTTTCCAAGTCATGATCGTCAAACTTAACCTCATGGAGCTTCCCGCAGGGGTCACTTAGGACAGGGACTTCTCCTGGGGTTAGTGGCATCTGCAAATAGGTCACTAGACCATCAAATTTATTTGGTGTGCGCGTCGAGGGCCTGCGTGGGCGGACGAAGGGCGGTAACCAGTTGATTGGATTGGCAGGCAGGGCTCCTTCCTGGGTAGCCCAAGCCCGAGGCGTTGCTCGCGGGGACTTGGCTCGCCTTGGGGAGTTCCTTGGCTTCCCTGAAGCCCATTTCGTAGCTTTTGGGGGATTTCTTGAGCCCTGTGATTTCTCTTTTCCCTTCCTTGTGACTGGTGTAGAGAGCACTTATTCATCCTCAGATCTAATCTCCATTACGTCCTCATTTTCTAGCTATGTTTGTACTGAGGGTTCAACAGGGTTCGTGGCCGTCATCCTAGCGCGGAAAAGGAATCCCAGCTCTGGATGGCTAATGGTAGAAGGATTTGGCTGATTAGACATGAAAGGGATAGTGCAGACCAGAAGAATCATATAGTTCAAGTTCACTCGAGACAAAGGTGAGAAGTACAATCTATGTAAGTGAGGTGGATCCCTTATCTGAGCTACCCTCCCCTTTTTATAGCGCTTGCGGTCACTCAATGGTAGGGTAAAATTCACCTGGGACTTACCATCAGATAAACGGTCAAAATTCCCCAAAATCCGCTTCATTAAATGCCAGGGGGTCGCGCCTTTCAATGGTAACTTTCATTTCCTACCAGCTGTTAGTGTGCCAACGGCTAGTTTTCGCATCTCCTGTGCGTTCAACATTCCTGCTATGCTTGGGTCAAACACTTGTGCCTTCTGCGCATCCTCCCCCAACACAGGTTTGTTCCCTAGGTACCTCACAACCAAAGACATATTTTCCCAACAGGTGTCATCCCAACCGAACTGGACCCCTTGCGGAAACAAGTCTTTCAAAGGCATTGTAAGTAGCGTGTATTCCCAAACAAACTTTCTGTAATACCCTGTATGGTTGAGGATTGGCCACAACTTTTTCCTTGTTCTGAGGGTCACCGAATATATGATAACTCCGCATTCTGTATCTGCATCCCTATTCTTAGCCAATGTAGGGTGCGTCCCATTGCTACCCATTCGTAGCATGAGCGGCTCGGTAGTCGTGCGCACCCCTTCCAATTCTGCATTATACATAGCTCGCGAATCATCCTTACCCTCTGTTGGGGCTAGGATATGGTAGCTGACCATGCTTGGTATCCGCATTTCCCATGTGGGTATTTCTAGATAAACAGGTGCGATCTACCCCATACCCTAGCGTCAATGTCTCACAGAACTGCATCAAGCGCCCTGTCCTGCCTACTGACCCAAATGTTCCTAGGAAATCTTCCTTCAACGTCCCCGAGTGGCAGGTGCACCGATGTAGCTCCGCATCTAAGTACCATGCAGATGGAAGTGGCCCTAGGTCATGAATCAGCAGGTGAACCAACTCCTTAGTCGTCTTGTCACACCACTGTTCTTCCTGTTGGTATCCTATGATTTGGCAGATTGGCATACCAAATGACAAGGCAACATCAGAACCACTTTGGAATCCTAGGATCTAGCCCTCCTGGATTGAGAGAGGGATCTCTCTATATGTGTTTTCAAAGGATATATCTTTAAGTCTTATGATATTATACTAGGCTAGTTATGAAGGACAAGGGGTTTGTTTGTTTTTGGTTGGGAATCATCAAATGAGAAGGTCATGTGAAGTGAAGGAGGAAATAAGTAGAAGGATGTTTCAGCATGGGAAGATAGGTCAAAAAACAGTGCTAAACCATTGGGCTATGGAGTCATAAAAGGGTTTACTTGCACAAAAACTATTCAAGGGTTTTCAAAGGGCAAGTCATCTATATCAAAAGATCTTTTAAGTTGAGTTTGTGGTATGAAACATTAAGGAGTGTGGTGAAAGAAGCAAACATATAATAAAACAAAGGGCAGCCTAAGATTAGGTAAGGACTTTTAACCTAGCCTGCTTTTGACATGCACTCAAAGGAAAAACATTTAAGATAAACATAAACAGTATCCTAAGATCAAGTAAGGACTTTTAACCTATCTTTCTTTCGGCATACTCTTAAGGGAAATCTTCAAAATAGCTGTTTGAGACTAAACAAGGGACAGGGCTAACCATAAACTTCCTTGACTAGGACTCTACGTAGCATGTAGTGAAAAGATCAATCAAGAACAACATCTCAAGCTCTAATCAGTAAGACATGGGCTCACCAACATTCCTTGACTGGTTATACTCTATTGAAACGATTCCTACACAAACATTTAGAAGAAAACATAAAGATAAAGCTTGTCAGTCAGATTTAGGGTACCTTTAGAAGTAAATCCTAATCTATATTTGTTTTTCTTTATCAGAGAATATGAACACAGTGGAAACATAAGGAGAATAACAATTATAGTAAGAATAACATCACCAATGATTTAGATCAGGATCCAGTGAATCTGCTTGTATATTTGATGTCCAAGACAAATTACATAATTTGAGCCCAATAGCTTTTACAGTCTGATACTTCTCTTCCCAGCCTACTATATTACAACTACTCAGCAACTCTTACTCAATAATAGTTCAAACAATTAACAATTTTCCAACCCTTTACAATGAGTTTTCTGTGAATACATATAGGTGCAAAGAGGAAGAGTGCTGCAGAAATGGTAATAAATATTAATTAAGACAGAGTGGGAGAAGTATTTGAATGCCCATTCTGCTTAATAATCATAGCAATAACTGTTTGCACCACTTCAGCTGCTTTTAGTTGAATCGGAAACCAACTAGCAAGTTGGTAATAACTCTGAGGTCTGTCCTTTGAAGCTAACTTGGTTTGAAGTACCCTATTTGACCTCTGGGACAAGGAATCTGTCATTTTTGGGTTTTGTAGCCCCATGTCTGCTTAATAACTATTTTGACAGTTTTAAAGAGGGTTTGTCAGCATAATGGCTGCCAAAGTGTCTTTGAAAGGAAAGTATGCCACAGGTGGCATTTTGGTCCTTTGGTGGAGTAAATAACTTCTGTAACTGTGGCATTCGAGACTGCTTTTGGTCTAATTTCCCTTGTTTTAACAATAAATGGTGTCTATAGGCCTTTAACTCTGATTTATCTTTGATATTCTTGTCTTACTACTTTGTGACTGATTTAATTATTTTATCCTTTATCCTCATCCTTCAGTTATGATTAAAAACTTTGATCCTTTGTTCTTCGTTTCTCCACCGATTTCTTGCTTTTTGTTTTTCTGTGTGCAAGGGTTTTATGGTTCAATGAGTGGTCATGAGATACTGACAAAACCTTTAAATCGAGCCCTGAATCCCTTTTCTACTTATTTGGTCTCAAAGATCGTCATCCTGAGACCTACCATTGAATTTGACTATGGGATGGCCTTTTAGATTCAATCGCCCTTAAAACCTGCAAAAAAAAAAAACTAGCTATAAAATCCTACGTTTCTTGAGTTTAACTGCGAACAGAGGGTTTTGGTGGAGGCTATGGAGTAGTGAGGATGCAAGTAGAATGCAGCGGGGAAGGGTTTAATTGTGGCGGAGACGAACCAGGGTTCAAATTTAAATATGGCACGAAGATTTGGAAAGGCGGTTTCAGGAATACCAGAGACGATATTCGCGCGGCCCTGAAGAGGTAAGCGGTATTGGGCCAGAGGAACATGACACAGGTGGGTGAGTGAGGCGTGTCCCTTGAAAACTTACTATTTCGTGTTGAAAATGGGTTTTGGACAGCTATGGAAA
The DNA here is from genome assembly GCA_034641835.2 of Pinus albicaulis. NCBI lineage: Eukaryota > Viridiplantae > Streptophyta > Pinopsida > Pinales > Pinaceae > Pinus > Pinus albicaulis. Next base: position 529,204,319 of record CM076571.1, on the reverse strand, counting down.
AATGGGCGCGAAAACGCCTGTGGGCCGTTGGATCTGGGGGGGGGGCAGATCAACGGTGGAGATCATGAGGAAACACGACGAAAGGCCCCAGCGTGGTCGGGTGGGACCAGTGGGAGGTGATGTGGGAATTGTTGATCGGGAAAGATCAATGGCTCAGAATCGATGCGGAATTTGACATATATGGGGGGAAATACAAAGGAATATGCCTTTTTGCAAGGGGTACGGGGGTAGAAAATGGTAAGGGAAGGAGGCTTAAGGAATGGGGAAGGTAGGGTCTCATGGAAGAAAAATGAACCGGAAGCAGAGAGATAAGGGGCTAAGGAGAAATGGACAACTAAAAAGGAGGTTAGTTTATATGGGGGAAAGGCTTAGACATTGAGAGGAGGAAGTATAAGAGAAGGGCGCTAACTGTCAGATCTATGAGATGGACGGTCAAGATTAACTTCGGCAGATCGAAAATCGGCAGAGAAGAGGATCCGGGAAGGAGGTTTTTGGAACTGTGATGTGCCGATGGGAGAGGAAAATATGATGGACGGAGGACCGTCAGATCGAGATTGAGATCGACGGTGGAGACGTGATCCGAGCTTCGCATATCTGTGCTCCAGGCAGGCGGGATGAGGAATTGCAGAAGGAGAAATTGCGATGTGTCGATGCGATGGAGGGAAGCACAGACCATCCGATCTGAGAGAGATCAACGGTTGGGATCTTATCGGCAGGGGATTCCATCAGAGGGGGAAATCATCGGCATGGAGTTGCGATGCGTCGATGCGATGCGCAATAGCCGTCGGATCTTGGGGAATGGATGGCTGCGATCTCATCGGAGGATCGACCACCGGCGAGAAAAGAAAATGGGAGTGCGAACTTGGAATCGCTGATGTGCGATGGCTGATGGACTTAGTGCTCAGTCACAGAGCGCGCTCTTATGGTGGAAAAGGGGCTCAGGCTCAAGCCAGCGGGGGCTTAAAGGTCCGCTTTATGAAAAAGTTGACTTTTAAGGCCGAAATGGGGTTGTTTGAGGTTTTTAAAGGTTCCGATAAGTTAGAAAAAGCGGTTTTAAACCTTATAAGAGGGATTTTACAAGGTTTAAAGGGATTTTTGAGGAAATGGAGGGATAATAAAGGGAAAAAGGGGGTTTTAGGAGGGAAATGATGGAGAAGAGGTTTTTTGAAACAGTCCTAGTATATCAGTAAGCTTCTTTGAGGGTTTTGAGTGAAGAGATCAAATAGGTGGATTTATGAAGGATACGAAACACAGTAGAGGCTTCAAGAAGTCACAAATTTTGCATGAAATTTGTTTCTTGAAGACTAAAGACCTGTCTTAGCCATCTTTGCATATGTCAAAATTATGGATGGCTAACACTTCCCATGTAGACAGATATTTGCGTGGATCTTCCGATCCAAGGAATGTTTTGACCCGCACGCTTGTTGGTGCTTCAAATCACAAGATCATCATATCCCAACATTCCTCCCAATCCCGGACTGCCTCTTCATGCATCTCCCACCAGCACGTAGGTGTTCCACCCATGGCTAGCTCAAGGGCCCATAGCCTTCGTCCCTTGGGAACCTCTGCTTCGAATGCTCGCAAAAATTCCTTAATGCTACCAGAACCATCAAAGTAGGGTAGGTCTCTTACCTCTGAGGAAATGCAGCGGAAGTCCCTTGTGACGTGAAGAGATCGCAGTGCCGATACATCGTGCAATCGGTTTTGCCAATTCTCCATCTCCCCATCAGAGTCAGAGAAGAATTCACTATCCTTTTCCCAACAGAGTACTACTTCTGCCATGGGGTTGATCCAATCTTCATCCCGCACAGTCAACTTATAAATGTGATCCACCTCCTCTTCATCGCGAACTGGCTCTATGTATTGTTCGCCTTTCGTAGGATATAATGGTACTATCACCCTTGTACCATTATTCTCAAACACCATGCTTCTCTTTTTGAGGTTAATGATACCTCCCATATCTATGGCCCAGTCCATCCCTAAGAGCACAGGGTAGGGGTCCGCATCTTCTACAATTTAAATTACTTCAAAGTCAGCTCAAGCCTTTACTCCTGTGATATCCACAGTAATTTTAGACAAACTTCCTAGCGAAATGATTTTCTGTTGATTTTCCATGCGCAGCTGAATAGTGGACCATTCCAACTTAGGCTTTCCCATTCGTTGCCAAGTCTATTTAGGTAACACGTTCGCATCTGACCCCAGGTCCAAAATAACCTGACTCATCTCGTAGTCACTAATCTGCACAGACAACCACATTTCTCTTTCGGTGCGTTTCTTATACCTATATATCTTGTGCACATCCTTGACCTCCGGAGGTAGATTGGGTCACGCTGCACAACTATCTATTAATTCCTGAATATTATCCATAGCCTTTGGGTTACGCAGTAGTTTCATACATGCCTGAAAAAAGGGCGCGACCTCCTCATCTGCCTTGAGGTTTGCAGGTGGCCGAGCAATAGCTGCTTCTACATCAACAAAGTCCTTGCACGCTGTGACAAATGTTTCTTTCCCCTTTTCTAGGTCCAAACCTTCCTGTTTACTAACAGCTTGTTAGATCAGAGGTTCCATCGCAGCCTCCTCCTCAGGTCCCCTGGCAGTCACCCCACTGTGTCTCACCACATTCACACTTGGATATTTGTCTCACAGCTCAGCCTTAACTCTTTGCACATTCTGTGTAGGTGTCGACTGCTTTTCCTGCATTTTTGCTATCAAGATTGGGCAATCTTCAATCACATGGTCCAGTTGTGTGCAATATCGGCAGGATTGCTTAGTGGGATTCGAGCAATCTCTTGCAAAGTGCCCTACTTCTCCAAAATTATAACAGATCAATTGTCCTCGGCCCCGACCTGCGTTTCCTCCTCGACCGCCTCCCCTGCCCCTAGCCGGGGAGCCGCCTACACCTGCCGGAGACCTTGGTGATGCAGGATCCGTTTTTACCCTATATAAGTTTCCTTGATCTATCATCAGATCATACGTTCGATAGTTCTTCTCATCATGTCCTATTGACCAACAAAACCTGCTCCATTTTTGTTTTACTTCTGGGACGTATGCACCTAGGCCGGGGCAATGGTTCGTATCATGCAGGCCAACTATGCGGCAATCCTCACACCATAACGCAGGTCCGCTGGAGCCTGGATGCAACGAACTAAGTCCTCTGCTTGATCCTCGACGCAGCGAACTATGTCCTCCTGCCTGCATATAGTCTGTTAGTAAAGGGTAGTTATCTTTGGTGTGACCATTCACCCTGCATCGTACGCACCACCTTTCAGAACTAGCTTCTGCTCCTCGCTCTTGTCGTAGGTTATGGATCTCCATGTGCATTTCTTCTAGCTTCCCTTGGATCTGCTGGACACCCAGCTAGGTCTCATCTCGAGGCGTAGCTTCTAAATTCATCGCAGCTTCCAAGGCTTTCTCCTGCGAGTTGAAAGTTTGGTGACCCATAGGTGTGCGTAGGTGAGGCAATAACATGGCGATGAACCATTCTGTATGCTATTTGTCATCATATTGAAATCCTCCTTCTCTAATCACTTTATTCAGTCGTTGATCGGCCTCCCACACAGACTCAGAATGCCCTTGCTTGAAATCTTTGAGATCAACCACTAATTGCGAGTAGGACTTAGGCTTCTTGAATTTCTTATTCAAAGAATTCTTAACCTCCTCAATTTTTGCATTCACATGTTATTCGATGTATCCCATGTACCAGTCCAACGCTCTTCCTTGAAAGGCAAGGGATATATGTGCCTGCCTCACCACATCACTAGCTACGTTCTGCACAGTCCATACCGATTCTGTGACAAACCAGAATTGATCCATGTATTCATCTCCTACACCCTTAAACGTCGGCAACCTCATGTGCGCAGACATGTTGTCTTCTGGTGGCGGAGGGGTAGGTGAATTATTACCTCTAGGCTGCTTTGAAAGCGGTGTGGCTGGAGGACTCTGCGAAGTTGCTTCCCTTACCGGGTCGTAGACCAATATATCTCCTTCTAGGCTGGTCCTGTAGTATTTTCCACTTCACGTTGTGCTCCCATACAGATCAGAGGTCATTCAATTGGTATGGCTACACACATACTCTTTTCGCATAATAATATCTTGATCAACAATGGTAAGGTCTTCAGAAAATTACCTCGGAACCCTATGAAGAATCTTTGCTCTGCTTCAGATTAGGAGACAAACTGATCGATGGCGAATTTTGTCAGTAACCCTCCTAACACACTGTCTACGCAATGGTCCACTGTGAAAGTGGTGGCGTTATAGGTATTTTCTAACTGCTGGATTAGTTCGAGTGTCCACTGAGTGACCCGTTCGTCCTTCCAACACTTTTGAAATTCAATGAATATTGCGAGCCACTCCTGGAGCTCGATCGCAATTGTCACAAAAAAGATCTCATAGATCTCTGTGAAAATATAATTATTTTTCCACTCCTCGGCGGTCAACCTCTTACTGCGGTTTTCTTTTACTGCAAATTCTTGAACTTGTTGTTCGAACCATTCATCAATTTTCTTCCTTTCAGGTTTCTAGTACGACCTTGTCACTACCCAATCCCTCTCTCAAAATGCTCCAGGTCCCGGCAACAGAACCATTTTTTGGCTCGATGGGTCCTGACCCAAGTTCGGAGGTTCAAGGTTTGCCAACAAACCCCTATACTACTAGCCCTTTTGGCAGTGACCTGCTTGCGCAGGCCAAAGTCTCACCCAAAGTAGTATGGGTGGGTGCTGGAACCAGGTTTCCGCACCCTGGGAGAGGGTAGGTAAGTCAAGCCGAGCTGTGTTCAGTCTTATAGTGACCCGATCGTATATCAAAAACCTAGCTCTACAAATTCCTTTCACATCCACGTGCTCAATAACAATGATTATTCATAGTAATCGATAGATCATGAACTTATATAAAGATAACACATCTATACCAGATCTTCTTGCAGGAAATGTAACAGAACAGACCCAGATCGCAACATAAACGAGTAACACCAATAGATTCTCAGCCTAAATCAATAACGCATCAACACATATTAATCAACCAAACATCACAAAGTAATTCCAATAGATTCAGGTATCCAACAATACTTCCGCATTAATCCTTCAGATCAACTTACAATACCTAAACCCAACCTGCGCACACAGCAGCAGGGTCCACACACAGCAGGACAGAGAATCTTCGCGCACGCAGCAATAGGAGTCCTTCCCCAACAACCCTAACCAGATCTATCGATTCTCACTTAGCATCAATCTCTTATCATTCTTAACCTGTCCTACAACTCAAAAAGGTTGAACTACTTATACTATTGTAGCCTACGCATCCAATGGTCCGCAAACCACTCTTGGTCTACCCTTGACCCATTTACAATGCTTTAGGGGCTTTGAACCACCCCAAAACCCCTATGTTAGAATAAATATAATAAACAAATATACAAAATGGACCAGTTTCGCAGCTTGTAGGAAACCCTGTTCCAACAAGCAACATATTTGTACTTTCACTCTCTCAAATGAGAATCCAACAACGTTCCTTTACCAAAATTCTTCCCTTCATGGCACTAGTATCTGTGCTCAATTTATAGGGAAAATTATCGTTGTTTCTCAATGACTGACTTTGTAATAATAGGCAAGCCATGTTCCCAAGTTCAGAGGTCTTAGATGGACACTTGAATTCAACGTTTAACACATATGGACTCTTCTAGAAGGCGTTGTCCATGTGGAGATTTTAGAAACAATGATAATTACACTCCCATATGACCAACGCACTCTTGAATGTCGGGAAGTGCATTGTAGTGCACCCTTGAATGGAGGATGCTACATTGCAACACAGTTAGTCCCTTTAGAGGTTGCGTTAGTGAGTCAATAAGTGATATAACATATACTTCGAACCTTGGAAATCTCACAATACAAGCCAAGAATGAATTGTTCTTCTCTTAGGGCATATAGCAATTGAAATGTAAGGGGATGATAGACCCTATTTCACTAGTCCTGGGGATGATGTCCAGTTTGACTAGGTCATGCAGGATGATGCCCAAATTGACCTATAACAAGGTTGTGGTTGATCTCCACCAATTTAAAATTGATGCAAATAATATAGTCCATCTCTGAAGAGAATAGAGTATTGATAAACTGGGGATTACATACTATCAGTTGGCCCCTTGAGCATCCTCTTGGATCGGTGCAAATGAAATTAAAACTATGTAAAGTCCTCTACAGAATGTTGAAAATGAGCTCGTTGGCTCCTAAAGTTTCTTGATGAAGAAGAATGAAAACTCCTTTCAGGTTAGAGAGCCATCAGAGAGCCTGTTGTTTGTGGGGATTTTCTATGCCCTTGTAGTTTAGGGTGAGGATGATAATTTGGAAACTCCCTTGGGGGCAGTTACTGCTTTAAGCGCCCCAAAAACTGAGAGTTGTTGACTTGATGCTATATCGACCAAGGATTTGTTCTGATTATGAGCCAATTTTCATTGATGGCCTCTACCTTTCCCATTCAAGGTACCAGGGGGGTTGTAGTCGAAGCCTCCAAAAGGGAGGGGAGGGTTTGATTGGAGAGACCGAAAGAAATATCGAGGTTCAGATGAAATTGATAGAGAGGAGGATTCAACGCATGCGAGTGGGGCTAAGAAAGATTCAATATTGGGTGGAGAAGAAAAGAATAAGCTGCATAGCTCAGGGTTGGATGATAAGAGGAATGACCAACATATTTTATATCTCTAGACAGTTCCCAACCAAAAACGTAGTTTTCAAAAAAATGGGATGATTGAGCTAAAGAAACCAAGGGTGAAGGGGATAGACAAGTACCCTGGAGTGATGCCTGGTTTCTGGGAAAGGTGATAATCTCCTAGCTTGTAGTCGTGATTGGGTTATTGCCTTGCTACTGTTGTGAGTATTGTTGTGTGGTATTTCCTGGTGGAGATGTCGAAGGAAAATCAAAATTGCTTCCACTTATTCAAAAGCCAATATAGATTGCGGGGTTGGATCTTTTTCCATAAAGGGTTAGATCTCCTTGTGGTCCTTGTTGGGATTTCCCTGAGCACTCCTTAACAATGCAGGGTATTTTTCATTGACGAGCATTGTGACCATACTTATGAAAATATTTACACTTAAAGGGGATATCCTCGTAGTCTAGATTTTTCTTATATTTGTTCCTTTATATGTTATTTCAATTTCTCCCCATAAGGACGCACAAACAACCAACAACACCAAAACCTTTGCCACCTTCCATTATTTTGTCTACAAGAAGGTAAAATCTATGTCCATGAGCTTGCTTAGGTTTGAGCCTATTGTAGAGATAATTTTTGTCCAGAAGATCATTGGTAGACCTAGCATGTGAATCTATACATGGATTTTTTCCATTCTTTCTTTGTTGGGGTCGAATAGAGGGTTCCATATTTTAGGTAGAAGGGGGGTAGAGAAAGACATTCCAATGTTTATAAAGGGCCCAAGATGCATCCCCCTTATGTAGAAAAATTAAATAAAACCATCCCTTAACCAATGCATGGGTTTCTGACAGTTGTTTCATATGAGATCCCCATTCTTTCTTAACCCATTCTTCCAATGCGGCCTAATCGAAACACTGACCCCTAGCATGTCTAACCAGAGTGTGCTCAGACATATGGATCACGTGGTTGATTTCAATGTCTTCCTCGAGTACCATGGATTTCGATCATGGAAGGTGTTTCACAGGTGGATGGGGTTTCCTTTTGGGAGCGCCAATTGGCACTTGTGAGGACCTGGGGGGTAGGAAAGGGATTTGATGGGAGAGGATCAGATCCCTATTTGATACCATAGGTGGGATCAACAAAGGATATCACTAGGTCATTGAAAGGAGAGGAAAAAGAAAAAGGGGAGGAACGAGCTGAGAGAAAGGATTTTAGAATTCGGAGAGGGTCAATAAACCCAGATGATGAGGGATTAATACTCTCTTGGTTAACAAATAACCCAAATGAAAAGGGTAAGGTGCTTTGAAGCCCCAAATAAAGATAGGTCGATGAGAGGGGAGGGATGTCGACCAGAGGTGAGAGGGGAGTGCCAGATAGGGGGGCGGGATGCAATCCAATGGTACAAAACTCAATATCTAGTAAAGGTAGTAGAACCTCCAAGTTTAGTAACATTCAACATGACAATTTGCATGCGGTTTCAAAACATATTTATAAACTCAAATTGAAATAAAATTTGCATCTCACTATTCCTTTACATCATTCATTAGCTTTGTTCACAAATATTCAACCTTTTGACTTACCAAATTTTTTTATCATGCACTACCTGTAAATGTAGTTTATAAAACCCTCCAAATCACTTCACCCAAGCATTTTTGTCAGAAAACCACTTGCAAGTCACATAATAGACCTCATTCCTTGCAAAACCTAGATCGTGGAATATTTAAATTCTTCCTCATTTCCCTTGCAACTGAGTAGCACGTTTGGTTACGATTTTCTCACATAAAATTTCCTTCAAACTCCCATACAACGGTGTCAAGAGTTCTAACCTTCAATGCTGCAATGCTTTTTGGGCGTAGTTATGTACAACTAGGCATTTTCACCTTTATGATTTTTAGGGATCAAATAAAATCCACTCAGGGTTCAATTTGACACATTAGGAATTGAGTTTTGGGCATCCAACATAAGCAATGTATTGTTGAGATTGATTATATTCTAAACAACACATGGATGCCTTCTATCGTAGTTTCAAAAAATTAAACTACTCAATGAATCTATGTGATTCAAGATAGAGAATGAAATGTCTTTACTCATCTGCTCTTAGTCACACCAATTATAAACACACAATGGATTTACATCTAATGGTCCTAAATCTGATTTCACACACTCCGCTCCTGCAGCTTATAATTCCTAAAACACATAATATATATGAAATTAAGATTTAAATTATTTGATGACAGGGATAGTTACTGCAAAGACCACACATTGCTCTGTTACACGCAAATTCCTCCTGTTATTAATATGAAACCACAATAAATTACCTTTGCTTTAAATACAAAAGAGTAGGATCTAATCAACAAAGATAAGAATAAAAACCATCATTATCCTAATAAAAACACACACACAAAAGTTAGCTCTCAACCCTTCGGATGATCTGGAGCTTGACTTGGAAGCAAGGCCATTATTACACACACAACTCACTCAAACAACCTAGACTTTCTAGAAGTCAACAAGACAAAATGGATAATTTTAAATGATGCTCCTGCATCAAAATGGGGAGGGTTCTAGAGTCGATGAAGAGGGGATACAGAGACGACTGAGCAGAGAAACTCACAAGTAGTGTATCTTCTGAAAAGGATGAGATCGAGGGGTGGCTTGCATGACTAAGGATACTAGGAGCCACTAAAACATGATTTTCAAAGAAAAAACCCTCTCACTGTGAAAAAATCTGGAAAGGAGTTGCACCTTCATACAGAGAAGAGGAGGTAGATCTAGTGTTACCATAAGGGGAGACATGGAAGGGAACTGTGAACTGACCACTTTCAAGGTTCGAGGTTCCCGAGGGAAGAATTGGTCCAACAAAATCCTCCAATAGCTCTTCTAAGTTTGTTCATGTCACAAAATGACCAAATTGATGCACAGTTGGAAATATTTCCAGAATATCACTATGAATGGGATTATTTCGGCACCAACCTTATGCAAGCAGGAATTGTCCTTGCTGAAAAAGAGGATTAGATCACTTGGGGCAGCAAAACTCAAAGTAAGTAAATTTCGGCTGAGGAAGCTTACCATTATATCTCCAACCAGCCGGTGCTCAATCCCTGCTCTTTATGGCTTGCCCAAATGTGGAAGTGGGAGATCATGGCGAAGCTTAAATGTTTCACCTGGTTTTTTGTCCAAAATTGTATTCTCACATGGGAAATACTTACCATAAGAGGTTTCATGGGCCCTGTAGTTTCCACTTTGTAGGTCAGCGGAGGAGAATGCTGTGCACCTTTTCCTAGTATGTCTCTAGGCCCTTGGTGTTTGGGAGGAGATCACTTCACTGCTGCATATTAACATGTTGGTGTATAGAACATCCATCCTTTCATTTCTACATTGCTAGGCCACACACAACAGATTATGCAGGGCCATATCTCTGTATTTCTTCTAGGAAATTTGGTGAAGTCAAAATGCATGCATCTTTGACAATGTTGTCCCGAATTTGAGACAAAATTCTTTCAGATATGTTGATTTTTTCTTGGAGATTGGACCTCTCTCTCAAAACAAAAAAATGAGTTACAAGAATTTCAAAGATATGGGACACAATTATCCTAGAGGTTTCTTTGATGGTGCTTTAGGGGGGGTGTTTGTGGAGGTTATGGTACTAACTCGTGGGTCGAAGTACTTGCCCTATGGGAAGTTCTTAGATGTGCATTGTGGATATTAATGGATGAGATAATCATCTTCGGAGACTCCAAAGTGATCATCGATAAGGCACAGGGTGGATGCTCTCTTGACATTCCATCTTTGAGCCATTGGATGGAGAAAATCTCCACTATGCGGACCCTTTTTCATACTCTCTCTTTCCGCCACATCTTTCCGGAGTATAACATCTTAACAGATTGAATCTCCAAGCATGGGTATTTGGTACTTCCCAGGTAAATTCATTTTTATTCTCTCATGCAGGGTGTTAAGTCTAGTTTTGGACACTTTTCTTATGCTTGAAGCTCAGTTTTTCCCCCTATTTTGCAGTTTTTGGGGGCCTCTGTCTCTTCTAGTTATGTTAGATACACTCTTTTTTTCTTTCAATGGTGCTCATGCCTGTTGAATGCTTTATCAAGCCGATGTACATGCAATCTACTTTTCCAGGACTATTCAGATACTTTTGCAATTTGTAGCAGGGTTGTTGTTAAACTTTAGATACATATGCAGCTTTTTAGGGCGTCTTTTCTTAGATATATGTAACAATTTTCTTATTAATACAAAACTGTTGTTTTTTCTTCGTGAAAAAAAATAATCAAATTGATTATTTTTGGGGCATGATATTGATGAACCATGGTATTCTAACAAAATATATTTATAAATTAAAAATCTCCATGATAAAGTGGGGTTTAATCTTAAAAAATTTTATTACATGTTTATTTAAATGCATACATATTTAAGTTATATGTCTCTACATAAAAAAACAATATAGAAGAAACAAAAATGAAAATACATATTTGATTAGTTTTAATTAAAAGTATTATAAACATCAATGCTAGGTTGATATTACAATCCAATATGAATTCCAACAAAAATTTATTGGAATTGCATGTTTAAATTGGATACTCTAAAAGAGGATTGAGCCTCATGAGATTTGATCCCTCTACAGTTGTTGGATATCTAATTAAAATAAATTTATACAATAAGATGTATCATAAAGTCTTTAAATGCTTATTATTAATTGATGTTTATTAATATTTATCAGTCATTGAATTTATAAAAATATAAAACTATACTAGTATACATATTTGACAATTTTTTGTGAAAACTACAATTTCATTTGAATTAAATATCATTTCCAATCTTTCACATTTATATGGAATCGTCAAATACAATAATAGAAGAGTACAATGCCAAACTTCAAATCTAAATTATATACATTTCATTTTTATTTCTTTCACTCTTAAATATAACTAGCAACTGCACCACATGTTGCAAAGGAAACACGCATAAGAATAATAGCATAGAAAAACCAACAACTCCATTAGACATTGTGATAAATAAATAGCAAAAATGTTAATTTCTTTGTCAAACTCAAGAGTCTCATATTATATTTTAAAAATGTTTTAGAACAATATGAAACATACCTTTTTTTAACTAAATTCTCAAAAAAAATTAAAGCCACTAGTCTTTGATATATTTTCTATACAAGATTTTCTATTATGGAGTGCCATTATCATAGTATATTAAATGCACGGGGTGGAATGGAATCTATCACACTTTACGGAAAAGTGTAAAGTGAAATTAAATCACTATCATTGGTTTCAAGTTTTCTTGCAGTCGTGTAGGTCTTTGGAATTGGGGTTGGCTGCATTTCAAATGCATGAGAAGATAAATGCAGAATGCCCATGGCTAATCATGCCCATGGTGGATCATTATACATGCATGGTTGGATATTTAAGCTTGGGCATGTTGGATAGTTAGATGATGTATGTGTTATTATTATAGGAATGTCAATACAACCAGTAACAAATTAGATTAATCAACCTAGCGGTTTCCCTTTATCTTTCTTATTTCCCCAGTTTCCTTCATAAAGCAAGTGGTGAATCCACTCCCTTCCTCCTCCCTCCTCATGATGAGATGACAGTGCAAAACAACCTTCCATATTGGAAACATCATAATACAAAAATTTTCTGCATATCATGCCATTGTTGTTGTTTGTCGTAGATATAGAGAGGTTGAATAGTGTCGCAGACACATTTTCTCTGGCTTCCATGCAGCCGCTTCTCTGGATTCACACTTCCACAATCGCGTCTCGAACCCCCGATGCCTATAACATTGTTATTTAGTTAAATCAAGAATCCGTTGATATGGAATAGTTGTTGATCAAATAGTGTAAATCTACTCAATCATCTAACATTTTATTAGACGTTGCAGACCTGTACAGAGTGGCCCTTAGGAGAGTTGTTTTCAAATAAAAACACTTTACGGCGTAATAAATATCTTCCTTTACCAAAATATAAATGTATTTCCACATTCTTATTTACATTATTAAAAAACTAGAATTTATGTAAAATTACTAAATAGAATAATCTACCTTGTTAAAAAATAAAAATTTAATCTAAAATTACTAAAAAATATAATAAATTTGAAAAATAAAAAAGAATCCCATCAATAATATTTATAACTATAAGATAATAATTCATTTTGGAAAAATACCAAGGAATATGAAGTGAATAGTAAAGGCCAAAAAGCTCAAATTGCTCACTAACTCTAAGATATAGAAAGTCCAGATTACGAGTTATCATGAATATAGATTATCTTGTTTGATGGGTGTACTTCGATGGTGTTTGTTAAGGAGGTCCTTTTTAAAGCAAATTCATTTAATCCAGATTAGTGATCTTCATGGAAGAGGAACTAACATTAAGTAATTTTAGGGAAGTCCAGATTTTTGGTGACTCTCAACTAGTAACCAAAGGACTATCTTTCAAATCAGTATGGTGAGCATTCGACTTATACTACTTCTACAAATCATTCAGAAACTATGCAGTGCTTTGATTTACTGTCCTTTGAATCCATTGTCAAAGAATTCAACCTGCAATAGTTAAACTATCCAAGAAAGTTTTGGAGCCCTTTGTTAGAACATTCAATTATTGAGAAATTTTTGATAGCTATCATTCAGAATCTATGCAATGTCTTGAATTACTGTCCTTTGAATCCATTGTCAAGGAAATCAACCCACAATAATTAAACCAACCAAGAAAGTTTTGGAGCTCTCTGTTAGAACATTCAGTTATTGAGAAATTTGTGATGGCTCCATAACCGAAGATTTTGACATCAGGATGTAGATTTTGGTTATATCTATGATGTTTGTATTGTAGGTTAGGTCTATCTTAGTATTGATTCTGGTGTAATTTCTCACAATAGTTTAAATACTAATATATTTTTAAAATTAACAAAAAAAAAACTAAGATTATCTTTAAAACTTTAAAGAAATTTTATTTCATAATACTTGTTTATTTATGTCCAACATTAAAATGTCGCATCAAAATTATTTGTATTACAAATTGGGAAACCATCCAAGCAAAATGTAATAATATGAGCAACAAAAACTCAAAGCTAAATTTCAATGCGTAGAGTGAGATATTAAGTATTAATAGTAAGCTTCAATTGATGTCTATATACCAAGAAGTTTATTTATGGATTGTCCAGATTTATTCAAAAATAATTATGTACAAATTAATCATTGAGATGAACCACCAAAAATAATCCCCTCAAAATAATAGTAAAATGCAATATTGTGCAATATTATAAATGGCCTAAAATTATAACAATAAAAAAAAAAAATTAAATTTTTTTCAAAATTTTAAACACAAAACTTATTTTTTTCTTTACAATAGTATAATATCGTACTCACTGGTTTTTTCAGTGCTATCTTTTTTTTTTCTAATGTTATAATAAAAACACTTACCATTTTTAAATGCTTTTCTTTGAAATTTTAATTTAAAAATGATTGATTTTAATTTTTTTAATATAATTTATTTTATTAATAAAAAATTTTGTAGCTCATCACAGTAATGAGTTGTTAAAAAAACGGTATCGTATCCACTAATTTTCTAATTTGTTTCATCAACATGATCAAACTTGGTAACTATGCTTTTAATAAAAGCATAGTTATGATTTCACTGATATGGACGAAACTTGATAACTGTTGGAATTTAATTCCAACTGCTGCACGCAAAGGCAGGATGACGAATTTAATTCTGATGGAAATTTTGAAGGACAGACGACAGCAATAAATCTTCAGTTCAGATTTGCACTCCACGCAATCTCGCCTCCACTTATCTGCAACACATACCATCCATGAATTCTCCACCAACCTCATTTAACGCACAACCAGCAACATTACGTGGGCATCCAAACTTGAGCAAAAAAGGGAAAGTTGACCCATCGGAGGAGGGGACATCACCTTCCTTTGGACCCATGAAAAGAACTCTGTGGGGCAAAGAGAAAGTTTTTGGAAAGTGTTTTGACTCCACAGAATATGGACTGAATGAAGTTTTAATATTTAAATTTTTATTTTTCCGTGACATATTTTTGTTTTAAACTCAGTTTATAAATATATATATATATATATTATAATGAAATGAAAATGATATGCATATGTTGTGTGCATTGTATAAAATATATGCCGAGAGCATTTTGACTGCGTAATGTAATTTTTTCCCGAAGGCAGAAAAGAAGAAAGAGAGCATTGTATGCGTAGCAGTGAAAGCAAGATAGAGAGAGAGCAGAAAACAAGTTTTTTTGAAGCGTTGTGTGTTGTAGCAGTTGAAAGAAGTTTTTTTTGTAATCCATAACAACTGAAGTTATGAAGACTTTCATATTGTAACAAAGTTTTGTTTATTGAATGAAACAGAGTGTTGCCTCACATCTCTGTCCGCAATTTGTATTGAATCTCTTTGTTGAGTTGAGGAATTGTTTCATTCCTCGGTGTGTTCGGAATACTTTAAAAATTCCAACATGGTATCGAAGCTGGTCTAGGCGCTCAGTGAACAAAGCAGAGATCGCTCTTCACTGCAGAATCTGTAAGAAGGTTGTTGAAGTGGATTTCTCCAGCAGAGAGAAAGTTTCTGTTTGTTTACACAGTCAAAAGAGTTTGATTGTTTTGTTTTTTTTTAAACACAGTCAAGAAAATTGTCGTGTTTGCATAGTTACGATGGCAGCAGTAGACACCATCCTGACGAATCCCCAACTTCCACGGTTTAATGGGAAGAACCATGATTATTGGGCAATCACGATGAGAGCCCTGTTTGCTTCACAGGACATATGGGAGCTAGTTGAGAATGGCTACCTAGAACCAGCAGATGCAACAACACTGGTTGCTTTGATAGCAGCATAAAGAGACTTGTTAAGAGATAATAGGAAGAAGGACTCCAAAGCCGTCTTCTATCTCTATCAATCAGTGCACGAGAGTATTTTCCCAAGGATTGTAGCAGCAAAAAGTCTAAGGAGGCGTGGGATATTCTCAAAATATCCTATCAAGGCATGGCGAAGGTGAAGATAGCAAAGCTGCAAATGCGAAGGAGAGATTTTGAAACTCTCTGTAGAAAGATTCTGACACCATAGACTTATTCTTCACCAATGTTATTGGGTTGGTTACCCTGATAAGGTCTCATGGAGAGACATTTGAAGAAAGAAGAATAGTGGAGAAAATCTTGAGAAGTCCACTCTCAAGATCTGATGCAATAGTAGTGGCAATAGAAGAGACAAAGGATCTCTCACTATTTATAGTGGATGAGCTTAGTGCATCCCTGATGTCTCATGAACACAGACTGAACAGAGGAACAGATTCCTCATTGGAACAAGCTTTCAATACTCAAATGTCTTTTGGCCAAAGCAGAGGTCGAAGAAGATCAAACAACCGAGGAAGAGGAAGAAGCCCACAGAGAGGTGGAAGAAAAAGCCCTTCAAGCACGAGTGGAAGGGGCAGCAATCAGAACCAGAATGAAGGCTCAAGCCAACATCAAGCTCATGGACAAAGGTATGATAAATCTCAAGTCCAATGTCCTTATTGCAAGAAATATGGGCACTATACAATGAATGTAGGAAAAAGAAAAATGACATGACTAATAGGTAGAATGCTAATTTTACAAAAGAAGAAAAGAACCAGAAGAATGTGTTGTTAACATGTAATGTAGCACAAGATAGACAAGGTGATGTATGTTTCTTAGACTCATGTTGTAGTAACCACATGACTAAAAAGATAGCAATGTTTTCCAATCTAGATGAAAATGTTAAATCTGAAGTAACAACAGGGACTGATAGTAAGGTCTGTCATGGGAAAAGGAAGAGTAAGTATCTTGACAAGAAAAAGGAGAACAAAAGTTTCATCCATATGTATATTATGTACCTGGCTTGAAATGTAATCTTTTGAGCATTGGAAAACTCATAAACAAGGGCGAAAATGTATTCTTTAAAGATGATGCGTGCACAATCATGGACATACCTCCAAGCAAGAAATTCATTGCAGAGGTGTAGATGACAAGCAATAGGATGTTTCCTCTCAAGCTTAGAACAGACTTGAAGGAAACAAGAAATGTAGCAGCTATAACACAAGAGGTCTTTCTAGAGGAAGTGAAAGATGAAAACTGTTTATGGCACTTGAGATTTGGACATCTAAATTTCCGACGCCCGAACTTGTTGCACAGAAAAGGAATAGTAAAAGGATTACCACTGATTAAGAAACCGGACAGCCTTTGTGAAGGCTACATCTTGGGCAAACAACATAGAGAAAGATTTCTAGCAGGGAAGAGTATAAGGGAAAATACACCCTTAGAAATTTTCCACTTAGATTTGTGTGATCTTTAGCTGACAGCCAATATATTTTGACATTCATAGATGATTACACCAGAAAGACATGGGCGTATTTCTTGAAACAAAAGAGTGAATTGTTTGAACAGTTCTGCCACTTCAAAGTTCTTGTTGAGAAGCAGAGTGGGCACTACATCAAAGTGATAAGAACTGACAGAGGTGGAGAATACATCTCTATAGAGTTCCTACGTTTCTGTAGGGAGAATGGAATACACAAACAGTTTACCACAAAGTACACACCTCAGCAAAACAGTGTTGCAGAAAGGAAGAATAGGACCATCATGGATATGGTCAGAAGTATGTTGAAGGAAAAACATTTGCCAAATGAGTATTGGGCTGAAGTTGTCAATTGTGCATCGTATATCTTGAATATATTCCCAACCAAAGCTGTCATGAACAAAGTTTCGGAAGAAGCATGGAGTGGAACAAAGCAGTTTGTCACTCACATAAAAGTTTTTGGATGTGTGGCTTATGCACATGTCCCAGATCAATTGAGAAAGAATCTTGACAACAAGGGGGAGAAGTGTATCTTTGTTGGATACAGTGATGAGTCCAAGGCATATAAACTCTATAATCCATCCACCAAGAAAGTAATAATAAGCAGAGATGTGCAATTTATTGAAGAAGAAGCTTGGGATGGAAGCTTGGAGAAAACAGTGAATGTGAAGACATGTGTGTCTCATGAATTTCAAGAGGAAGAGACAGTAGCAAATAATCCCTCCTTGGTGGCTCCTCCTCCACCACCACAAGCACAACAAACCACACCACAAGCTGGAAATATAACAACCTTGAGAAATCAAAGAAGTGCTTCTTTAAGCACACCACAGGGAACTGAAACTCCCTCGAGTTCAAGTGGAACTCCAAGTACACCAAGAAGACTAAGATTCATAAATTTGAGTGAGATTTATGAACAAGTAGAGGTAAATGATAATGCTAGTATGAACTCTTTATTTGCTTTGTATTGTCATGTTGATGACCTAATTCATTTTGAAGAAGCTGTAAAAGAAGAAAAATGGATTGAAGCAATGAACGAAGATATTGGTGCAATAGAAATACGTAATACATGGGAGTTAGTGGACCTACCTAAAGGTAAAGAAGTCATTGGAGTAAAATGGGTCTATAAGACCAGGAGAAACGTTGAAGGCAAGATTGAAAGGCACAAAGCAAGACTTGTTGTCAAAGGCTACAAGAAGCAACAAGGAAGAGATTATGAAGAAACCTTTGCACTGGTTGCAAGGATGGAAACAGTGAGAATAGTGTTGTCCATAGTAGCACAACAAAAATGGAAGGTTTATCAAATGGATGTGAAATTTTCATTTCTGAATGGAGTGTTGAAAGAAGAGGTATATGTTGAACAACCTCCAAGCTATGAGATTGAAGGCTAAGAGCACAAAGTATGCAAATTGAAGAAATTTATGTATGTACTGAAACAAGCACCAAGAGCATGGTACAACATGATAGATGCTTACCTGACTGAAAATGGATTTGAGAAATGTGATGGAGAACCCACTCTCTACATAAAAGAAAATGATGGTAAGATTTTTATTGTTGTTTTATATGTAGATGATTTAATCTTTACTGACAATGAAGTTTCTCTCATTGTTGATTTTAAAGCAGTCATGAAGAGTGAATTTGAAATGACTGATTTGGGTTTTTTGAGATATTTTCTTGGAATATAAGTAGAGCAAAATGAAAATGAGATTTTTATTTCTCAAGCAAAATATGTTGAAGAAGTGTTGAAAAGATTCAACATGCAGAACAACAAGGCAGTTGTAACTCCAACTGTCATGGGGTTAAAATTGAGCAAAGAATATCACAGCAAGAATGTCGATCCGACATTGTATAAAAGCATAGTTGGCAGCCTTTTGTATTTGACTGCAACTAGGCCAGATATTATGTATGTTGTAAGTTTAATTTCCAGATTCATGGGAATACCAAAAGAGACTCATTTGCAGGCAGCCAAGAGGATTCCAAGGTATGTGAATGGAACAAAGGGGTATGGTATTTCATACTCCCCATCTGAAAATTTTAAATTGATTGGTTATACTGATAGTGATTGGGCTGGAAGTATAGATGATAGGAAAAACACCTCTGGATATGTTTTTCATTTGGGGTCGGGAGCCATTTCATGGTCTTCCAAGAAGTAACCAATAGTTGATTTATCAACAACAGAGGCAGAATATGTGGCAGCAACGACAACAACATGCCAAACAGTATGGATGAGAAGAATGCTCAGAGATTTATGTCATGAACAGGACAAAGGAACAACAATTTATTGTGATAGTAGCTCAACAATAGCTTTATCAAATAATTCTGTCTTCCATAAGAGAACAAAGCATATTGATGCAAAATTTCATTTTATAAGAGAACTGGTTAATAATGGTGAGATTGTTTTGCAACATTGCAGGACAGAGGAACAGTTTGCTGATATCCTCACAAAGCCATTAACGCAGAAAAGTTTTAACTATTTTAGAAAAATTTTGGGCATGAAAGAGAACAACAGTTGTAATTAAGGGGAAGTGTTGGAAATTAATTCCAACTGCAGCACGCAGAGGCAGGACGACGAACTTAATTCTGATGGAATGTTTGAAGGATGGATGACAGCAGTGAATCCTTAATTCAGATTTGCACTCCACGCAACCTCGCCTCCACTTATTTGCAACACCTACCAGCCATGAATTCTCCACCAACCTCATTTATAACGCATAGGCATCAACATTCCGTGGGCATTCAAACTTGAGCAGCAGAGGGAAAGTTGACCCACCAGAGGAGGTGACGTCACATTCCTTCAGACCAATGAAAAGAACTCCGTGGGGCAAAGATAAAGTTTTTGGAAAGTGTTTTGACTCCACGGAATATGGAGTGAATGAAATTTTAATATTAAAATTTTTATTTTGCAGTGACATATTTTTGTTTTAAACTCAGTTTATAAATATTTCATAATATATATATTGTAAATATATTATATTTACAATATATATATATATATATTGTAATGAAATGATAAGCATATACATATGCCATGTGCATTGTATAAAATATATGTTGAGAGCATTTTGAGTGCGTAATGTAATTTTTGCCTGAAGGCATAAAAGAAGAAAGAGAGCATTGTGTGCGTAGCAATGAAAGCAAGATAAAGAGAGAGAAGAAAACAAGTTTTTTTGAAGCACTGTGTGTTGTAGCAGCTCAAAGAAATCTTTCATTTTGTAAATGCAGAACACTTTGTTTAATGAAATAGTGTTATAATCCATTTTACTGTCCGCTATTTTTGTATTGAATCTTTGTGTTGAGTTGAGAAATTGTTTCATTCCTTTGTGTGTTCGAAATACTTTAGAAATTCCAACAATAACTATGGTTTTAATAAAACATAATTTTTACTAAATTTTATTATTATTTTATTTTATCAACTCATAATATTTTAAATTTTTTTATAAAAAAAATTCAGATAAACGACTCTAGTTCAACATGACATATATTTATTTTTTTGAAAACACAAACTTTTCTTTCTTTCAAGAAAACCTCTACAATAACAATTCGATTTAAAAATCATCCATTATATATATATATAAAAGCAACGCGTTCAAAATCACATATATATTTCTTTTTCTAAAAACACAAACTTTTTCTTTCTTTTGAGAAAAACTCTACAATAACAATTCAATTTAAAAATCATCCATTAAATAAATATAAATATATATAATTCAATTTACAAATCATCCATTATATATATATAAAAGCAATGGGCGAAAGTATATATATAACTAACTCTAACGTAGTGAGTTTGAAAGCTAGATATGTCAAAGTGAGATTTGAATTACGTAATGATTGGCGAGTGAGTTTGCACTCCCATCACACCGAATGCAAATTTATCACTAATCAATATAACTCGATGCTTTAATACCAAATAATTCCAATATTAAATCGGGCATCAATGTCTCAAAAAATGAACAGAACAGGTCAAGAGAATTCTAGCTGTATTCAAAATTATTTCAGGACCCCAGTTTTTGCATGCGACTGAGCTTTTCATATTCATGCCAACAAAAGCGCTCTGTTCACCTTTGTCAAATACTAACCGACATATCTTTATAGTTTGTTTAAATAAAGATACATAGATATAGTTTGTCTAAAATTTAAATGATCCATCCTTCCAATATATTTATATATATATATATGAATTTGAAAGATATGTTAGAGAAATCGAGGAGATTTGAATGTATTGATTAGCGATCGAGTTTGCACTCCAACAATTCCAATATAAAATCAGGCATCGATGTCTCAAAAAATGAACAGAACCGTTCAAGAGCATTCTAGCTGTATTCAAAATTATTTCGGGACCCCAGTTTTTGCATGCCACTGAGCTTTCATATTCATGCCAAAAAAAGCGCTCTGTTCACCCTTGTCAAATACGAACTAGCATATCTTCATGGTTTAACTAAAAGTAGTTCGAATAAAAAAAAACAAAATCCGCTTCTCCGGTACGTTTTACACATGGAAAATGATGTTGCATACGTCTGGCATGTTGGAATTTCTGAATATCCTATAAAAACATAGAGGAAGCAGAGTTTCTTAACAAAACACACAGATTTTATTAAAAAATATTGAAAGAGTGATGGAATAAAATCTATTTCATTAAACTTTTAAGTTGTTAAAAAATAAAACTTTTTCAAAACTGCTGTTTGTTCTGGATTTGCAATGCAAATTCATTTGGCTGCTACAACAACACAACGCTTAAAAAAACTTGTTTTCTGCTCTTTCTGCCTTTATATTTTTTTAACAGAGTCATTACATTTTTTTTTTTCAGTCTCACTTACTACCTTTGGGTACACTCTTCATTACATTTTTTTTCACACTGATGTTTTATATTATATATTATAATATATAATGTTTATAATATATATATTATAAAACTTATAAATATAACCTAAAGTCAGAAAGAACTTTATAAAACCAAACTCATATCACCGTGACATAAATCAAACATTAAAACTAAGGTTTACAAACCTTATGAAAAATTTCCTTTCGCAGATTTTAAAACTTAAAACAAAACTTGTTTAATAAAACATTGCATCCATTTTGTCGTCCGGTGACTGGTCTTCAAACTATTGAAACACATTTTCATTGGTTGGAGGGCTTTGACATGGAGGATTTCAAATGTAATTCAAAAACATTTCAAAAGTTTTATCGCATCCATTTAAGGATGCGCTGACGTCGGCATCCAAGCTTGCGATACGAAGCGGATTGGTCCACTTTTTGGTGACTCTGCAAGGTGGGTTCTCCGCAAACATAACATGGGCACATTCAAATGTAAGTCAAATGCGCGGGGGTTTTAATGGCGGTTGGTGCGTTCTAATGGCGGCTACATGATTGATTTGAATGCGGAGTTGAGAGCTGGTTGTGTGGTCAAATCACAGTCTTTTAATGCAGAGCCAGGCTACGTCCTTTTAGCAAAAAACTGAATTTGTAGGAATTTAAACAAGAAATTAAATGCGTGGGTTGACTGAAGATCAAGCCAAAAAAATCCCGCTCCTGTCCTTCAAATATTCATATCAGAATTAAACTTGCCGTCATGCTGCTCAGTGGCAGTGGGGTTTAAATTTCAACACTCTCTCTCAAACACAACTATTGTTTTTTCTACCCCAATGGTTTTGTCAATATATCGGCAAACTACTCTTTAGTTTTAACATGGCTACCGATGAAATAGGTAACTTAAATGGTACTGTAACGCCCATGTAAACTATTTTTACCATGTATTACCAAGACAGTTGCAGTTAAATCGTTTTGAAAACTGATTTGTGTTGCGTCTGGATGGATGAAGATAGGTATGAAGCTAAAAGTTCGATTCGATTCCACCGCCAGTCGGTGCTACGCACACTGACTGTCCCCCGCAGCCTCCAGAGGTGGTGGGGTTGTCACGAGAGTTTGATGTGCTTCCTGTTTTCTTTTCTGTTCTTTGGGCACGGACGGACAGACAGTGCCACTAGTGCACTCATGGCGCCTCAGAAGGAATGAGGGCCCTTACATTGCTCTGCATTCATACATAACTATGTGAATAATGGCACTATCTAGCACTGCAACCAGTAGAGCCCTCTGCTCGCTGTTGTTAGGGCTGGACCGCCATTATATTATTTCGGTGTAGGGTAGCACGGATTCTGATGGATGGATTTTGCACAGTGGAGAGAGATCTAAAGCCGAGGCCACTGCATTGCCCAATGAAAATTAAATGATTCTGCAATCTGTTTTGGCATCTGTGGCTTTGCAGGGAAAGTTGGAGGATATATGTTTTAAGTTATTCAGAAGCTTGTTGGCAAAGCCAGAAAGAACGCCTCCCAACAAATGTAGAGGCGGTGATTTGAACTTTGATCACCACACGCAAAGGAGGAAGGAGTTGCGTTCCTCTTTGTCTCCTTCGTTCTACCCTTCGAGCTGGCGAGTTGTCATGCGATTTCTCCCCTTTAGCCAGCTTCTCATTATATCACGTGAACTAGGACACCATGGAGAGACGATGGAGCTTTAAGAGGGAAAACGATAAGTAATGGTTTCTTATTTTCTAGAGATCATTTTCTTGAAAATAATTTTCATGTTTACTTGTTGATGTGCACAACTAGAAACTAGGTTTTACTTAATCTATTGTGTTATAAATAATGTATAGAGGTTTTATGTACCCGGTGCATAAGCCATAATTCTACTTAATATTTACTATGCTACATCTCTTGAAAATAATATGTGGAAAACCTTACACATAAGAAGGCAAAGAAATCATGAAAAATACTAGATATGGAAAGTACATACATTTTAATAGTTTTTCTTTTGAGAAACAGGAACATGTATAAGTTTTCTCATATTAATATTTTTAGAAGAGTTTCTATAAATCTGTATGCATGTATATATAAAATAGGCATGTGTCTATTGTGTGAATGTGTTTCATGCATGCTGGATAAATATGCATGTTGTCATATTCTCTATATATTGTATTTAATGCATATAGAAAGGAATTTTTAATTAAAAGATGATTAATCACGTGATTTTGTGGTTATTTTCTAAAAATAATCCTTGTTGTCTCTTCTTGGAAAGATAATGTTATTGGAGAGATAGAAAGGCAAAAGGGAAACTTATTGGTGGATTTTTGGAAAAGAATCCATGTTGTCTTTTCTTGAGAAGATTTCTATTATGTTATTCTTTGCTATTATGCCAATCTTTTACATAATAGTTAAGAGTGGTAGTATACTAAGAAGTTTTTGTAAAAAGAATCCATGTTGTAAATAGTAATTATTTAATAAATCCATGGATAGTTTACCATGGTAATGGTAAAGATTAATTAATAAATCCATGGATAGTTTACCATGGTAATGGTAAAGATTAATTAATAAATCCATGGATAGTTTCATAAAACCATGGGTAGTTTTTCCATGGTGTTGATGGAGATTAATTGTTTCATAAAACCATGGGTAGATTACCATGGTGTTTGCAAATAATTGTTATTTAATAAATCCATGAATAAATTACCATGATGTTGGTAAGTTAAGTTATTTAATAAACTCATGGTTAAAGGGACTAATCAGTTTTATTCCTTAGATGAATAAACTAAGTGATTACTTTTATATTGTCATGATGTTAATTCTTTTTGGACGAAGATCATGCATAAGCATGCAATATATGTATTAACTTAAGTTGAAAAATAATGTACATAGTTGTATGTAGAAAGATAACTTGTAGTATTAAGACTACATTGAATATGATTGTTAGTATAATCTTGAAAATGGGACATGTATTTATACTCTTCATTGCGTATTTTTACATATGTTTACATGCTCACTAGCATTGAGACTTTCTTTGTAAAGACTCGTGAAGGAGGTTATGTGCTTCGTTGTGTAAGCACTCCTTCTTTTGGAATCGGTATGCATTCGCATGCATGGAGGAAACAATTGTTATGTTAGCTTGCATTCCACGCACTAAAGGTAATAGCCTAAGGGTTAGCTATTTTTATTAAATGTATGTAAGTCACATGCATAAATATCTTAGCTTATGTATCAGTTTATTTTAAAGAAAAGCTTGGGAGATGTAGCCATTGTCTTGCAGGAATGTGTACTTATGCAACATAAGCATTAGTTATTGTGATGACCTATAACCAGTACATATGAGGTATGTGTTATTAAAGAGAGAATGACAAGGTACTTTACTTACTTGTCATGATTACACAAGAGTAGATGGAGAAACTACTATAGTGATTGATTTATACTTTATGAATCTTGACATCATTTTATGTTGAAGGCATCATAGCAGGGAATGATGGTGACATGTACAAAGGAATATTATGCTTGTCATGTACAAAGGAAAAATTATGCTTGTTGTGGTGGCAGGTAAATGACTAATGTTCATGCAGATGAGTGCGAGTTACAGGAAGGTCCAATGTGCGATGGTCCATTGTAGGTACATCCATGCCACCAAGATGTGAAGATCCGAAGATATGAAGACCAGAGGGTAAATGGTATCATATTTATTGTAATGGCTTTAAGCTAGGTATTTGCATATTTCCTTGTAAGATTATATAAACGATGGTTAAGGGATGGTCTCCCTTATAAGCCATTGAGTGATGGGTTGAACACCCTCACGAGCGTTTAATAATAAAATTAAACGTTTGTTGGTTTTCACCCTACGGGGTTTCCAGGGTATATTGGTGTTCAATGGTGTGATTGATTATTTTGTCCAGATGATGAGGTTGATTTCTTTCTTGTTATGATGTTCATAATGGCAATTATGTGATGACTATATGAGTAATAAGATGAATGGATGGTTACATCATATAGTATTAAGTTAATATACTGTAATGGAGGTTGTTAAGGGTTAAGGAGTTTACTATTCTTATTTATAAAATTACACTATGAACTGTTAAACATTATATGTAATGATGAGTAACTTGTATAAAATTTTTTAACTCCTTACATTTCCATGTGAAGTTAATGGTGTATGTTACAGGTACCCACTTTTCAAGGTAGCAAAAAAAACACCCAATTTTGAAAAGTGGTGATGGAGAATCACCCTTTTTTTTTGTGTGCATATGTTTGAAACTTAAAATTATTTATTTATGAAGTATAAATATTTGTTTTAAATGCAAGTGATTTTTTAAAGGTTGTGATACAGCATCAACCACATTTTTTTGGAGTGGTGATTTTCATGTTGGTAATAAAACATAAAATTAAAATTAAAAAGCATGACAAAAAACAATCAAACTAAAAAAAAAAAAAAAAAAAAAACCTTAAAAAAAAAAACTTGTAAAAATTAAAAATTTTAAACAAAAATTAATAAATAAAACACAAAAAAAACTAAAAATTTTGAACTTTAAATTGAAAATGGGAAAAAAAAACACGCAATATAAAGAAAAAAAAATTGAACCAAAAAAAAATCAAAAACAATTTTTCTAGTTATTAAAAAAATAACCACATAATAAATAAACAAAATGATTAAAAAAAAAATTAAAGACAAAATTTAAAAATAATTAAAACTTCAAAATTTAAATTTAAAAAGACAAAAAAAAATAAAAATAAAAATTTTAAAATAATAAAAATTTAAATTAAAAAAAAAAAAAAAACCAAATTCAAAATAAATAAAAAAACAAAATTAAAATAAAAATTAAAGTAAAAGTTTGAAAAAAAAATAATATTAAAAAAGAAAAAAAAAACATTTTAAAATAACTTAATTTTTTTTATTGTTTATTAAATTAAACCTATTTTAAATTTTTAAAATTAAAAAATAAAAGTATAAAAAAAAAAATTAAAAACATTTTTTTAATTAAAATTCAAAAGAATTTAAAATTTAAAATATTAAATTAAAAAAATAAAATAAAATGAATCGGCCCCTCGGCCCAGGTGGCAGCGGAGGCTGGCGGTTTCGGCTGCCACCTGGGCTGGGGGCCGATTCATTTTAATTTTTTTTATAAATTTTATTGAATAAAATTTTATATATTTTTTAATTAATTTAAATTTAATATATATTTTTTTAATTTTCTTTTAAATTGGTTTGTTTGTTTGTTTGTTTTTTTAAATTTTGTTGTTTTTTAATTAAATAAAATATAACATTTAAACTTTGAAATTTAATATTTTTTTTATTTAATTTTCATTTTTATATTTTAAATTAATTTTCTTTTTTAAATTATTCTTCTTTTTTTTTAAATTTAATAATTTAAATTTATTTATTTTTCCCCATTTTTAATTTTAATTAATTTTTTGTTTTATTTTTAATTTTAATTTTAAAAATATTTTTTAGTTTTATTTATTTTTATATATTTTTTCAAAATTTTCTTTTTCATTTTAAAATTTGTTTATCAATTTATTTATGTATTAATTTTTTTTTTTTTTAAATTTAACTTTATTATTATTATTATTTAATAAAGTTTGGTATATATTTTTTTAATGTATTTTTCATATTTAAAATTTATTTGTTTTTTTAATAATGGTTTTTTAATTATATATATATATATATATATATATATATATATATATATATATTTTTTTTTTTCAATTAATTTAACAAAAAATTACATATATTTTTTTAATTTAATTTTTTATTTTAAAAAATAATTTTTTTGTTTTTAATTTAGTAAAATTTTCCCTACTTTTTTTTTTAAATTTAAATTTTTTGTTTGTATTTTTTTTCAATTTTTAATATATTTTTTAATTTTAATTTTAATTTTTAATTTATTTATTTTTTGTTTTTGTTTTTTTTCTTAATTTTGTTTTTGAATTTTTTACCCTAATGAATTTTGTTTTCTTTTTCAGTTATATTAAAATGGTTTTTTCATTTTCATTTTTTTAAATTTTTATTATTATAAAATTTTGGTTTCAGCACTTTCCATTTGTGGTGTGTTTTTTGCATAAAAAGGAAATGGTTTTTACCTCTATCTTCAAAGAAAGTTGAAAATTTACCCTGAAAAAAAGAAAGGTTATTCCAGAATAAAACGATTTTTAAAGATGTTGAAACTTTACCCCGAAAAAAGAAGGTTATTCTAGAATACAACTTTTTTCTTTCGGGTTATTTTTTCATGGAGTTTTTATGTTTTTTTTGTTAGATTTCCCATTCTTAGGTAATAGTTCCCATTTCATCGGTAACTACGTTTTCTGCATTCAAAACTATTTCTCCATTGCTCACTAACTCTCTAATGTAGTGGTACTTGGCATCAATGTGTTTTGTTCTCTGATGAAACAATGAATTTTGGGATAAAGCTATAGCTGAGCTATTATCACAATACATTGTTGTGCCTTTTACCTGTTCATGACACAAACTTCTTAACATTCTCCTCATCCATACTAATTGACATGTTGCTGCTGTAGCTGCCACATACCCTACCTCTGTTGTTGATAAAGCCACAATTTGTTGTTTCTTAGAAGCCCATGATGATGCAGGGGCATTAGACACTAGCCAGCAATGTAGGAGGTTTGTCCACATGTTGTGGCTAAAAGGGTTCAAGATTATTTAAATTTGTAACAGCAAGGTGTAAACACCTTAGCTGTCTATTGCAGTTAGGAGTAGTCCAATAACTGTAGAAGTCGAACAGTTTCGGTTTTGTTCGTATATTCAGTTTCTGTTGTCAGAAATTATGTAATTAGGATTTTATGTTTAGAATAAAAACGGTCCTCAGAGAGGAACTGAGGAGTCATACGGTGAAATATATAGTGTAACCCCGGACACAGTGAAAGGGGGGGATTTGGCAGCGAAAGATTGAATTAATAAACTGTATTTTTTGTTGAATAAGACTTAAGACTTATTGCCTATCTGTGTGTGTGTTATGGGCATTCTCCGAAGAATTTATCTTTTCAATTATGAACTCTGTGTATAACTTGAAGAAGAAAATGCTGTGTTAAATCTCCTGTAGCCCTCTCCATTTGTGGTTGAGTACAGGTTCTCATTGATAAATCTGAATGCGTCAAATTGATATAAAACCCCTGTAAGAGGCCGAGAGTGAGTTGTGGTGGTTCTCAGTCCAAGTGAGGGGTATTAAGCCTTTGTATAAGGCGTTGAGTTCTGTGTGTTCAAACAAAGCTTCATAGGAGTGAAACCCTGTTGTGTCTTGGTTGCCCAGAGAGCATTGAAACCCTGTCGAAGGCAGCAAACCCTGCCATTGAAGAAATTAACGTGTTTTATTGTGAATCGAGCGATATTGTGGAGGCTAGACCCGGAGTTAACGAGACAAAGGTTATACAAAGAATTTCGCTAACCGTAGTAAAAGTCCGGTCGAAAACTATTCAAATCCCGGAGTTGTTTGGTGAAACCAAAACAACCCTCATCGCGTAGCTTTTGGCCGGAGGCAAAACCATTAAAAAAAAACGCGATCCTATCATATGATGCCATGTCGCCAGAGTAATACCGCCCACATCGCGTTTTTTTGAAGTGTTAAAATCAAGCAAGCAAAAAAACACTATATTGTTGTGCGTCGTTCGATCGGGAGGCCAAGAGATTTGACGAATATCGCGTGTTCAATTGCACAGAGGTTAACCTAAGGTATGAACCATTGACTTAAGTTGAAAACCACTAGTTTACGAGTTTTGACGTGTGGGGCCCATGAATACATTACGTGATAAATTTCCGTGTTAATATATTATAAAACCATAGTCAGAATGTTATAAGTGTGGTGTATCGAGTTAAAGGCTTTGAACAATTGTTATATTGTTAAGGGATAAGGTCGGGTGGTTGAATGTGTGTTATTATATTATGTCCAAGCCTTAGAGTGTGGGTTGAGAAGGTAAGGCGTCGGGTTAATACAATGGATATGATAAACAAAGGAAAGGGGTTCAATATGATATGAGCGTTATATTAAAAAGTGTTGAGATTATAATATAAGGTATATACATACATATGGTTTATGCGCGCTGGAACAAGGATACCAAAGGGTGTATATATATTCGGGGGTTAATTTAAGACTTAATTAAAGAATTCATTTATCAATTTCTATGAAATTGATAAATAAATTTGACAAAGAAACAAATGAGACTTCCTTAGTTGAATAGAAGCATATATTAAGTGAAAGTTTTGACAGAGAGAGAGACTAGCTCTCCTTAGTGCCCGGATTCAAAAATTTTTCTGTCAATTGTGGTATCAGAGCTGTTTTTGGAGATTTTTTTGTAGAGAATTCTAAGATGGCTGTCAGAGTTGCCAGAGGTGCTGGTAGAAGAAGAGGTAGGCCTGTTGCCAATGCAGAAGTGTTGGAGACCTTACAGAGGGTCCAAGCCAGATTGGATGCAATGGAATTGGGACACCCAAGAGATCCTGAGGATGTCAGTGAACCAGAAACTGAAGAAGAGGCAGGAGAAAATGCTGAGATTCCTCCTGAGATGACACTCCTTAAAACTGTTCTTGGGTCTGCAGTCAAGCCTAAACTTGAAGTTTCGAGCTTTGCAGGAGGATTGAATCTAGAGGAGCTGATAGACTGGATTAATGAGATGAAAAAATGTTTTGATTATGAAGAAATGGGTGAAGACAAAAAATTCAAGTTTGCAGTAACAAAGCTGAAAGGACATGCTACACTTTGGTGGGATGGAGTGCAAGCAGAGAGAAGGAGAGTTTGTAAACAACTAATTAAAAGTTGGACCAGAATGGTGGCAAAATTGAGAGGTAAGTTTTTTCCTAGTGATTATAAGCTAACATTGGTTAGACAAATGCAGAACCTGAGACAGAGATTGCTGACAGTGAAAGAGTACACATAAGAGTTTTATAAAGTAAGTATAAGAGCTGGAAAATTCTAGGACACAGCAGAGAAGGTTGCCAGATATGTGAATTGTCTCAAGTTGGAGATCCAAGATGAAATAGGAATTATGTCTCCTAAGACAGTTGAAGAGGCTTATCAAATGGCCTTGAAAACTGAAGAGAAACTCCTGAGAATGCAGTTTGCCAAAGGAAGAGGTACTTTCCGAGGAAAGGGAAGTCAGGGTGGTAGCGGAAGGTCTACAACACCCAGAGATGGAGCCAGCAGTAGCTCACCTCAGAATGCATCCACAGAGGGTGATGCAAGGGGCAGAAGGGGTTCCTACAGAGGAAGAGGAGGCAGAGGTAGAGGAAGAGAAGTGAGGTGTTACAGATGTCACGTGGTGGGACATAAACACTATGAATGCCCAGAGAATGTGGGCACAAGCCAGAGAAATGTGATTGTTGCTCAGGCTGGAGAATAGGCAGCAAGGCTGTCTGAGATTGAAGAGGCAATTCTGCCAGAGAAGGGAGAATCCTTGGTGGTCAATAAGGTCCTGTTGAAACAAGCAGAAGAAGTTGTTGAACCAGATCAGAGGAAGACTTTGTTCAGGAGTGTATGCAAAGTCCAAGGGAAGTGTTGTCAGTTGGTTATTGATAGTGGCGGCACAGAAAATTTGGTCTCTACAGAGGTCATAGAGAAACTAAAGTTGAATACAAGGGAACATCCTACACCCTACAAGGTGTCATGAGTACATAAAGGACACCAGCTGATTGTGAAGGAGCAGTGTGAGATCGAGTTGTAGATGGGCAGCTACAAAGACAAAGTTATGTGTGATGTGATGCCTATGGATGTGTGTCACATACTGCTAGGCAGGCCTTGGCAGTATGACAGAGCAGCAGTACATGATGGTAAGAAGAACACTTACAAGTTCTTCAAGGATGGAGTGCACCACACATTTATACCTATGGAGGAAGGAGCACCATCAAGCAGGAAGGCTGAGCCAAAGACTTTGTTGCTGAGTGGGAAAGAGTATCTACAACATATTGAAGAAGAAGAGGTAAGTTTTGCTTTAGTCTGCAAACCTAAAGTAGTGCTTACTTCTACAAAAATTTCTTTTTTTCCAATTGAAATCCAAGAGATGCTAGACAATTATTGTGATATTGTTGTGGATGATCTACCTAATGAATTGCCACCTGTGAGAAAAATCAACCACTAGATAGATTTTATTCCAAGATCAAATCTGCCAAACAAAAAAGCCTACAAAATGACTCCCACAGAGAATGAAGAAATCAGGAAGCAAGTGTAGGAGCTGATTGACAAAGGTCTCATCAGGGAGAGTTTGAGTCCATGTGCAGTACCAGCAGTGTTGAGCCCAAAGAAAGATGGAGGTTGGAGAATGTGTACTGATTCCAGAGCAATCAATAAGATCACAATCAAGTATAGATTCCCTTTGCCTAGAGTTGAAGATTTAATGGATTGTTTGAGTGGTGCAAAGCATTTTTCAAAATTGGATTTAAAAAGTGGATATCATCAGATTAGAATAAAAGAGGGTGATGAATGGAAAACTGCCTTTAAAACAAATGAGGGATTGTATGAGTGGTTGGTAATGCCTTTTGGCTTATCCAGTGCACCCTGTTATTTTATGAGGCTCATGAATGAAGTGTTAAAAGAATTTATTGTTAAATTTGTGATAGTGTATATGGATGACATATTAGTTTTCAGCAAAACAAAGGAAGAGTGTTTAAGGCATTTAAATTATGTCTTGAAGAAGTTACATCAAGAGAAGCTGCTGATAAATTTAAAGAAATGTTCATTCATGAAAGAAGAGTTGGTGTATTTGGGTTTTGTTGTTTTTGCTGAAGGACTGAAGATGGATCTAGAGAAGGTCAAGGCAATTGTGGAGTGGCCTTCAGCAAGAAGTGTTTTTGAGGTAAGAAGTTTCCATGGATTTGCCAGTTTTTACAGAAAATTCATAAATAATTTCAGTAAGATTAATGGACCCATCATTGAAACAATAAAGAAAGACAAACAACCATTTAAATGGACTGCTGAAGCAGAGAAGAATTTTAAGTTATTGAAACAGAAAATAACTGAAAAGCCTGTTTTAGTTCTACCTGATTTTAACAAGCCTTTTCAAGTGAAGTGCGTTGCCAGTGGAGAAGCCATTGGAGCTGTGTTGAGTCAAGATGACAGGCCTGTAGCGTACTTCAGTGAGAAGCTGAATGAGACAAGGAGAAAGTATTCCTCTTATGAAAAATAATTTTATGCAATTGTGCAGGCATTGAAGAAGTGGAGGCATTATTCAATGCATAAGGAGTTTGTGCTATATACAAATAACCATGCTTTACAGTATATTACGCAGTAGCCTAAGCTGAAGCATAAACATGCCAAATGGGTTGAAGATCTCCAGAGTTTTAATTTTGTTTTGAAACATATAAGTGGCCAAGATAATAAAGTAGCTGATGCTTTGAGTAGGAGAAACATGCTTGTTCAAGAAAACCAGTTTGAAGTTGTAGGATTTGATTCTCTTAAGGAGCTGTATAAGATAGATTCGGATTTTAAAGAAGCATTTGAAGCATGCTGTAACCCTGTTTTGACAGATAGAAGCCAATGGTTGGATTACTTCTTGCAGGAGGACTTATTGTTCAGAAGAAACCAATTGTGTGTACCAAAATGCTCCATGAGGGAGAATTTAATCAAGGAGAAGCATAGTGGTGGAATTGCTGGACACTTTGGTACTGATAAAACTTATGTGCAGCTGAGCCATTTTTATTATTGGCCAAAGATGAGAACAGAGGTGGAAAATTTTGCGAAGAATTGCAAAATTTTTCAATATGCCAAAGGGAGAAGCTAGAATGCAGGATTATACATTCCTTTGCCTATTCCAGATAGGCCTTGGGATATGGTGAGCATGGATTTTGTTTTAGGATTTCCCAAGACTCAGTGAGGGAATGATGCAATCTTTTTTATAGTTGACAGATTTTCCAAGATGGCACATTTTATTCCATGTTATAAGACCAGTGATGCTACTCATGTTGCTAACTTGTTTTTCAAAGAAGTTGTTAGACTGCATGGGTTGCCCAAGAGTATTGTTTCAGATAGAGATACTAGATTTGTTGGCCAGTTTTGGAGGACATCGTGGAAGAAACTTGGCACCAAACTGAGTTTCAGCTCAGCTTATCATCCTCAGACTGATGGACAAACTGAGGTAGTAAATAGAAGTATGGGAAAATTATTGAGAAGTCTTGCAAGAGAGCATCCCAAGCAGTGGGATCATATTTTGCCACAGGCAGAATATGCATACAATCACTCACCAAACAGAAGCACAGGACAAAGCCCATTCCATATTGTTTATGGAATGCACCCCAGAGGAATATCTGAACTGAGAAATTTGGGAAAGACAGAGTTGAGGAGTGCTGATGGAGAAGAATTTGCTTTAGAGATCCAAGCCATACATGAGCAGGTGAAACAACAGCTACAAGGCAGCAGCATCAAATATAAGGGCAGAGCAGACTTGAGCAGAAGGAAAGTCCATTTTGAAGTTGGAGATTTGGTTTTGGAACACTTGAGGAAAGAAATATTCTCAAAGAAGCAGTATAACAAACTGAAGTTTAAAAAGATTGGCCCATGCAAGATACTGAGAAAGTTTTCTGCTAATGCTTATGAGATTGAATTGCCCCCTGATGTTGGAATATCTCCCATTTTTAATGTTGCAGATTTGTACAGGTATGAAGGTGATGGTACAGATGAAGGACCAGCAGAAAAAGAACAGATTGAGTGGGCAAAGCAATTACCTCCAGCACAGCCATTGCAGCCAGAGAGGATATTGGACAAGAGAGTGTTCAAGAAGACTAGAGGACAAGAGTACTTCCAGTACTTGATCAAGTGGAAGGACTAGCTAGATGAAGATGCCACTTGGATGACTGAAGTGATGTTGCAGAAGATAGGCAGTTCTGTGAAGGAGCTCATGGATAGGATTCCATGAAGAAAATTGCCCTCGGGAGTCTGATACAGGGGCATTGGACACTAGCCAACAATGTAGGAGGTTTGTACACATGTTGTGGCTAGAAGGGTTCAAGATTATTTAAATTTGTAACAGCAAGGTGTCAACACCTTTGTAACAGCAAGGTGTCAAAACCTTAGCTGTCTGTTGCAGTTAGGAGTAGTCCAATAACTGTAGAAGTCGAACAGTTTCGGTTTTTTTCATCTATTCAGTTTCTGTTGTCAGAAATTATGTATTTAGGCTTTTATGTTTAGAATAAAAACGGTCCTTGAAGAGGAACCGAGGAGTCATACGGTGAAATATATAGTGTAACCCTAGACACAGTGAAAGGGGGGGATTTGGCAGCGAAAGATTGAATTAATAAACTGTATTTTCTGTTGAATAAGACTTAAGCCTTATTGCCTATCTGTGTGTGTGTTATGGGCATTCTCCGAAGAATTTCTCTTTTGAATTATGAACTCTGTGTATAACTTGAAGAAGAAAATGCTGTGTTAAATCTCCTGTAGCCTTCTCTGTCTGTGGTTGAGTACAGGTTCTCATTGATAAATCTGAATGCGTTAAATTGATATAAAACCCCTGTAAGAGGCCGAGAGTGAGTTGTAGTGGTTCTCAGTTCAAGTGAGGGGTATTAAGCCTTTGTATAAGGCATTGAGTTCTGTGTGTTCGAACAAAGCTTCATAGGAGTAAAACCTTGTCGTGTCTTGGTTGCCCAAAGAGCATTGAAACCCTGTCGAAGGCGGAAAACCCTACCATTTAAGAAATTAACGTGATTTATTGTGAATCGAGCGATATTGTGGAAGCTAGATCCGTAGTTAACGAGACAGAGGTTATAAAAATAATTGTGCTAACTGTAGTAAAATTCTGGTCGGACACTATTCAAATCCCAGAGTTGTTTGGTGAAACCAAAACAATCCTCATTGCGGAGCTTTTGGCCAGAGTCAAAACCATTAAAAAAAATGTGATCTTATCATATGATGCCATGTCGCCGGATGAATACCACCCACATCACGTTTTTTTGAAGTGTTAAAATCAGGCGAGCAAAAAAATGCGATATTGTTGTGCGTCGTCCGATCAGGAGGCCAAGAGAGCTGACGAATATCACGCGTTCAATTGCACGGAGGTTAACCTAAGGTATGAACCATTGACTTAAGTTGAAAACCGCTTGTTTACAAGTTTCGACGTGTGGGGCCCATGAATAAATTACGTGATAAGTTGCCGTGTTAATATTATAAAACCATAGTTGGAATGTTATAAGTGTGGCGTATCGGGTTAAAGGCTTTGAACCATTGTTATATTGTTAAGGGATAAGGTCGGGTAGATGAATGTGTGTTATTATATTATGTCCAAGCCTTAGAGTGTGGTTGAGAAGGTAAGGCGTCGGGTTAATACAATGGATATGATAAGCAAAGGAAAGGGGTTCGATATGAGATGAGCATTATATTAAAAAGTGCCGAGATTATAATATAAGGTATATACATACATATGGTTTATGCGCGCTGGAACAAGGATACCAAAGGGCATATATATATTCGGGGGTCAATTTAAGACTTAATTAAAGAATTCATTTATCAATTTCTACGAAATTGATAAATAAATTTGACAAAGAAACAAAGGAGACTTCCTTAGTTGAATAGAAGCATATATTAAGTCAAATTTTCGACAGAGAGAGAGACCAGCTCTCCTTAGTGCCCGGATTCAAAATTTTTTCTGTCACATGAAATGGCTCCTAATCCCATATGAAAAACATATCTAGAGGTGTTTTTCCTATCATCTATACTTCCAGCCCAATCACTGTTAGTATAATCAATCAATTCAAAATTTTCTGAAGTGGTGTATAAAATTCCATACCTCTTTGTTCCTTTCACATACCTCAGAATTCTTTTTTCTCCTTGCCAATGTGCCTCCTTTGGCCTTTCCATAAATCTGGAAATTAAACTTACAGCATGCATAATATCCGGCCTAGTTGCAGTCAAATACATAAGGCTGCCAACTATGCTCTTATACAAATTTGGATCAACATCCTCACTGTTGTCTTCTTTGCTTAACTTCAATCCCATCACTCTAGGAGTAATTGTTGTCTCACAATCCTGCATGTTAGATATTTCTAAAACTTCTTTAACATACTTTTCTTGAGAAATAAAAATTTTATTTTCATTTTTCTCTACTTCTATTCCTAAGAAGTATCTCATCAATCTCATATTAGTCATCTGAAATTCATCTTTCATTACTGTTTTAAAATTCTCAATGAGGTAAGAATAATTACTTGTGAATATCACATCATCAACATACAAAACAACAATGAACATCTTACCATATTTCTCTTTGATGTATAATGTGGGTTCTCCTTCACATTTATGAAACCCATTTTCCAGTAGATATGCATCTATCCTATGGTACCATGCTCTATGTGCTTGTTTCAGCCCATACAGAGCCTTCTTCAATTTGCATACCTTGTGCTCTTAGCCTATTTTTTCATATCCCAGAGGTTGTTCAACATATACCTCTTCCATCAATACTCCATTCAGGAATGCTGATTTCACATCCATTTGGTAAACTTTCCACTTGTGTTGTGTTGTTATGGACAACACTACTCTTACCGTTTCCATTCTTGCAATTGGTGAAAATTTTCATCATAATCTCTTCCTTATTGCTGCTTGTAGCCTTTGACAAAAAGTCTGGCCTTGTGCCTTTCAATCTTACATTCGGCATTGCTTTTGGTCTTGTAGACCCATTTTACTCCAATCACTTCTTTGCCTTTTGGGAGATCAACTAATTCCCATGTCTTATTTTTCTTTATTGTATTTATTTTTTCATCCATAACATTTATCCATTTCTTCTCTTTTACAGCTTCTTCAAAATGAATAAGATCTTCTACATGACAATATAATTCAAATAAAGAGTTCATACCCTCATTTGCTGCCTCTTGCTCATAAATTTCATTCAGACTTCTGAACCTGGTTCATATTTCACTTGTTGAACTTGTGCTTGTAGAAGCCTTCAAATCTGCTCATTGTGATGTGCTTGGAGAAGCATAATCATCAATTCTCAAGGGTATTCTCATACCTTCTTGTGGTGTCCCTTGTTGTCCTTGTGTTGGTGGAGGTGGTGTTGCTAATAAGGGATGTCTTTCAGCTATTTCTTCCTCATCTTCATCATGAGACAAACAAGTTTTTACATTCACTGTTTTCTCTATGCTTCCCTCCCAAGCTTCTTCTTCAATAAATTGTACATCTCTGCTTATCATAAAATTCTTGGTGGATGGGTTATACAATATGTATGCTTTGGATTCTTCACAGTATCCAACAAATATGCACTTCTCCCCCTTACTATCCAAATTCTTCCTTAGCTGATCTGGAATGTGTGCATAAGCCACACAACCAAAAACTCTCATGTGGGTGACAAACTGTTTTATGCCACTCCATGCTTCTTCAAGAAATCTGTTCTTCACACTATTTGTTGGGAATCTATTCAGCACATATGCTGCACGATGTACAACGTCAACCCAATATTCATTTGGAAAATGTTTTGCCTTCAACATGCTTCTTACCATATGCATGAAGGTTCTATTTTTTTTCCACAACTCCATTTTGCTGTGGTGTATACTTTGTTGTAAATTGCTTATGAATCCCATTTTCTCTGCAAAAACGCAGAAATTATTTGGAGATATATTCTCCTCCTTTGTCTGTTCTTAAGACTTTAATATGCTTCCCACTTTGATTCTCAACGAGAGCTTTTGCTAAACACCATGTTGAAGCACACACATGGTGTATGAGAAGAATAAACATACACACAAGAGACTCAACACACAATGAAGGATAAGTGTGAGGCTTTCTTATTTTCCATTATACAAAGATGTACATTTATAGTACAATGGTGTGACTCTTGGTTTCACATTCCAAGGTCACTTGGACTCCATTGTGACTTTTCGCATTCCACACCTACCCATGTAGGATTACGTGTTCCAACATCCCCCCTTAATCCGAAGGGGTATGTGTGAGTCCAAGAAAAGAGTTGTAATACAAATCTGCAAAGTATACATGGTAGCACTTGGGCTGAATCAACTCTCTGAAATGTTGGAAAAAAGAGATGGTTTAAGGATGACCACCAACACTGGAACACAAAACTTGTTGCAGTTCCCGAAACTCTTCCAAAACTGGCAAGAAGCTGAAAGCTTCTGCTAGAGGAATTGTCCCTCATAAAAAAGGGAGACCTTCAACCTAAAAGAAGGGAGGTCTACTACTTGTGATGGTTTTAGGATGACCAACAACTCTGGAATGCTTTGAAGCATTTCCTGGAACTCAACCAATGCTGGCAAGAAGCTGAAGGCTGCTAAGCTGAAGGCTTCTGCTAGAGGAAGTGTTCCTCATATGAAAGGGAGACCTTCGACCTAAAAGAAGGGAGGTCTACTACCTTGTGATGGTTTTAGGTTATCCACCAACCAAAGATGATGGTTTTAGGTTATCCACCAACCGAAGGCATGCTCATGGGCATCCGTGTCTCTGGCTACATCTCTGAATCCGGAATGACGAATTGTGGCTCAGGCTCGCTTGAACTGCTGGCTACAACTCTGAATATGGAATGAGAGATTGTGGCTCAGGCTCGCTTGATCTGTCGTCGAAGCTTGTACATGACCACCATTTTCCCCCCTGTCAGGGACAAGGTGAGATGATGGCGAAAACTCAACTGCAAGTTTGCTCAATATTCGTGAACATGTTCTGACATGCGACTTAAACATCTTCTTGGATGCTGATGCCCATTGCCAAGAAGCGATCCATCCAAGATGAATCTTTGTTCTTGCAGGAGGCTTGTTTCTGAAGCATCTGTGTGAAGAATGAGTGTGCCGACCACAGTGCTTGCATGGATGAAGATCAAAACAGTGATATTTCATATGGCCAACTCGATCACAGTGTTGGCATTTTACGATCTGTTGTTGTGGAAGCGGAACATGATCTGGAATAGCTGCAGGTGAACTGTCATACATGAATCTGGCACTTTAAAATATGATGGGCTTGGTGTAGTCTGGAATATGAAAGGACACATCCTTTTCATATCCAAGACTAGTTCGGTGCTTTTTGTGGACAAGCTCTTCCCAAGTTCTGATGATGGGCTTCAGAAGTGCAGGCTGAGCTGCTGCATCTGCATGTACATCTGCTCTAGTACAAGGAACTGAATGTGAATCAACTTCAACTTTACTGAATTGTTGCTGATGGGAGTCTTTCTCAATCTTCCGAACAGAAACAGGTTCAAAATGGTGACTCTTTTACTGAAGTTCATCTCGCTGAAGCTGAGATTCCAACTGCAAAAACTCAATCTTCTCTTGTGCATCTAGCAAACAATTTTGAATGTTACAAAGAGCATTCTTGCTCATTCTTATCATGTCATCAACATTGGAATGAATGAGGTTATTCAACAACTCTAATGCCTCATTGATTTTAGCCATTTCAACAACTTAGGCTCAAAACAGATGAAAGGGTGTCGGATTCAACTGAAAATGCACCCGTTTACAATGTGATTCAACAACAAATACAAATGACTCCAAAGAATTCTCAAAGTACAAAATTTGCTCCTCAAATGATGGAGGGCAATCAACAATCCAACAACTAAAATACTGATTGCAACTATGAGTGAAGAAGCAATACAATGTCAGCTCAATACAATATCTCTGCAAAATATTTGTTTGAATGTGCAACAAAAACAATATGCAAGAGGCCTTTAAGGCAGCTGAATTTTCCTTCAAATAGTTGTTTTGCACCAATAACAACTCGTCTTCAAATGTCAATTTCTTCAAAAAATCACCCTTATGCCACAAATCACACAATGTCAAATCTGCAATTTTCTCTATGTATAGTCCATGCCATTTCTTCATATGTCAATTCCTTCATTTCTGTTGTTTATATTCTTTCCTTCCTCTCTCTCTCTGCTGTTTTTTTTTTTTTAATTAAAAAAAATTAATTATTTGGGATTAATTAAAAAATTGGGGAATAATTAAAAATGGGAATGAGAAATTGTAGTAAAAATGGAGGAGGGGGATTTTTATTAACAAAAGAAATTAATTTAAAAGGAGTGGTATTATATAAAAAAGGCGAATATTAAAAATGGAGGGTGTATTATATGGGAGGGAAGAGGAATATTTAAAAATTAAAAGGCAAATTCAAAAGAGGGCGAGGGGGGAATCATTTTTTTTTGAAGAAAAATTTTAAAAATTAAAAAAAAAAATTGGGATGGGGCTGTGCGTGAGTAGCGAGGGTGTGGAGGTCAAAAGGCCAAGGGCGAGCGTGCGGTGGATAGGAGTGTGCAGGAGGGGGCGGTGTGAGTGAATAGCTTGAGGGGAGGGCTCACATTAACGCAGAGTGTAGAGAGGAGGGGGGCATAGCCAGGTAGGCGCAGGTAGTGGGTAGTGGAGAGGGCGTAAGGGGAGTGGGATAGGGAGAGAAGGGCGGGTAGGATAAGCCGTGGGGAGAAGGAAATAGCGCAGGCGTGGAGCATTTGAGAGGGGGCGGGTAGAATGCTAAGAGGGCCATAGAGTAGGGAGGCCGCGAGCGTGAGGGTTGCTGTGGAGTAAGGGACGGGTGCTGAAATGAGCGTAGAGGGGTTGAGTGGAGGGTGCAGCGTAGAGCGTAGGGGTTGATAGATCGGGTGGAGATAGGGGCAGAGAGTGTGTGTATGGGAGAGCGGCCAAGCAAGGGGGTAACACATGTGGGAGGGGCGTAGGAGCAGGCGTGGAGAGCGGGTATGGATCTGGGAGTTAACGCAGCAGGGGGTATAGCGTAGGGGGAGAAGGTGGGAGCAGTGGCGTATTGCAGTGGAGAGATGGGGGTGGGTTGGGCGCAGGGTTGAGCCGTGAGGATAGGTTGGTTCGGCGTAGATTGGAGGACGGGTAGTTGGGTAGGGAGCGCTGTAAGGTGAGGTGAGGGTGGGTTGCAGAGCGTTGGAGAGGTAGGATAGAAGGGAGTGAGGGGGGCGTTAAGCCGAGGGTTGAGAGCGCTGGTAGTTTGAGTGATGAGGGAAAGCACTGCAATGGGATGAGCGTGGTCGAGGGATAGCGCAGGTAGGGATGGGATTGAGGGCTGTAGAGCCGAGTGATATGGTGAGGAAGCCGAGTGATATGGTGAGGGGAGCGCAGGTGTTGTAGGTGGGTAATGCATATAGAAATGTGGACTGGTAGGGAGAGGGCCGAGCCCTATTCAGAGTATTTTTTTATTTTTTATTTTTTAAATTATTTTTATTTTTATTTTATTTTAAAACAGCAGAGAGAGATTCCACTTAAAACAGCTTGGTAAAAATTGCAAAAAAGAGGGAAATGGTACAAATTTCAAGTACTGAAATGCAACAGCAGATTGCCAATAAAACCCAGAAATTTTTCCAATAGCCCAGCAGCAGAAAATATTTTCCAGCAATAGAAAAACCCAGAATTGCAGAAAATTTTCAATGGAGAAACTCATAAACTTCTTCAAAAACCAACTTTTAAACAATTTTTCCAACAACTCTCCAAAATGCATAATTTAATGGGCAGAAATTGCAGGAAAAATGAGTAGTGAGAAAACCTTCAAATGCACAATGTTGCTTCTCTTTAAAACCACTGCTGCTCTTCTTCAAAACAAATTCTGAATGCTGCCAATTTTTGAATGCTGCGCTTTCTTCAAAACAAATTTCTGAATGTGGCAAAAAAAAACTGCTGCAGAAATCTCTGAGTGCTGCAAAAATTATCAATTTTTTTGCAGATATGCACAAGCCATAAACACAAATGGCTCACTCAAGGTTGAGCAGGGCTAGCAATCGCCCGCACTGATACCATGTTAAACACCATGTTGAAGCACACACATGGTGTATGAGAAGAATAAACATACACACAAGAGACACAACACACAATGAAGGATAAGCATGAGGCTTTCTTATTTTCCATTATACAAAGATGTACATTTATAGTACAATGGTGTGACTCTTGGTTTCACATTCCAAGGTCACTTGGACTCCATTGTGAATTTTTGCATTCCACACCTACCCATGTAGGATTAGGTGTTCCAACAGCTTTAAAGTGGCAGAATTTCTCAAACATTTCACTTTTAAATTTCAAGAAATAAACCCATGTTTTTCTTGTGTAATCATCAATAAAGGTCAGCATATAGTGGCTACAGGCTAATGATGGTGTTTGCAATGGTCCACACAAATCAAAGTGGACTATTTCTAAGGGTGCCTTTACCCTTATGCTCTTTCCTGATGGAAAGCTTTCTTTGCGTTGTTTGCCTAAGATGCAGCCTTCACATAGGCTGTCTGACTTTTCAATCAATGGTAATCCCTTTACCATTCCTTTCGTATGCAACAAATTCAGACCTCCAAAGTTGAGATGTCCAAATCTCAAGTGCCATAACCAATTTTCATCCTTTGCTTCTCTTTGGATTGTCTATGTGTCATTGATGCCATTGTAACTC
This sequence comes from Pinus albicaulis, assembly GCA_034641835.2. Taxonomy (NCBI): domain Eukaryota; kingdom Viridiplantae; phylum Streptophyta; class Pinopsida; order Pinales; family Pinaceae; genus Pinus; species Pinus albicaulis. The sequence goes on along the minus strand of CM076571.1, from coordinate 529,161,243 downwards.
CTTTCTTCAAATATGCTCTCATCTTGAGAGGAAACATTATGTTTCTTGTCATCTTCGCTTGTGCAATATTTTTCTTACTTGGTTTTATGTCCATGATGGTACATACATCATCCTCAAAAAATATATTGTAGCCTTTCTGAATGAGTTGTCCAATGCTCAAAAGGTTACACTTCATACTAGGCACATAGTATACATCTGATATGGATCTCCTTTCTCCTTTCTTTGTTAAAACACTCACTCTGCCTTTTCCCATAATAAATAATTTAATATCTATCCCCAATGTTACTTGAAAATTTACATTTCCATCAATCATGGAAAACATAGAAATGTTTCCAGTCATATGGTTGCTACATCCTGAATCTAGAAACCATATATCTTCACTTTTCTCTTCAGCCATATTACATGCTAAAAATAAATTATCTTGGCTGATATTTTCTTTAGTAAAATTAGCACTGGGTCTACTACCCATGTCACTCTGTTTCTTCCTACATTCATTGGCATAATGGCCATATTTCTTACAGTAATAAAATTGGACTTGGGATTTATTATACCTTTATTCATGTGCTTGATTTTGTCCACCTTGTTGGCTGCTGCCTTGGCCTTGGTTCTGATTTTGATTGTTGCCCCTTCCACTTGTATTTGCAGGGTTGTTTCTTCCTCTGTTTTGGCTTCTGCCTCTTCCTTTACCTTTGTAGTTTGATCTGCCTTGACCTCTTCCTCTTCCAAAAGACATTTGGGTCTTGAAGGCATGCTCCAAAGATGATTTTGTTGGTATGTTAAATCTTTGTTCATGTGTCATCAATGATGCATGAAGCTCATCAACATTAAACAACGAGAGATTCTTTGTCTCTTCAATGGTTGTTACTATCACATCAAATATTGAGGGTAAGGTCCTTAATAATTTCTCCACTATTCTTCTTGCTTCTATGGTCTCTCCATAAGATCTCATTTGGGTAACCAACCCAATCAACAATGTGAAGAATGAATCTATTGTATCATATTATTTCATGCAAATAACTTCAAAATATATTTTCATTAATTAAATCTTTGTTGTATTTACCTTCTCCATACCTTGGTAGGCTGTCTAGAGGGTATCCCATGCATCCTTGGACCTCTTTGCTGCTGCAATTCTTGGAAATATACTTTCATGTACTGCTTGATAGAGATAGAAGAGGGATTTTGAGTCCTCATTCCTATTACTCTTCAGAAAATCCTTATTTGTCTGTGTTAAGGAATTATATGCTTGTTCATCTACTGGTTCTTCTAAACAATATTCAACTAGCTCCCATAAATATTGAGAGGCAAACAGGGCTCTCATTGTGATTGCCCTAGTCATAATTCTTCCCATTGAACTCTGGGAGTTGAGTATTTCCCATACTCATTCTTGTGCTGGCTCTTTCCATAGCTAGCTTACTGAACTATGCTTAAAAAAACTTGACTGTGGTTTTTTAAATAAACCTTCTCAATGCCGAGAGATAAAATTTGTCTTCAAGAGACTTCCTTCTATAGTTCTCTGAACTGTATTCTTTTAAACAAACAAAAACTATGTTTTTGATAAATACTTGGCTTTTCTGATCTTTCACTCTGCTGGTCAAAAGCTTCAACAACTCCTTCTTCCTTCAGCTTCTTTAGCAAATGTAAAGATCTTGGACTAGCTCTAATACCATGTTGAAATTTCTGAATATTCCAAACACATAGAGGAAGCAGAGTTCCTCAACTAAACACAGAGATTTTATTAAAAAAAAAATGGATAGAGTGATGGAATAAAATATATTTCATTAGACTTATAAACTGTTACAAAATAGAACTTTTTCAGAATTGTTGTTTGTTCTGGATTTGCAATGCAAATTCACTTGACTGCTACAACAACACAATGTTTAAAAAAAACTTGTTTTCTACTCTTTCTATCTTTTTTTTCTTTAACATAGTCACTGCATTTTTTTTCACACAGTCTCACTTACTACCTTCGGGCACACTCTTCATTACATTTTTTTTCACACCACTATTATATATATATATTATAAACATATGATGTTTATAATATATATATTATGAAACTTATATATATATATATATATATAACCCAAAGTCAAAAATAAATTTATAAAACCAAACTCATATCACCGTGACATAAATAAAACATCAAAACTAAGGTTTACAAACCTTATAAAAAAATTCTTTTTGCAGATTTTAAAACTTAAAACAAAACCTGTTTAATAAAACATCGCATCTATTTTGTTGTCCGGTAACTATACTTCAAAATATTTGAACGCATTCTCATTGGTTGGAGGGCTTTGACGGGGCGGATTTCAAATGTAATTCAAAAACATTTCAAAAGTTTTATCGCATCCATTCAAGGATGGGCTGACGGCGGCACCCAAGCTTGTGATACGAAGCAGATTGGTCCACGGATTGGTGACTCGGCAAGGTGTGTCCTCCACAAACATGACGTGGGTACATTCAAATGTAAGTCAAATGTGCGGGGGTTTTAATGGTAGTTGGTGCATTGTAATGGCGGGTACATGACTGGTTTGAATGTGGAGGTGAGAGTTGGTTGCGTGGTCAAACCATGGTCTTTTAATGTAGAACCAGGCTACGAAATTTAAGAAAAAAATTGGATTTGCAGGAATTTAAACAAGAAATTGAATGTGTGGGTTGAGTGAAAATCAAACCAAAAAAAAATTCTGCTCCTGTCCTTCAAAAATTAATATCAGAATTAAACTTGCTCATATCAGAATTAAACTTGCCATCCTGCTGCTCAGTTGCGGTTGGGTTTAAATTTCAACATCACACATGGAAAATGATCTTGCAGTGGAAAGCCAAGGGTGGGTATACTATTACCAAAACATAAAACATGAGTCAGTTTTAATGCAGGAGCTTGAGTGCATTGAGAACATATTCACTCTGTCTGGAAAACACACTAATGCATGCCTCCCTTGCTTGCTCTGATGCAAGTCGTGCATTAATTGCTTCATTTTCATCAATCGTCCAACACTGGAAATTCTTTAACTTCCCTGCTGCCATGGCTAGCCTTAGTACGTTGCCAGGCACGGTGATTTGAATAGCCTCCATAAGTCTCTCACCATAAGGAAACAAGCCTCTCAACATTGTGGAGAGGAGGTGTTAGCCCCTATAAATTTTTTGACAAGCAAATCAGGGGGCTAAATTTTTATTGAGCCTTCAAAGAATGCATCTCCCTTGAAGACACATCATCCTTGAAGTCTCCTGTGCCTTTTCCTTCGATAAAATTCCCTCTGCTGAATCCCTTTGGAAGGTCTCATTGATTTCAAACATTGTACTCCAAAAGCCTACATTTACCCCTGTATCCCTGCAGAATGCCCATTTTAACCTTTGTTTTCCCCTTGTCCAATTCCCCTCTAATCCCCTAAATCTTCCCAAAGTCCCCTTTACATCCTACACTTCCTCCTTGTTTAGCCGAATTTCCCTCTCTTTCCCCTATCGTTACCCTTTGTTGGCCTGAAAATGCACTAAAAATGGGCCAAAAACCATATTTTCCATAGGTATGGGTTTTAGCCCCTTTCGGCCAAGACCCTGCACCTTTCCCCTCCACGTGACCCAGCACCAAGACTAGGCGCCAAGGCGAAAGGCGCTTATCTCAGTTGAATATCGGGCACATTTGAAATCGTCGATCTCTGCAGATCGGACGATCTTCGCACAACATCGCAGCGCCCGTGTTCCACCCGTTCGCTGCCCCGATCGCGGATCCGCCATCCATTTAACCGTTGATCCGATGGCTCACAGTACACCTGTCCCAGTGGCCCCTGCAGCCGCGCACTATTCAAAAATCGCTGGTATCTATCGCACCGCCTCTGAGAGGTGGGCGGTATTTTCTGATGGGCCAACGATTCCACTCATCACACGACACGTGGAAGGGACACTATTTCAAAACCGCCTCCCCATCGCACGTTATCGTTCGGCACAAGACACAAAGAAATATGCATATTAGTTGTCCGATCTGCGATCGTCCATCCAATGGTGATCGCTCCAGGAAGTTGCGTGGAGATTAACCCAAGGCATCCGTACCCCTGGCCCATTGACCATTGCCCTCCGACGTGTTTTCCACCGTCGATCTCCGCCAGAGATTGGACGGCCCAGATTTAATTGTATCCTGCCATTGACCCCGTCCTGCCACGTCACCATTCCACGTGTTTTATTCACGATTTTCATCCACCCCCGTACATATATTCATTCCAAGGTCAAATGTGCATTTTCTACGTTAATTTTCACCGCAGTCCGTCCACCTTTCGCCATGACCATTCTTCCATTATGCGCTGCATTTTCCACTATTTCACCTCTGCACGGCCACTCTCATTGCCCTGCTGCATCCACGACTCCCCATGCAAGGTTTTATTAACATTTTTCGTGTTTTGAAGGGTTATAGACAGGCGGGAAACCACCATGACTCATATGCACTATTGCGGAGGCATAGTGCACAAACGGAGTTGAATATAGAACCTGATATTATAGGAAAATGTCCGGAAAGGTGTCTGCATCGTAAATTTCATCAAAGGACAAAGTTCAAACTCTGCGAACCCTCTCCGGCGCCATTAAATCTCAGATTGCATAAACAAAGACAGTACGGGAGCAGCAGAGAGCTCGAGGCAGGAAATAGAATACTTTTGAGCCTTTTCAGGGATTTTAGAAGGCAAAGGTACCAGTTCAAAGACATCATGGATTGCATGAAAGGTCCAGCGCACAGAAAACAATGCAATTAGGGTTTCAAATCAGCAGAATGTTTCTTCCTGAGCAAGGACATGATAGCATAGGACTGAAAGGAAGTTTTCCCCCCCTGCAGCAGTCCTATGCTATCATAAGCATTTGTTGCACAATATGGCAGATCTCAGCGTCATGATTCTATATATTTTTTTTAATTCATCAGAAATACTACAGAGTGCTGCAGCAACGTACAACAGAGCCATACCGGAGTAAATGGAAGCCTGAAGAAGATCGCTCCTTCGTCCAAAGGAGTAGTAGGGATAAATGCATAGGATTTAAAACTGAATGGGCTTCGGCCCTCTTTCTTTTCTGAGTTTAATACTTCATTTAGTGTTTCACCTACCTTCTGTGCTCCACCGGAGCTATAAATTCATGAAGAAACTCATTGTAAACATTGTTGATCAGTTATCAGAGAATTGTAAGCTGTTTCTCTTGAGATAAGTCTCTGTGTAAAGTTGTAAGATAGGCTGAGGAAGATGTTTTTAGACTGAGTATTTAGCTATTAGCAATGTTGTAGTTGACTGGTATTGCTATTTAATATGACAAGCACATTTCTTTGGATCCTAATCTAAAGCAGCGGCGATGTTTTCCTATCTCTGTGTTTTAATTCACTTCATTTCGTTTCAACTGGCTTGCATCAGAATATTGGCATAGGATTTACCCTTGTTAGGTACCCTATGTTTCTGCTCTCCTTGCCTTTGATGTTTTCTACTAAATGTATTATCTAAGAATTGATTTCAGTTGATTTAACCAGTGTAGTGGATGTCATTGCCTGCTCTCTGATGTATGAATTAAATGAATCTGTTCTTAGATGTTCTTGTTAGGATTTAGCTGGAATATTTGGGAACACTGGGGATTAGACTTAAGCCCTGTCGACTAGGATCCTTGTATGACCAGCTAGCCTTTCTAAGATCCCTCAAGCTAGAGGCCGAAGCATTGAGAGTTCAAAGTCTCTCTATGATCTTAGGTCTTTAACTTTGTGTTCTAATCTGTGTTGTTTCCTCCTCTCCTACCATTCCATATCACACAATCATCTTTAAGATCCAATGTTTTAGATGACTAGCCCAATTGAAAGCCTGCATATTGATTAGCAAGCAAATCCTTTCCTGACTCCATTGCCCAATGGTCTTGAATGCTCCCTGGAATACTTCACCCCTGCCTAAATCCTCTCTGCTCATCCTTGTCTTACATTGAACCCTTCTTTCCTGATGACCAACAACCAAACAAACAATCAAACAAACAAACTCTGAGCCTTATAACTAGCCTAACATCTTAAAATTTTAGCTTCAAAGACAGAAACCTTTGCTTACATAGAGAGATCCCTCTCTGGACCCAGGAGGGCTAGATCCTGAGGTCTGAAAGTGGTTTTATGTTGTCTCATATTTTGGTATTGCCAACCTTGCCAAAACATGGGAACCCCAACAGGAGGTATGCAGACGAAAAATATGCACGAATCTAGAGCTTCTCTTCTTCCATTTTTACACATGGAAGCTCAAGATGATCTCCTCTGCCTCTTGGAAAATCTTTTCAAATTTTGCGTGTTCTCAAAGATCCATGTCGTTCAACCGATAATGAGACCTTCCAGCAATCAATTCATTTTTTTTTCATGCAATTGCTCAAACCTTACCATAATTATAGGGTACAGGTATTTCCTTAAAGAGTGCTCTAGAATGCATCTCCTACACTTGCACTTAAAACCCCAGTTCTTGCACTGGGCTTGGCGCTGCGACAAGGGAACGAGGGTATCAAAATAAGGAACAATTATCTCTTCTCCTCTCCCGATGGGCTTGGAAGCATGTATAAACATGGAATTTTCGACAACCAGCCAGGTCGAGTTTGGCAAGCAAGAATGGTTAATGAGGGATGGCAGAAGCTAGAGTCCGGTATATTTCTGTTCTCGTAGACCAAGTCCAGCTTCTTTTATTTTCGATTTTGAAACAAACGTCTCTATGTACGCCTTCACTGAATGAGTTTAGTCTTATCATATCTTGAATACGGTTAACTTCCACCTGCAAAATTTTTTTTTGTACTTCTTGGCCCGCAAGGATTTGATCGTATGATTTAAACAGATCTATGGTAGGAACATGAAGGTTACTGGCAGTAGAGGAATCGAATAAAGTATAAAGTTGATGGAGCAATCTCTGCGATTTCCTGGTAGCATAGACTACTACGGCCACGAGATCTTCTTGAGACACTGTAATCATTTTACACCTGTTGTCAACATGAAACATGGCAATAGAGGCGCTCTCATAAGAAACTGCAACAACGTTGCTTACTAGCAAGAGCTGCCTGGTCCTTATTTCTTAGGTGACATTGAGTCCTCGGCCATGGAAGTCTTCGATCATCTTGATCTCCACAGTCTTCGGTCAGCTTGATCTCCACAGAACCCATGAGGAGAAGATGCGTGGCTGAGTAGGTAGTCGGAGATGTCATACTTGCCATTCAAGCTTTGGGCATACAGAGTCTTGGCATGGTGAAGGGCGTCTTGTATTTCCTTATGCGGGGGGCTGGCCTTGGCAGCTTCCACTAAGCATTTTCATGCCGCTGCATACTACCTAAGACCAGTCAGAGTGTGCCCTTTCCTGTACATCGCTTTGAGATTACTGAAATCAATTGGTAGGGCCTTGTCAGAATCCTCCAGCGCCAGCTCAGATTCCTTCACCAGAAGCCTTATCTCCGCCCAGCTGGAATATGCATGGAGGAGGAACGTATTGATATTATTATTGTCATTAGAGGACTTCTTAAGATGAAGCATAGCGAGTTGTTGCATCCCAGTTTTTTTCTCTGAAGCATCTGTTGCCTTTTTTTCTCAGGTCCTCCACATCAATATGAAGCTCCATCAGCTTTCCCTTTTGAGTCACGATATTCAAACATTGGTGGGGTTGTCGACACGGATGGTGAGACCACAGTCACGAGCGATCTTAAAATAGGGCTCCTTGATGGCCACCTTGGCACCTCTGGGGTAAAGCCTCCTGAAGTTCTCCTGAGATGTAGCAGCGTTGTATATTAACAGCCGACAGTGAGGTCGTTATCGTCCTCAAGCAAAGTCATGATACCACATATCATGTTTGCATCCGCGCATAGCATCCCATAAACCACCCGCCAGAGGTGGACTTCCCCAACCTTCAGCTCATTGAAGGGAATGGGGTTCAGCCATTCTAGAGGAACCGAACAAGCCGTGCCACTTCTACCATTAGGGTCCGAGAAAGACGATCATACCTCAAAAAAGCTTTCTATTGAGGTCTCCCTTTAGTGAGGGAAGAATTCGTCGTGGATTTGGAGGAGGGATCGCTTATCGAAAATCACTGATGTGTCATGAACAAGGATGTGGTTCTGGAATAAGGTTTCCATTAAGCAATACATGTTCTCCATCCTTCTAGTTTTTTACTCCAATTCTGCTTTCTAAATTCTCCTGATGTTAAGTACAAATTCTAACACGTTCTCCTTACCGTTGCAGATTTCTTATGTGCAAAATGTCTATTTAACTATAGGAGGCCTGGTATCACATTTAAGTAAAGTCGAACCCTTCACACGAGTCACTTGTAAATCCCTTCTCTAACAGGAAAGGAAAGGTAGTTCTTTCTGTCCTACATTCAGATGAAAGATACATCCTGTTTTTTTGTTTTTAAATCCAAAAGAATTCCTCCCTTACATTATTTTGACAAAAGCAGTTCCTCCCTCGCATTATTGTGACGTAACTTTATAAGTAATTGGCCTGCCCGAGGGCGAATAGTATTTGAATTTTGATTTTTTTGAAAATATTTCCAATGTACATTAGTTAGGAAAGAAAATCCATATATATATAATTTACCTTTTTGAGTAGAAATAATTCTTTCCTTCAGTGTGAAAAAAGTATTTTAAAATGAAATAACTGGGTGGAAAAAATTTTAAACTGAGTGGTTAAAGAAGAGTATAATATAGGATTTTTAATTCCTTCCCTAAAATTTAAATAGGAAATTAAAAAAAATAAATCTCACATAAATTAATTAATTTTAGTCTCGTAAATAGGGCTTAATATAAATTATTAACTAGAATTTTCACTAAATCGTGAAAAGGAAAGTTGAAGTAGTGCGACCTATTAAATTCGAATTGGGAAGAGATGACGAAATTCCAGTTCATTGATTCGCTGCAGTGAACAGTCCCTACTTATTCCCACAATATAACGTCTTCGGCGTAATTAATATTAAAATAATTGAATATAAATTATCAATTAATATTATAATAATTTAAATAAGAAATTTTTAAGATACTTTGTCAATTTAGATAGAGATATTTGTAAATTTATGAATATTATTTAAATTTAAAATTACTTAATAAAATAAAATAATTTTTAATAATTAATATTTATTTTTATTAAATAAATATTTTATATTTGTAAGTGGATAGGTCTATTTATTTTGGAATGGAGTTTTTAGAATTAAATTTAGTTATTAATAATTACTAAGTGGGTAGTAAAGATTTAACATCTACAAAATATTTTAGAATCTTTTTAATAATTGTCACAAGTTAAAGTTTATCTTAAAATTTTTTTTTTTTTCACTTTTTTAGTTAAAGTGATTGATTAAAAAAAATATAATATAAACAAGTGTGGCTATGTTTTCTTATGCATATATTATTGATAAGTCATGTTATTATAATAAAGCCGATTATAACTACAACAAGCATGGTATTAGGCATTCATTTTTCCTTTGACTAGATATTACTTTGTTTTTTACCCAAAAAAGAATTGCAACTTCTCCATAATTTAACATTATAGTTTTAATTTAATTTAATTTTTATTAATATTTGAAATTTTTATCATTAAGGTCTTATTTTGTAATAATTGTTATTGTAGTTTTTGCATAACATGATGTCATGCCAATAAATGCCTTTGATTTTTCTGCAATATTTTTTGGTTGCAATTGCAATATTTATGCCATGACTTTTAGATACTTTTAGATGTTTCATTGTTAAGCTTTATTGGAAACCACCAAAATTTAAAATCCTTGAAAATAGTTCAATTGCAATATTTATGCCATGACTTTCAGATACTTTTAGATGTTTCATTGTAAATCTTCATAGGAAACCACCAAAATTTAAAATCCTTGAAAATAGTTCATATTCACATCCGTCATGAAAAATGCCATTTTTTCTTTAAGTTAGACTAGACCATAAAAAAAATTAACAATAGATTAAAATGGTTATAGTAAATAAAACCACTTCATTTTTCATATTTATATTTTTTAAGGAATATATTCAACGTGTCTTTTGTAGATATATCTTAACAAGAACAATTTACCTTTAAAATATATTTATCTATACCTTGCATAGAAAATGTAAAATCTTCTAGACAACATTCCATATTAAAAAGATTATTAATTACAAGAAGGCATTATTATTCTATTTGGGTAGGTTGGATTATGTAGGTTTAATAATGCAAAATTACAATTAACAAAATATCTTGATTTACCATTAAGTAAAATCAAATTTTACTTGATTTTAAACCTTAAAACACATTGAATTCCATATTTCTACTTTAATTTAGTGATATTTAAATGAAGATGCATGTACTTTCTACCATGTAGTATTTGTTTATGAATTACGAATCTTGATGATTAAGTAAGAGTGAAACATCATAATTAAGAATCTTGCTACATGTGTTTTTTTAATGTATGTGTTTAATTCATATTAGTAATTTTTTAATAATAATAATAATAATAGTAATAATAATAATAATAATAATAATAATCTAAAAGAAATATATATATATATATATATATATATATATATATATATATATATATATATATTGGTAATGTTGTATATATCCTAAAGTAAGTGCTTTGAAGGTTATCATGTACTATCATTTAATTTATATGATCATACTAATTAAATAAACATTACAAAATATAATAAATATAATCATATAGGTTCGATAGACCTCATTGTTCTCAGTAGACATTAATCATCATCATCATATTATAAAAATATTTACTTGTTTAAATTAATTGTGGTATATGGAAAAAATGGAACTTCAATGTCTATCAACTTTTACCATCAATTTAATTTATGTGACCATATTAATTAAATAAACCTTATATAATTATAATTATAAAAAATTTACATGATAAAATCATGTGTAAATTAATTATAAACTATAGAAAATATGAAATATCCATGTCTAACAACTTTAACTATCCATTTAATTTATATCACCATATTGATTTAAAAAATTTAAAAAATTATAATTATAAATATTAATTAAAAAGATCATATAAAATTATAATGATATTGTTAAAAAACAAATCATGTTTAATATAGTTATAATCTTTGGAAAAAATGAAATATCGATGTTTCCTTTTAAAGAGATTGTGGCAAAGCAACCTAAAGAGTTGTATTTGCCTCCCTATGGGCTAAAATTCGACGAAAATGATATCCAACATCACCAACACCTCTTCTTCCTCATCCTTGTCTAAATTTTATATTGAAAACAAGTGGTTTATGCAAAATGTTATTCTCACAATTAACTATTATGTTATCAAAAAACTGTTTAACAACAGGAAAGTGTTATGCTTCTAAAATACTAAAATGTGGTTAGAGGGTGAAGTTGTCGAGTGCCAAAGGCTAATGAGCTAGCTCAATATAGAAGATATACTTATATTGGAACACAATTCTCAAAGTATTATCATTGGCACAGAAAAGGGTTTCCGGACAGATAGTGTACTTGTGGGTTGATTTTCATGCGAATCAAGATTGCATCCAAAAACCAAGCTCGGTTTGTCCATCGCTCTCACTGGGAAGCCCCTGTAATCGAGATCGAGATATCTTCAGTTAAGATAGAGAAGCATGGATCTAAAGCCTGCTATTATTTAGAGACGGATCAAGAATTTTAGGAATGAGATCCTCGTAAAACTAGTGAGTAGGAACAATTGAAAGCCTGGAGGTGATGCGCGTTGCCACTGGATCGTGATTTGTGAATTCAGCACTAATTCACAAGGAATGTGGGTTTCGGGCTTCAACAGGAACCATTTATTGTCATAGAAAGGAACCGTGGTCCCTCAATAAAGCCGATATACAATATCTACATAACAGAAGAAATAGCTCTATCTGCCAAGGATTCAGCCTCCAAGGTGCGGTGACAGCCTCACATTGGTTTTTCTTTATAGGTGCACACATTCTCACTTACCCTCCTTGTGTTAAGTTTCATTTTATTACGCTATGAATACGTCCCCTCATATTTCTAACCTCCCCTCTAGCAAAGGCAGACCAAGTAAAATTACATTAGAGAGTCTTTATGAGTACATTGAATTTTTAGAAATATGAAGAGAAGAAATAGAAAACCATTTAAAACTAGAACTAACTACAATGCTTGACAACAACCACAAATCATTAGAAAATAAAATAACCACACTCGAAATTGAAATCTAAGAAATGAAAGGTAAACATCAAGAAATAGAACATAGTAAACAAGCAATGGTTGACGAAAATGACACCTTGAAAAGCGAGATTGAAAATCCAAAAGAAAAACTACATAATAAATCAACCCTAAATAACATAGAAAATAACTTAGATATTAAACCCATCAAAGAGGAAATTAATAAATTAATTGTTCTAGACCATGAGTGCCACAAATGAGCCTTAAATCTTATAGCTGCTGGTATAGAAGAACAAAACCATGGAAACACATTAGAAATAGTTAAAGAACAATTTAAAGCAAAATCTCAAATTGAAACAACTTATTTAACGAAAGAAATAAGGGTCTGAAAGATACTTGAGAATAAACACAGACTCATCCATGTCAAGGTTAGTTGTAATGAACATAAACATGATATACTGAGGAAATCCCCAAGCCTAAAAGGAACATGAATCTTTATAAATGAAGATCTCATTCTAGAAGACCAAGTTGAACTTAGGAAAGAAGTCCAAAAGGTCAAGGATTAAAGAAAGGTCGGGAAATGGGAAATCATTAGGAATAGGAAAGCTACAATTAGAGATAAAGTCTCAAGCACGAGTGATAAATAGGGATTTTCATCATTCCAGATCCTCTTCCAGCACTGCCGTGGTTTTCAATGGTGTAAAGGTACTATGTTAAGTTGGATCCCAAGTGATATTGACCTTATTCTCTTAGTTGAAACTTGGGAGCATGATGAATTTGTCCCTCACCTTGACAGTTTCACTCTTTGGTCTAGTTGGAATAAGAAATCCTCTGAGAGAGGTTTTTCTTGTATAGTCTGATATATAAGGAACACTTTTTTCTCTCACATCCAACTTCATAAAATCGAACCCTTAAATAAATACATTTGGATCAAAATCTCTGATTCTACCACCAATAGGATCTTTCTTACAATCTTCTATTTCGCTCCTATCAACTCTACATCCTATAAGAAGAACAATCAGGATAAAAATTTTCCTTTCAATTCTTTAGAAGAAGACATCTTCAACCCGAGGAATGAAGGTAATATCCTTTTATTGGGTAAATTTAATGCTAGAAATGCTACTAACCAAGCCATTACATTAAGTAACAACTTTAATCCCGACCCCTTGTGGCTTAATGAAGATAATAACTTAGCTAATAAATTCAAGAGAAAATCTGAAAACATTATCAAGAAATTATTCGGCATCGAGCTCCTCGAACTTTGCAGTTCCCAAGACCTAGTTATTTGTAATGGTATTAACAAGTGGACCCTCTCTGGTCAAATGACATGTTTCCATGCGCTGGGTAGCAGTGCCATGGATTATGTGATTTTTGACATCCTCGTCCTCAACTATGTTACAAAATTTGAGGCACTTAATGGATTTGAGCCTGACTCTGACCACAGACCTCTATCTCTATACCTCAACCTAGTTATGCATACCACCCACATGCAGGAGACCAATGACATCAAAAGACACATTCGCTTCGATATAAGTAAAGCCGACCTCTTGTTAAGGGATTTAGGATCCATGAATTATATTAATAACATTGATAAAATTTATTACCATTTCACTACTATCATTTCCATTACCATTAGCAAGTTTTCGAATGAGATTTAATTTAAGCAGTCTAATAGAAGTTCAAATCCATGGTATGACAAATATTGTAAAATTTCCAGGAAAGCAATCAGAGACGCTCCTAATGAAATCATTAAGCTGCAGAATATCAATATATACAAAATATCATCAAGAGGAATAAAATATCATATGTTAATAAAATACAAGATTATCTTCTCCAGCTTTCTAAAGTTGTGTCGAACAAATTTTGGCAAAATGTTATTGTTCGTAAAACCAAAGATAACCATTCTATCCCCTTAGAAAACTGGGACAAGTATCTTAAGAAGTTTTATGACTCTCCGGACACTATGGGTGCCACCTTAATCACTCCAATTAAGGAGGATGTATTCTCTCTAGACGACATTGAGTCTGGTATTAATAAGATTGCTAATGGGAAAGCTAAAGATATTGAAGGATACCAAGCTTAGATCCTTAAAATGGGAATATCTATCCTCATTCCTTATCTCCATAAACTTCTTAATTTAGCTGCAATGCATGGCTTCTCTCAGCTTTGGATGCAAAGCCTTATTGTGCCTATCTTTAAAAATGGGGACAAGAATGTTCCATCTAACTACATGACCATTATGATTAGCCATATCCTCGCCAATATTTATGGGTTCATTTTAAAAAATAAGCTTAGCCTTTTGCTTGAAAGCCATGGAAAAAGAGCTAAAGGACAAGTTGGTTTTAGGAGACATCTCTCAACTATTGACCATCTTGTCACTCTTAGAATCATTGCGGTGGAATGTTGCAATAGTAAATATGATATCTTTTGTTGCTTTGTGGACTTTAGAAAAGGTTTTGACACTATTCCACGTGATAAACTTTGGGAGAGACTTAAAGAGATCATGGTCTCAACTAAGCTAAGGATTTTTGTGATCTGTCTCTACGAGATCGTCATTGTCAAGCATAAGACCAATGAGGGGTGGTATGAAGACATTAAATGAAATATTTAAGTTAAGCACAGGTGTCCCCTATCCCCTACCCTTTTTGGCATATACATCGATAAGCTAGAGGTGTTTTTGGAATCTTCGGGGTTCAAGGGAACCTAACTTGATCGTGTTTTCATTACTCTTCTCCTCTATGTGAATACTGCTCCAAGATGGGTATGACAGTTAATACCGACAAGGATAAAGTCATGATCATTAAATCTGAAAGGATCACCCATAGTAGTTTCATGTATAATAACCAGTGCTTAGAGCAGGTTTATTCTTATAAATATTTGGGCATTGACTTCCCTCATGAGCTCAACTGGAATTATAGCATCGATAAAAGGATTACTGGGGGTGGAAAGATTATTATGAGCTTGAAAACAATTGTAATTCGTTTGATATTTACATTTGGAGTAAAAAGAGGTTCCTCTTTGAGACCCTGGCCACCCTTATTGTCTTATATGGATGACACTTTGAGAGAGTCATGGAGGAAGATTGAGATGATTCAAAATCAATTCATAACCTAAAACCTTAAGATCAAGGGAAATTATCCCTATTCTATCCTCTTGATCGAGTCTAGTTTTTCCCCCATTGAAATTACAACTATGTTTAGATATTTGATGTATAAGAAGAAGCTTTATAGCATGGAATAAAAAAAGCTCCTAAAAATTTCTTCTAACTATATCCAAAACCCCCACCCTCACCTCAAGTGTGGGTGGCATAAGGATGCCTAGTCTTGGCTCAACCACTTGGGAATTAAAGAGGAGCTCAGTATGGGAAGAAAATATAATGTCAAAAATACTATTACCTCCAAGTTTAAGGACAAGTTGTGGGAGGATAAGGAGCTGGAGGGTAAAAGGAATCTAAGATACTTTAAGGAGGTGATCAACCCCACCCTTGATAATCAGAATTATCTCTCTATGTTTTCCAACACTAAGAAAAAAATGAACATTGCTATGATAATAACAAGTGCCCATAAGCTTTCGAGTGATACCGGGTGGTGGTTTATTCCCAAGACTCCTTGGAACGATAGAATCTGTCAAATTTGTGCTTCTAAGCAGGTGGAAGATGAAAAGAACTTCCTCTTAGATTGCTTGACTCTTACTCATGTCCACTCTCAATTCCCTAACATCTACCACACTTCCAATCTTCTTGACCTATTAATCCAACCCAACTATAGCGATCTTGGATTTCTTATTTCCCTTCTCTTTTATCATAGAAACAAGATTTCGAAGAATCAAACTTAGCTTCTTTCTCCTCTCTTAAGGTATCATAGACCGCATTGGTCATCATATAACATTGAAACTTTTTTTAATATTTATAAATACTTGTGTTTACTAGCATAACCACATTAGTAAATGTACACAAAAAGTGTATTATTACTAGCTTTAGCATTATTGTTATGATTATTATTATTAATTAATAAATATTACTATTAATTAAATAATTGAATAGTAAATAAATTATTCATTAATAATATATATATATATATATATATATATATAGTTAATTAAATAAATATTTATTAATATAAATATTGTTAATTAAACCCAATTAATTTATATTAAATCTATAGATTAATATTATAAAACCTATGAATAGTATTATACCCTAGGAATATAAATCCTTGGACTAATAAACCCAAGGTATTAATATTATAAACCCAAGGGAATAATAAACTCAAGGGACTAATACTAAAAACCCAAGGGAATAATATTAAACCTAAGGGATAAATATTATAAACCCAAGCTATATAAACCTTAAGATAAATATTATAAATCCTAAAATAAAAATGGTTGACCATGTTTTACCATGGTTGATTTTAATATTGAGACAATATTTGTCACAATGCAATATTTGACCATGGTTGACTATGGTTAATTTTCATATTGAGACAATCTTTGTCACAGTGTGACATTGAACCATGATTGTGCATGGTTGACCATGATTATTAACCCAATGGATTGATATTATAAAACCCCGAGGCATTATAAACCCAAGGGATTAATGTTAAACCCCCAAGAGATTATAAACTCAAAGGAATAATATTAAACTCAAGGGATAAATATTATAAACCCTAAGATAAACATTATAAACACCAAAATAAGCATGGTTGGCCATGGTTGATTTTCATATTGACTCAATATTTGTCACAATGCAACATTGGACTATGGTTAACCATGATTTATTTTCATATTGAGACAACATTTGGCCCAATGCGACGTTGGACAATGGTTGGTCATGGTTAACCACGGTTGATTTTCATATTGAGACAATTTTAGTCACAATGCGACGTTGGACCATGGTTGACCATGGATGACCATGGTTTTCACAAACTGATGTTGGACTAGGGGATCGATAAACCAAAGGAGTATGAACACTTATATTGATAAGCCCCAGGGATTTATAATATAAACCCAAGTGATTAATTATAAAACCCCAAGTTATTATAAACCCAAGTGAATAATATTAAGCTGAAGGGATTAATATTATAAACCCAAGGTATATACAACCAAGGGAACAATAAAACCAAGGGATTAATACAAAAAACAAAAGGGATTATAAACCCAATGGAATAATATTTAGGCCAAGAGATAAATATTATAAACCCAAGGTATATAAACCCTAGGATAAATATTATAAACCTTAAAAAAAACATGGTCTAGCATGGTTGACCACAGTTGATTTTAATATTGACACAATCTTTGTCACAATGCGATGTTGGACTATGGTTGACCATGTTTAATTTTCATATTGAGACAACCTTTGGCACAATACGATGTTGGAAAATGATTGGCCATGGTTGACCATTGTTGATTTTCATAATGAGACAATATTTGTCACAATGGGAAGTTGGACCATGGTTGACCATGGTTATCACAATGTGAAGTTTGACCAAGAGATAATGTTTGCCACAATGTGACCATGGTTATTGACAATGGTTGATTTACATATTGAGACAATCTTTGACACATTGCAACGTTTGAACATGGTTGACCAAGGTCGATTTTCATATTGAAACAATCCTTCTCACAATGCAAAGTTGGTTAGTTTTCATATTGAGAAAATATTTGTCACAATGTGACATTAGACCATGAAATCCTATGTATGATATTATAAACCCTATGAATAATATTATACCCTAAAAATATGAAACCTTATATTAATAAACCCAGGGGAATAATAAACCCAAGGGATTAATTCTAAAATCCCAAGGTATTATAAACCCAAGGTATTAATATTATAAATTTAAAGTCTATAAAACCTAAGATAAATATTATAAACCCTAAAATAAACATGGTTTACCATGGTTCATTTTCATATTGAGAAAATATTTTTCACAAAGCGACATTGGACCATGGTTGATCATGGTTCAACATGATTGATTTTCATATGGAGACAATATTTGTCACATTGTGAAGTTGGACTAGATTTTCATATTGAGAAATGTTTTGTCACAATGTGATGTTGGGCCATGGTTGACCATGATTATAAATCCAATGGATTTATATTAAACCCAAGGATTTATATTATAAACCCTTTGAATAATGTTACACCCTAGGGAAACAAACCCTTATATTAATAAACACAATGGATTAATATTATAAACCGAAGGGAATAATTAACTGAAGAGATTAATATTAAAAACCCAAGGGATTATAAACCCAATGGAGTAATTTTAAACCCAAGCATTTAACCCACAGGATTAATATTATAAAACCTAGGTATATAAACCCTAAGATAAATACTATAAACCCTAAAATAAACATGGTGAACACGTTTTACCATAGTTTATTTTCATATTGAGACAATATTTGTCACATTGCGACATATGACCATAGTTGATTTTCATATTGAGATAATCTTTGTCACAACGTGACATTGGACCATGGTTATGCATGGTTGACCATGTTTATAAACCCAAGGGATTTATATTAAACCATAGTACTAATATTATAAAGCTTATGAATAATATTATACCCTAGGAATATGAATCATTAGATTAATAAACTCATGTGACTGATATTATAAACCCAAGGGATTAATTATAAAACCCCAAGGTATTATAAACCTAACGAAATAATATTAAACCCAAGCGATTAATATTATAATCCCAAGGTATATAAACCCTAAGATAAATATTATAAACCCAATAAAATAATAAACCCAAGGGAACAATACTCAAAAATAAAGGGAATAATGTTAAACCAAAGGGATAAATATTATAAACCCAAGGTATATAAACCATAAGAAAAATATTATAAACCCTAAAATAAACATGCTTTTCCATAGTTGACCATGCTTTATTTTCATATTCACACAATATTTGTCATGATGCGGCGTTGGACTATGGTTGACCATGACTGATTTTCATATTGAGACAACCTTTATCATGATGTGATGTTGGACAATGGTTGAGCATGGCTGATTTTCAAATTGGGACAATCTTTGTAACAATGCGACGTTGGACCATGGATGACCATGTTGTCAAAATGTGACATTGGACCAAGAGACAATCCTTGTCACAATTTGACCATGGTTATTGACCATGGCTAATTTTCATATCCAGACAATCTTTTCCACAATGCAACATTGTAGCATGGTTGACCATGGATGACCATGGTTGTGACAATTGGATGTTGGACGAAGAGATAATCTTTGTCGCTATGTGACCATTGTTATTGACCATGGTTGACCATGTTTTATTTTCATATTGAGACAATATTTTTCACAATTCGATGTTTGAGCATGGTTAACCATGGTTGATTTTCATATTGAGACAATCCTTATCACAATGCAACATTGGACCATGGTTGACCATGATTGATTTCAATGTTGAGACAACATTTATCACAATGTAACATTGGATCTGTTGTACTAGGTTCACATTTTCCACAAGAAAAGTAGCAACTTTAACAAATTGTGGTTGACCGTTTCCCCCTTCTTGATCATGCTCGAGACTGAATACAACGGTTACGGAAGATAGGTCCTATGTGAAACTATTTCCAAAAGCAACACAGAATATTAAATATGATACCCTATCTAGCGTGCAGAAAATGGATATATTTTGCGCACCTTTTTGCAGAATCCGATGCTAATCTCTGACCTGGGAAATATAAAGACAAACTAGTGGGGTAAGATGCATCAGTGTTAATGGTTTCTACCCTCCTGGCTTTGAAAATTTAGTGGATCTAATCAACGACCAAAATCGTTTCCGGGGGGGGGTCACCTGTCCATGCGCTCGTCTCCTGACCCGTCGGAAGGTTTTGGGGACCACAAATGACGTGTTTTGACATTGCAGACTTCACCAGAAAATGATAAAGCGTGGTGGAAAAGTAAGGTGAGGTTCTTGAATGTATGGTTGCCACCTGTGCCCCACACATCCACCACCTACCCAAAAAATCCATCCAACCAAAACTAGACATGTGTTGCTCTGCTAACATCATATATGCGTCATCCCGCCAATCGTCAGCCTCCACCTAAATAATCTGAACCTCCCTCCTTTTATGCCCTACCATTGTATTTTTCCTCCAAAGCTTCTACCAGTTAGGCGATCGCACAGAACCCTACTCGCACTACTCGCCATGCCAGCACTCCCCCTCGATGTCACTTTCATTCTCCAACTCAGATGCCATGTATTTAACATTTCTTGTCAACCTACGTTTATAGTTTCTTCTTTGCTTTAAAAATGAAAAAGATAACCCCATAAACCCCACAAGCTCGTGAAGTCAAATCTACTCCCAGTCATGAGCCTCTCATGGACACTCAAGCCCAAATTCGCGACCACATCTACCCATTTAACCTGGCTAACAAACATTTCAACCTAATGGGTTATAAATGGTGAGAATAATACCTCTTCAGGGTGGTCAACTCAGGACTATATTACCAAATTTCCACCTATGTTCACCACTTCCCCAAGTTTGTCGCATGGCTCTCTAAAGCTTACATTGTGAAGAAAGTGTATTTTGTTTCCTCCTAAGGGAACAAAATACTGGAAATTTCCCCTCAGCTCATATGAGAGGCCTTAATTTACCCTTCACTTATCTGGACTTTACTGAGGTAAAACTCATGTATCATTTCATTGGCCTTCCCGTAGAGTTCTGAAACTCCCTCCTTCAGATAATCATGGTTCAAGACTCACCAAACCTCCTTGTCATTGATAAATTTCCCCTTTCTTTATTTGTGGAGCCTGTTCAGTCCATCCTATCTGTAATCTCTGGAATGTTAGGGGAAGATGATTCCAGTTGGGTAAATAATGCTTTCTTGGGTTTTTTGGACCTGATGACGAAGCCTAGTCTCCTTTTCGACATTCCGTCATTTCTGGCCGTGACAATAAAACCCAGCTCCATATCCTGACTACTTCATCCAGTTTTAGGTATTATTAATTATTGTTTTATCTGTTCATGTTTTCACATGCCGACAGGTTTGAATGTGTAGGCTTGACTAAATTTACTCACAGAGGGAAGGAACCCAAATCTGTATTTGACTGGACCACCTTAGTTCACCAAAAACATCTCGATGACAGTTACTCTGATTTTATATCAGCATTCATGTCCATTGCCTATGAACTTATTCATGGTATACCTCCACCTCGGATGTTCGTGGAACAAAAGGATCTGCTCCAATTCAGTGAGGGTGATTGTATATGGGATTGGTACTTATTTGAGTAACATACAAAAATCATAGTATATGGCTGCGAATATCCCCCTTACCATATGTGAGTGTTCCGGCCCATGAGAATATTTCCTCTAGAATTCTTGAGGCAGTGCCTCAACTCAGACTAGATACACTTTGTCCCAAAAAAGAAGGATTACATGTTCAAACTTGCGAATGTTGTAGGCCCCTTCATCATCAACTCAATACATGCCTTCCCAGTGATTGAATAACTCCTAAAAAAAATGAAATTCCAGCAAGGGGACATGTGCCATTATGATCCTATGGGGTTCATTTCTTGAAAGAGAGAGAAGATCAAAGCTTCAACATACATGCATGAGCCAAGACCTGATATTGAATGGAAATCTAACTTTAGCTACTGGCCTTTGGATACAAAAATGGAGACATAAACCCCTACTGCATGATACAGGAAGCCTAAAAGGACCGTTGACTTGGTTGATGACATGGAGGAGAAGGAGGAAATGCACATCAGAAAAAATGCTAGGACCCAAGAACCTAAAGGGGAGGGTAAGGGAAAAGAAGAAGAGACAGTTCCTAAGCTGGTGGACCAAGGTTCATATCAGCCAGGTTTCAAGGTAACCCTAGAAGGGCCTCCCTCACCAACAACTCCCACATCTACACAGGTAGTTGTCTAGAGAGACAAAGAGGGCTCATTTAGTGATAAGGCAGGTTGACCCGCATGAGAAGAGATCAATGAGAGAAATAGGAAAATGATGGAACATTTGAGGAAAAATATAGCTCTCCATGGAGATAATTATGACACCAGGGTCATGGAAGCAATGGATATATAAAGGGACCAAATGGTATTATTATTGCAACACCCATTAACTCAGTCACTGCTTGCAGGGTTGGAGTATAGGAGTCAGGACCTCTCGGTTGATCTAACATCTATCCCCTTGGATGACAAGGTTAATATACAAAAGAAGGTATGGAATATGTTATACAAGGAACTCAACAATAATTCTATGACCATAAATAAGTCTGAAAAGTTTTTGGAGAGACCAACTACCAGGTTAAGGCAAGAGAAGGCTAATTCCAGAGCCCTTACACTTCAAATCCATACCTATAAGGAGATGATCACCAAAAAGGGGAAAAGTTTTGAAGGACAGGCAACCATTAAAGATCTCCTCAAATTAGCACAACAAGGAAACCAAGAGTTAAGGTATAAGATTAATGTGTCAAGCAATGAACATGTCCAAAATCCCGAGTTGGCCTAGGTAGAAGTGAAGAAGGAATTTTTAGTAAAGAACTTAATTGACAGGAATGACGAAGTCATAACACTTAAGCAACATATGGCATAGTTACAGGAAAAGGTGGATACTCATGTTTGTACAGTGGTTGTGCAAGAAGAACCTCATAATCGAGTTGATCAGCTCACAAAGCCATTGATCGAGCTCAAAATCTCAAAGTGTGAGGTAAAAAAGATACATATATATTTAGATGCAGCCCGGGAAGCCTTTTCCCAGAAAGAGAAGTATCTAGCATCTGCCAAAATAAATGCCAACCTCGCCTCTAAGAATTTGCAGGGTGTTAACCAAAAGGTCGTAGAACTAAAGGATAAACTAAAGGGAAATATGTCCCTGGTGGAGGCATCAATTGGAAATACTTCATGATAGTAAACAAGAAGAAAGTCATATTTAGGGAATGTAGGGATCAACTCGAAGTAGGCCAAGAAGCATGGGCGAGGAATTCTTTGATTGCTAGGAAATATATCCAGATCATGAATGAGAGGCCAACTGAAGGACTGAGGATGATCGATGTAGCGGATCTGTTGAGTAATATAACAGAAGTTATGAGGATTATTCATAAAGAAGACACTTGGTTCAAGGCTGAGGAGTGTTTGGAGTTAGTTGTTAAAGGAATTGAGGCTTTCTATGCTGAGTTTTCAAACATCACTAGGGAAAGGTTGCATGTCTGTTGGGATCAGGAAGGAGATTTTGTGCAGTGCGAAATATATGAACAAAGGTTGGTCAAAGCTAAAATAAGAGTGTATCCTTCCCATGAGAATACCTCCATACTGAAGGGATAAACTGTAGTAGATTTTCTAAGGAAAGAGCTTCTCCTCCTAGAGTTAGTGTGACAGTTGTTTCATGCTGGGTGGGGTTACCTGGAGATGAGTCACCTTCAGGTTATGTACGATATGTATTCTCATGCACATGTGCCTTCTCTGGTTATGTGGAATAGATGTAAGGACTTTGTATTCCCTACCGTGGTTCGAGTCATCATACCCTCTAGTCAAGCTTTCAAGGTCTTCACAACAGCCTTAATATAAATGAAAATTAGCTTCATAGTCTGCGTAACAAGCTCGACATAAATTGAAATTTTTGGATTGTGCCTACAAGGCACTCGTTACTTTTACTTTTATCTTTTTCATTTTTGTAATTTCAGTTTGTTGTGAGATGTTTTAAGTTTAATTTATCCTCTTGTTCTTTAAGAATAGTTAATTTTGAACAATGATGTATGTACTAAAGAGATCAAGAAAGAATATTCGGGTAACAGACCCTCTCCAAACGCCTATAAGAAGATCAATGTATAATTAATAGGGGTTCAGAATTTTGTGAAAAAAGTGTTGTCTATTTCCTAAAATAAAATTACAACATTTTTTTTAATCTCTTAATGTATCGCTTCCAGAATGAATAAATATGCATTCAACACGATTCTGACTCAAATGTATGTGTAGTATGTAAATCTTATTATTTGCAATGTGTGATTTATTTTATGTTTCTACTTCTATGATTTTATGTTATCGTAGATGATGGGATTATCCCTTTGTGTTCATGAATTCGTTTTATTCAGATATTATGATAGACGCTCTATGAACAGAGAGAAGATGAATGTCGTAAATGTGCTCCATAGGTCTATGCATGTCACTTTTCTCTTCTCTTCACCTCTTCATATAGTTTTAACATGTTGGATGATTATCTTGTTTTATGCCCTACTTGCTACATTCTCATTTCTTTTTCTTCTTCTGTTATACTAAATTTCAAATTTTGCAGACACAGGTGTGAACGGTTATGGCTGATTTTATATGAATGGTATCTTGTTTCATGATCCGTGTTTATCGAGATTGTTATATATGTCTCTTTTGTAGCCGCCGCAACACCACCGAAAATTTGAGTATATTCAAAATTTCGGGTCTCCCTCTACTCGCTCAGCTATTAGGGTTTCGACCCGGCCTTTAGTCAGTGACACCCGCATGACCTATTCCTGCCAAACCCTATCACCGCACCCGCTTGCCTTGATATCTCATCTATGCACTAGGGTTTGGGGGTTTATTTCTTCAAAGAGAATTTAGAGTCCCTCCACATATTCAAAGATATGTTCCCTTGGTAGTCATCACCAATCAATAGGGTATCAGGCTCGGGTAGGTGATGTCTCGAGTCTGGCTCACATTATGAAACCCTAATCATGGTAGGGTTTGGGAGAAACCCTAGTTTGTCAAAAGGATGATCCTATTTCCTATGGTTGCACTCCCATTGGCATTACGCGACATCGCATTGAAATTCAATGCCTAGCCTATTCCCCTAAGTGCTTTTTAGGTTCTACCCTTAAGCATGCGCATTAGGGTTTGTGTGAACTACATGCCCCTTTGTGCCCTCGTAGCCCTAGATGCATGTAAGCCAGCGCTACTTTTCATTTAATCCCCACCCTCCAAGAGCATGGTCCCGGTTATTTAAAGGAAGCCTTCTATGTGAATGAATCGTTACCTTGTGGCATCATGAAGTGTCAAGGTCTACTACAGTCGATGGTTGCATGAAAATATAAGTTTTAAGCCGATCTCCAAACTCAAGTGTGCTCAAACAATTGATTTAATTTGTAACATATTAGATGCCCCTCAAGTGAGTTATTTTATTTGGTCATTTGTGTATTCTCATCACTACTAAGAGCTAACTTCTTCTCGACCCACCACTTTCAGGAAATGGATCAAATATTCCATCAGTATATATTGGGCAACATAAAAGTTTCATCAAGGATCCATTGGCAAGACACCATTAAGATACTCTATAAGATGAGGATTCTAACTGTCCGTGCGGGCTACACATGCCCTTTAAGGGATTTTTGAATATGACACGATGATACCCTCTCCAACATGCGGCGATGCTTTACATACGGCATGGTTGATGTTTAATATGGTTAGAGGGTTAATTCCATGGACTTTAGACTATATTAACGCACTCAAAATCCTTAGAATTTTCACGGTAACCACCATAAAGGGATAACACACTTCAAAGAAACACATAAGGACGAAAATGATGAAGGATTTGAAAGGCATCTCTCTGTTTCAGAACATGGTTATTAAGAACCATATAGCAGCATTGGAAGCAATCATGCAGATTTAACGCTACAGTTTGTGTCCATTCGTCGAGTGGATAATCGAACACAGCAGCACGAGCACACTAAAAAAACGTAGTCACATATGCGTTCATGAACGGTGATCAGAAACAACGTCCGATTTCGTTTCAATAGCACAAGATAATGCGGTGCACATGCTAACTCACAGCTTCGGTGATTACATTCCTGAGGAGAAGGTCGAATCCTCTTCGCGACATTGCCGTTGGGCCAAACAAAACATTTAAAATTACGTTTTTGTTGTCAATTGATGCTACTGTGTAGAGGCAGCATGTGCTCTAATGTTTCTTAGTAACCGATGACCAACCTGATAATGGTGGGTATGGAGGGACCAGAGAGGATCAGGTTCGTAAATTTTATAGTCGCTCATCCACAAAGTCGGAGAAAATATACGTGTAAAGGGTAGTCAAGGAAATGTTGTTTTCTTCACTTGCTCGATTGATTGGTAGAATCTCACCCCAGTTCATCATTTTCCAACGAGAAAATTGTGCCCAGAAGGAGATACATGTTTCACATGGTTTAAGAGGGGTCGCAGGAGGCACTATGCGATCGAGTCGCACAGTCGCAATTCTTTTGCAGTAGTGACAAGTGCGACCTCTTTTCAAGTCTCAAACCTCCACAGGTCGCGAAGTCACAAGCCTGAGGTATGAAAATAAGGTGCAACCTATTATGAGCTGCGACTATGTGACTTCCATAGGTCGCTACCCTCGCCGAGGTTGCCAAGTCGCACTCCTTAAAAGGAGCCAAAAATGTTGAGCTGCTACCTTGCAACTACCATAAGTCGTAACCTTCTTCCAAGTTGCAGCGTCCCAAAGCTTCGCTGAGGTCACACACTGCAGTATTTTCTCAACACATACAACACGTAAGATTTTTCTTGGTTTCCAGCATCATCACCATTGGAAAGAAATATTAAGCTGGAGCTAACTATGCATTTTGGTTATGTGATGAATGCTGATTGACATTTCGAGTTTTATACCCATTCCATGAATAAACGAGCTCGGTATAGGAATGAATGAGTTTTTCATAGTTCTTCTGCAGAACAGGACTACACAGGGGTCCAAGATAATTTTTAACTTCCCTAAATATATTACGTTGTTTCTTCAACGCATATATATGCATGATTTTAACTGCCATAAGTATAATATATTGTTTCCTACATGTATATATATGTGTGCGTGTGTCACTAATTTAATTTGTTTGCTTGCAATTAACATGAGGAAATGATAATGTTGACCTAGATGAAGAGAGTTGCTCACTTCCTCCAGAAGCTGAACAATCGGGTTTCAAACCAACAAGAAAAACCATGTCATGAGGACACTCAAGATCTCGTGCAAAACGGAAAAAAAGCACTCTCCCATTTATCGACTCACGCAAATTCCCTTGGCACTGCAATGGCATTACCGACAGATAGAAGTTGCTGGTTCGCATGGAGAGAGATAATGTTGTCCTCCAGAGAGAAAGGTTTTTAGATCTCCAAGCGAGAAGTGTAGAAGGAATGGCCCTAAGTCGCAACCTCCCCAGGTCGTGACTAACCTCAGGTCGAAGGTCGTAGATGACCCTAGGTCGCAGGTGGAAAATGGTTCAAATCGCAAGCCAACCCAACAGTTGGGGAGGTCAAGAGTCAAGGGAAACTCAAGAGTCACTTCAGCCTATATGTGCAGCTTCAGGAAATCAAGCGAGTGGACTTTTAGGTCAGCAATTGAAGCCAGGATGAGACAGTGAATTGGTGCTTGAGAGCTAAAGGAACTCAGCTCTTGGTATCAAGTAGAGAGAGAGGCAGCGAGGCTAGGGTTTTGGTATCATGCATTGAGAAGAATAACCCATTTTCCACTACTCAGTTTTGACGAGTTGTAAAATATTTATTTGAAGTTGCAATAGCATTAATAATATATTCTCTTTTCTGGCATTGATTCACATGCTTGCTTTTGGTGATAGTACTAGCTGTCTAATATTTCATTATGTTTTTACATGTGATTTCATGCATGCAATTGGTTATGAACTAATTAAGAGTGGTTTCATGTACGTTTTATTTTGAATGAATGTTTATTTTTTCCTTTCCATGTCAGTGATCTATTGTGAACTACTTTGCAATTAACTTCTGGCGTGCTTTCTTTCATGTACGTCTGACTGGGTTTTTGGCTCACCGATCCCGCTCACCGTATACCCCCCTTTTATTTTGCTTCTTAGAATTGCTTATATATTTGTTTGTGGTTCATAAATATAGAGATAACTTTGCTTCACTGATTAGTCATTTCACCCTTGCCTCTGCTTCATCATCTTTTCATCTGACAACCAAGAGTGGAAACACTTAGAGAAAACCAAACAACTCCTCAAAAGATAAATCAAAATCAGAATCAAAATCATAACTTTAGGATAAATCCCCCTCAAATAAGACAAAGAGGTCCTCATCAGAAAATCAAACCTCCTTTCCAAGAAAACTATGTTGATGATGATGAAGGGGTAATTGAAGAAACAGAGGAAAACCATATAAATCTAATGGGAGTAAACAATGAGGATATTGTTTTCCTAACTAAGGAAGAACAAGTCATATTTGCACCATATGAAGAAGAAATCCTAGAATATGAAGGCTATAAAAAAAGCTTTCAAAATTCCATCATGGAATTACATAGATAGTATGACCTTAGGAGCAAGAAAAATCAAGACACTCCCAAGAGAAAGACCTCTGAAATTTCTGCTAAAAATAATTCTGAAAACCTTTTTAAAAAGATAGCAGAAAACGCAAACATAGTGGTTGAAAGTTCTGATAAAAACAAAAATAAAAACAGCCAACCAAGTCCCAAACACAGTGGTGACCAAAGCAACACTAGTAGCACAGCTAGTGCTCCTAATAAAATTGTTTTGACTGTTGTTCCTAATAAAAACCAGCAAGCTAAAATTGTTGTGAAAACAATGTCTGAAAAGGCTGATTTGAACATTTCAAAAACTCAGTCATCTTTCAATATAGAGAATGAAGTTGCTAAGACTAAAATCTCCATTTCTCTTACTGAATTCGTCACTCAAGATGTATATAGATCTCAACTTTTGAAAGCTTTAAACATAGGAGAAAATGTTGATTCTGTTAATTTAAATGATGACAAACCTAAAATTCTATTTGGACCAGAAGTAGAAGGGAAATTTCAAGAGGGAGGTGTCCCTCCATTTTATGCCAGTTTAAAAATCCATGATAAAATTTTGCACAGTGACATGTTAGACTCCAGTGCTTCACACAACCTTATGCCAAAAGTAGTAATGGAAAGACCATGTCTTGAAATAACTATACCATACAAATATTTATACTCTTTTGATTCCAGTAGAGTTAAAATATCTATGTGTCAACCTAGCACAAAAAGCAGCCAAGATCCTAGTAATAGATATTGTAGTGGCTTATATTCCTCCTAAATATGGCATGCTCCTTTCAAGATCATGGGGTGCAAAGCTCCAAGGTACCCTCCAAATGGACATGACCTATGCTACCATCCCTATATTTAGTCTTCCATGAAGACTATATAGGGAAACTCACATCAAATATATGGTCAGCAGTCAATAAAAACCAGATAACTCCCATATTTATTCTATCCACACTGATATTGAATCATTCATCCTTTATAATGATGAAAACCTTAATGGACAAGTGAAATAAAATGATCAAATATTAGTAGAAAAAGAGGAGGAACAATCAAGATAGTTTGCCCAAATAGAATATTATAGCAAACGTAGTTGAAACCATAGGGTAAAAAGCAGCCATCAACATAGTGTTGACCATGATAAATAAAACAATGACAAACATGGTGCAGAACCTAAAGAACAACATGATAAACAACATGGTGATAGCCACTATAAACAACAGAATGAGGACCATAGTGACCCTAATGACAAATTTGAAATTGAACCTCTTTGGAGTATGAGCTTTGATGGTTTGTGTAGCAAAACTGGTTCAGGAGCAGGCATATGGGTGCATAACACAGAGAACAATCATGCAAAAGGTCACTCATACAAGCTAAAATTTCAATGCACAAATAACATAGCTGAGTATGAGGCACTCCTCTTAGGACTACAATTACTAAAGAAATTAGGAGCCAAGAGGATAACTGTCCATGGAGATTCAGAACTAGTCATTAGGTAGATTAATGGAGAATACACAGCCAAGCATCCAATATTAAAAGAATATAGGGATGATGCCATTGACCTCTTGAAAAATTCACAGAATATGAGCTCACTTTTGTCCCTAGAAATAAAAAAATTCTTGCCAATTATCTAGCCTTTGCAGCTAACACATGTCAGAAACCTTATCAAAGAAAACAATACACAGTCCAAGTTAAATATAGACCAGTAGTTCCTAGAAACATAAAATAATGGCAATTTTTTGAAGGAGATAAACAGATAGAAGATTTCCTACAGTCCATAAATGAGTTTGAAGTGCCAAATTCGGACTTAGAGTATGAAGAAGACTGCTATGCTGAGGAACAATCTTACAAAGAAGAACCTCTTGATATTGCTGATATAAATCCGTTAAACAAAGAACACAAACATAAAACAGAACTGTGCACTAATTTAGAGAGAGAAGCCTTCGAAGTGCTGCAGTCTAATACTGATAACTTGCTAAAGGGACTAGTTCCTCTAGAGGAACTTTTGACTTTAATGATGTTGCTAGGAATCCGAATATGGAACCAACTGAAACTGAAATAGAAGAATGCAATATAGGCAGTGAACAAAAACCAAAAAAGATAAAACTGTACAAAACGCTTCCAACTCATACAAAACATAAATATCTAGAGCATTTTAGAGAATTTACTGATGTTTTTTCTTGGTGTTATGAAGATTTAAAGTCATACGATACAGAGATAATTCAGCATAAGATACCTCGCAAAGAAAACTAGAAGCTCTTTAAACAGAAATTGTGCAGAATAAACCCTATGCAATTACCCCTGGTGAGAAAGAAATTAAGAAAATGTATGATGCTGGAATAGTAGTCCCTATGAGATACTCAGAATGGGTTTCGAATCTTGTATCAGTGAGGAATATACTAAGATAAATATTATAAACCCTAAAATAAACATGGTTTACCATGGTTCATTTTCATATTGAGACAATATTTTTCATAAAGTGTCATTGGGCCATGGTTGATTATGGTTCAACATGATTGATTTTCATATGGAGATAATCTTTGTCACATTGTGACGTTTCATATTGAGAAATGTTTTGTCACAGTGTGATGTTGGGCCATGGTTGACCATGATTATAAATCCAATGGATTTATATTAAACCCAAGTATTTATATTATAAACCCTTTGAATAATGTTACACCCTAGGGAAACAAACCCTTAGATTAATAAACGAAATGGATTAATATTATAAACCGAAGGGAATAATTAACCGAAGAGATTAATATTAAAAACCCAAGGGATTATAAACCCAATGGAGTAATTTTAAACTGAAGGGTTTAATCCATGGGATTAATATTATAAAACCTAGGCATATAAACCCTAAGATAAATACTATAAACCCTAAAATAAACATGGTGACCATGTTTTACCATACTTGATTTTCATATTGAGACAATATTTGTCACAATGCGACATATGACCATAGTTGATTTTCATATTGAGATAATCTTTGTCACAACGTGACATTGGATCATGGTTGTGTATGGTTGACCATGATTATAAACCCAAGGGATTTATATTAAATTGTAGTACTGATATTACAAAGCTTATGAATAATATTATACCCTAGGAATATGAATCATTAGAATAATAAACTCATGTGACTGATATTATAAACCCAATGGATTAATTATAAAACCCCAAGGTATTATAAACCTAATGAAAATATTAAACCCAAGCGATTAATATTATAATCCCAAGGTATATAAACCCTAAGATAAGTATTATAAACCCATTAAAATAATAAACCCAAGGGAACAATACTCAAAACTAACGGGAATAATGTTAAACCAAAGGGATAAATATTATAAACCCAAGGTATATAAACCATAAGAAAAATATTAGAAACCCTAAAATAAACATGTTTTTCCATAGTTGACCATGGTTTATTTTCATATTCACACAATATTTATCATGATGCGACGTTGGACTATGGTTGACCATGACTGATTTTCATATTGAGACAACCTTTCTCATGATGTGATGTTGGAAAATGGTTGACCATGGCTGATTTTCAAATTGGGACAATCTTTGTCACAATGCGATGTTGGACCATGGATGACCATGTTGTCAAAATGTGACATTGGACCAAGAGACAATCCTTGTCAATATTTGACCATGGATATTGACCATGGATGATTTTCGTATCCAGACAATCTTTTCCAGAATGAAACGATGTAGCATGGTTGACCATGAATGACCATGGTTGTAACAATTGGATGTTGGACCAAGAGATAATCTTTGTCACTATGTGACCATTGCTATTGACCATGGTTGACCATGTTTGATTTTCATATTGAGACAATATTTGTCACAATTCGATGTTTTAGCATGGTTAACCATGGTTGATTTTCATATTGAGACAATCCTTGTCACAATGAGACAATTGACCATGATTGATTTCAATGTTGACGCAACATTTATCACAATGTAACGTTGGACTTGTTGTACTAGGTTCACATTTTCCACCAGAAAAGTAGCAATTTTAACAAATTGTGGTTGATTGTTTCCCCCTTCTTGATCATGCTCAAGACTGAATACAACGGTTACAGAAGACAGGTCCTATGTGAAACTATTTCCAAAAGAAACACAAAATATTAAATCTGAGACCCTATCTAGCGTGCAGAAAATGGATATATTTTGGGCACCTTTCTGCAGAATCCGATGCTAATCTCCAACCTGGGAAATATCAAGACAGTTCGGTAGGGTAAGATGCACCAGTGTTAACGGTTTCTACCCTCCGGGCATTGAAAATTTAGTGGATCTGATCAACGACCAAAATCATTTCTGGGGGAGTCGCCTGTCCATGCGCCCATCTCCTGACTTGTCAGAAGGTTGTGGGGACCAGAAATGACGCGTGTTGACACTACAGACTTCACCAGAAAATGATAAAGTTCTTTGGAAAAGCAAGGTGATGTTCTTGAATGTATGGTCGTTGTTAGCCACCTATAAATTTTTTTATATCGAAAGGTGGCTAAATCATTTTTGGAGCCTTCAAGAAACAAGTTTTATTGCTAAAAAGTGTTATCTCTTGAAGACTCATGGAGACATCATGCCCTTTGTTTAATCTTCACTGTTGTTTCCCTTTCGAACTCAAAAATTTTGCTATTTTCATAGAGAAAACTCTGCTGCAAAAATAAAATTTTCCCCTTCCTTCACTCAAAAATAACCTTCATTTTATTCCATTTTTCCCCCATAAAATTCCTCTATTTTTCATTTATTCCCCTTTCCCATTCATGAAAATCCTTTTACAAGGTTTAAAACTCATTTTTGAGCCTTTCCGAAACCCCCAAATCCATCAAAAACCTTGAAAAATTTCATAAAAAATAAAGTTTTTTAACTGTGGACTTAAGCCCCTTTGGGCTAAGTCCTAAGCACTTCCCCACCACATGCCCACACCCTAGAACCAGGCGCTAATCCCATCGGGTGCTCATCGCATCAGAATCAATTGGCGAGCACAAGTTTTTGTGTTATTTAAGACCTCCGATCCGATAAGCCCCTTTGTATTTAACCCCTGATCCCTTGTCTCATTCGCATAACCAAAGGCCTGCAATCGGGCACTTAAATGTTTATATAAACCATGTCCGATCATGTTTTCCTTTGTAAAACATAAAAACCCCTTTTTCCTATGTTTTTAACTAAACGCGCCAATACAATGTTTTTTACAAAGAAGATCGTCGATCTAAAGGCCGATCGACGATTCACAAGATCTCACATCGGAGATTTGTTAATGTGTAGATTGAAAAGCCCGCACCCTCGTTTCGATACTAATTGGCCCTTATACATATAAGCCCTGGGCCTTTGCCTTTCATATATCCACAGGCCCCGTACTCGAGCGCCAAGTCATATATATAACCCGCCCCAACACAAATAAACCTTTGTATTTCACAAAATTTCGCCTTTTTATATATTATAAAGGGGCCCGCCATTCATTGGTTCAATCCTTTCCCCCATCATTGATCATTGGACCAATCAATGGTTTGCGCTATATCGCATTGGAGATTTCCATTAGCACATTGTAATATTTTATCGCTCCCCCTCCGATTGGCCACTCCTCCGATTCATTCTCCGTCGTCGATCTGATCTGCAGATTGATGGCCCAAAGCCAATCACATCGACACCATTCAATTTTGTTCGCCCACCGATTGCCAAGCCCCGATTGCATCTGGGCCATCCACGTGTCAAAATCCGACGGTCTAGATCGATCCTTCCAACCTTGGTTAAATTCATGCACCCCCTCTTTATAATGTTTTCCAAGAAGATCTCAGCCGTTGATCTCTACAGATCAATGGCTCATATTAAATCTTTCTCTGCCTTGTGTATTATTTTGTTTAAACCCATTTTCAATCCTGACCGTTGATCCTCTACATCTAATGGCCCATATTAACCCCGACTGACCCAATCCCTATGGGTCCTGCCTCCCTCCAGATTTGATCTTAGCATCCAATCTTTGATCCAACGGCTCAAAACAAAACCACCCCACCTCGTTCCACCCGTGCATCTTATCAATATCGCGTTCACTCCCCACTGTTAGATCTGAGGCCCCAGATCTAACGGCTAACGTTCCATATCGCTTAACTTTAAGCACGAGCATTGATTTCCCAAGGGCTGCATGATATAAGCTGTTTTCAAATGCGACGTGTCGGGCGGGAAAACATATCGCGTTCGAAAAGGTGAAACCGCCTATCCCTCTTTTGGCCACGTGAAACCCGCGGTTTTCCCTCCCGAAACCGTCTTCCCCATTTGCATTATGTTGTGTCGTGTGCGCTTCCTAACGTTGATCTCTGCAGATCAATGGCTCAGATCTAATTTGGAAATTACACTATCACCCTCCGCCTTCACCAAGGGATTTCAACGTGCAATCTTCGTCGTTGATCTCGGGGTCCAATCTAATCCCACGGTCTACGATCGTTCGGAAACCCCAATTTCCTCTTAACTCATATTTCCTTCGCCAAAGGTTTTAAAACCTATTTTCTTTGTATTTTCGTCACATTTGCGCCTATGTTATTATAAAGTGACTCATTCACTTTGTATATTCACGACTAATCTCGACCGTTGATCAGACATAGATTAGCGGATCTGACTTAAAATTCCACTGCTTATTCATCAACTGCTTCCCTTTTTTATCTTCACATGCAATCTCCACTGTTGGATGCTCTCATCCAATGGCCACACTCTTATCCGCAACCTCTGAAGCAGTTTACCCAACCAAGCAGGATTTTATAACATTTTTTGTATTTTGCAGGTTTTAATGGTTTTTCCATTATATAAAAGGAAAAATTGAAGCCGAGGATGATGATCCTCCAGGCTTTCATTCATTGAAGAAGATCGTTCTACGGGGTTCTATACCACGTTTTTTCAATACATCATGAGTATTGATGCCATATGAACCCCATATCACCTGCACATCCACAAGACATAGCAATGCATAATTGAAATAAAGAGTATCAGTGTCGAAGACCCAAACACAACAGAGATGAAGAATTAAATGTTGATTATACAGTTTGGAGTGGATTACGGCTAAGATCGAAAATCAAAAGCCTAATCCACTAAATTAAACACAGTTAAAGGCAAATAAAAAATATCTATCAGATAGAGATGCCTCCACTGCCACATCAGAGGAAAATTGATTCCTATGAGCTACCTATTTCCAACTGTAGCCTCAAAGCGTTCAACAGAGGGCCGAGTAATGACAAGAATAGAGGATATTTGCCTCACGACAACTGTACAGTTAATTCAGCCAAAGGATTTATTGCAAAAAATATTAGCAGAGTTATTACAAGATGACATAGAGCCTTAATGTCAACAAAAGCTTCCACCGAGCTTAATTCTTAACGTAAGACAATTAATACAGGAGAAATATCTGTAAACTTCTCCATCGAGCCCCTCAAAGGCTGAGAAGTATTAATCTGTATTAATTGAACCTGGGAGATCTTTTATCCATCCCACCTCCTCATATCTTCTATAAATACTTCTGTAGAAGATGAAACAATGTTGGTTGCAGAACTTTGAAATATACTTGTGCTCAAAACTTCTACTTCTAAATAGTGTTCAAAGGCTCTTGAAGCTTTGTTTGTGATCTAATAAGTTAGGCTGAAAAGTGAAGATGATTTTTGAACTGAAACATTGGACTTGAAGATTGTAACTGGTTTGAAGCATCAATACAAGCTGATTTATGGGATCCTGGTCTATGTCAACGGTGATCTTTTTCTTATTGTAAATTGTTATTTTATTTCTGTTTTCTCTCTGTCCATCTTCTCTAATAAAGAACAACAAGCATGGAGTTAAGATTTACTATTTATCAGTACCCTTCTCTGACTGATAAGCTTTATCTACATGTTTTCTTCCAAATTGTGTTGTTTAGGAATGATTTAATTTAGTTTAAGCAGTTAGGAATGCTGGCATTCCCTCGTCCTAATATCTAAGCTAAATGTTGTTCTTGAATGTTATTTTCAGTTTATGTTAAGTAGAGATGAACTAAGGAAGTGATGTTGAGCCCTGTCCTTTAGTTTTATCCCCAAAGACTATCTGAAAATTTCCCTAAGAATGTGTTGAAAGCAGTCTAGATTTAAAAGTATCTTAATTGATCTTAGACTATTCTTTTTTATCTTATGTGTTTGTCTTGAAAGTTAACTATGTAAGGAAGAGCTAGGGAAGTTTATGGTGAGCCCTGTCCTCTAGTTTCTTCTCCAATAGTTGCTTTTGAAGTTTCCCTTTGTGTTTAATATGTTTTCTGTTTAAATTACATCAAAAGCTGGTTAGTTTCGAAGTACTTACCATATCTTAGATTACTTTTATGTCTTTCTTAAGTGTATGCCGAAAGCAGGATAGTTTCAAAGTACTTACTTGATCTTAGGTTGCTCTTTGTTCTTCATTTGTTTAATTCCCCTTTCTTGTTGTATCATTTCATTCCATAAAATCAACTTTAAAGAGATCCTTAGACATAGATGACTTGCCCCATGGACCACTCTTGAGCCTTGTTGTTTCAATTAAAACCCTTTTATGACTCTATAGCCCAATGGACAAAAAACCAGCGTTATATCTATGTTTTTAGCCAAAACTTGTACTGATTACTTGCAACTTCACATCTTTGAAACTCTTTCCATTTAGGACTTTCCACTCAACTAATAATCATGCTCAACCATCCAAAAACAAAACAAAACCCTTGCTCTTAATAACTAGCCTAACATCATACCCAAAAGCCTTAAAGATAAATCAATCTTTGCACTTATTGGAGAGATCCCTCTCCGGATTCAGGAGGGCTAGATCCTAGAATCCCAAAGTGGTTGAAACAGTGTTCTCTCTGCAGTTTGACTTTGCCAATCTTGCAAATTACAGGGAGCTAACATTTCTGGTGACTCCACTAGGGAATTTCGAGTTAAATGACAGTTTTAGTACACCTTAGTACTCAAGAAAATCCTAAATTCAAGAACATTGTGCGGTGAGTAAAAGCAACCCTCTTCAAGCACTACCAAGCAGATGGTAATTATGATAAAAATTATTTGAATTAGTGACAAACTAAGCAAACCTTAGGATTCTCATAAGATCTTATCAAACCTTGAAAGATCAGCTAGCTTAGCCATAAGAGCAGACTGTCTTTGTCTCATAACTGTAGCTAAGTTTTGAAACAGATTTAGGACATTCTTAAAGACCAATAGGATTGAAAAACAACTCAGAAAAACCCAAAAATATTTTAGATTGGTATTTAATAAACATGGTGGTGGACCATAAAACCTTTTACCTCTAAAAAGAGCTAAAAACTTCCACTTAGTGACTCCACAATCCTAAACAGACCTTAAGACTCCACTGGGAAGAACCATTATAATCTTAATATCATTTAAACTCAGTAAGAGGATTTTTAGGATTAAAGTTTTATTATCTAAAACAGATCAGTTAGCCTCTTAAAGACTGCCATATCTGGTTAGACTATTTTTGTTTTGTTGGGTCTGAAAAACATAGCATAGTGGCTCCTAGAAATATTCATACTAGAGTCTATCCTGACCCAAACCCACCTGAGATATTTGATAACCCTGAAAGTATCCTTAGGAAGTCTCTTAAGATTAAATTTTCAACTATTTTCAGATCACCCTTGAGAGCTAATTCAATTCCTGAAAAACTTACAACTCTACATCAATCACAAGCTGACTTAAGAAATCCATTTAGAACTAGGTCACTTGATGATATAATTCAAATAGACTCTGAGTCTTCACTTTCATCACCAGAAATGAGTGAACATCTTAGTAGTAGAGAAACAACACCACCTGATTTACATTTCCGTCATAATTTAGGTGTCTCTCATCCAAGATCAGCTCAACAATCTATCGCTAGTACATCCACATCTGTTCACCAAACATCCACTATCCAAACCACTCCACTCCAGCCCACTTTCCCTCTTGTTAATCCACCTCTTGTAAATCCACCTCCACCTCCTATCATGGCAGCATGGTATGCTCCCTTAGTCCTTCCTATGCCCTTAGTCAATCTTCCACAGGACTATCAGTCCAAAATACCATTGTATGATGCCATTAATGGTACAACTACATCACAACATGTGGATAAAATGAATGACTACCTTGACAGAAATGAAATTGATGATGATTCTGTCAAACTTAGACTATTTGCTCAGAGTTTAGGGGGAGAAGTAAGAAAATGGTTCAAAGGCTTAGCCCCCCGCAGTATTAATGATATCCAAGCCTTCCATCAGACATTCTTAAACAAATGGGAAGTGAGAAAAAACCCTCTTCAAATACTTTCTGATTATAAAAATCTCCACAGAAACACTGGGGAAAGTGTACAAGCTTACTGCACTAGATTTAATAGTGTGTATAATGCCCTTCCCCCAGATTTAAAACCTCCACAAGGCTCAGCATTAAATAATTTTCCTGAAGGTTTTGACCCTGAAATGGCCTATCAGCTAAGAGAAAGAGATCCTCTAACCCTTGAAGTTATGAAAAAAGGGGCTCTTGCTGTGGAAGTTAACTTAATGGAGAAAAGATCAAGAATGAAAAATGAGAAGAGAGTGTCCTTCAGAGAAGAATCTACACCTTCCACATCCAGTTCAAAAATGGAAATAATGATGGAGGATATGATGAAGAAAATGAGCATTCTTGGGAGAGCTCGATCAAGTCAAAACCAAATAGCTCCTCAAAATAGAAACCAAAACCAAAATCATAATTTTAGAAGAAACCAACCTCAAAACAGACCGAGGGAAGATGATCAACAGATCACTCCTCCTTTTCATCAAAACTATGTAAGTGAAGTTCAGGACACAATAGAACAACCAAAGGAAGACGATATCAATATGTTGGGAGTAGATTATGATGACTTTGAAGTTCATTATATTAGAAAATAAGGTCTATATACACCGTATGATGATAAAAGAGATGATGATGAAAGTTATTATCAAGACATGGAAAATGTTATCATAGAAACAACAAAGGAGTATGACCTTAGAAGTAAAAAAAAACAGGAAACTCCCAATAACAAAACCTCTGACAAATCTTCACAAAACAACTCTGTAAATAAACCCAAAATTGTGAAACAAAAGGACAGGACAGTGGCTGTAAATTCTCATTAAAAAAGGAGAAAAGCACTCAAGACAAAGAAAAACAGAGTGCATACCATAGTAGTGTTAGCACCTCAGCTAATACTCCTGTTAAGACAATTTTGTCAAATGTAAATAGAAGAAATCAGCAAACAGATTTTGCTGACAGAGCGACAGTTAATAGGGCTGAGACAAGTACTTCGAAGAATCAAATTCCTTTAAGTTTGGAGCAGGAAATTTCAAGAATTAAAATCTATGTTCCCCTTACTGAGTTAGCTGCCCAAAATGTATATAGAACCCAAATTTTGAAGGTTTTAAACATAGAGGAGAATAATGACACTGCCAATATTAACGATGACCAGCTAGAGCTCATATTTGGTCCTAAGATTGAAGGTAGGTATCAAGAAGGACTTGTTCCTCCTTTTTATGTAATTTTAAATGTTCATGAAAGGATTTTGCATAACGCTATGCATGACTCAGGGGCCTCTCACAATTTAATGCCCAAAGCTGTAATGGAGAGCCTAGGCCTTGAAATAACCAGACCTTACAAAGACCTTTACTCCTTTGACTCAAGCAGAGTAAATTTTTTAGGATTAATTAAAGACCTTTGTGTTAACTTAGCACAGATTCCAGCCAAATGTTTAGTCATGGATATTGTTTTGGTTGATGTGTCCCCAAAGTATGGAATGCTATTATCAAGATCTTGGGGAGCTAAGTTACAGGGAACTATGCAGATGGACATGAATTATGCGACCATCCATGTGTTTAATCAAACAAGAATATTGTACAGGGAGTCCCATATGCAGTACACGGTGACTAGCCAAGACAGACCACAAAACTCTCCTCTGTATTCTGTAAATACAGGCCTTTATTATTTTATCCTTTTCAACGATGAAACGTTCAGTGAACAAGTCACTTTAAATTAAATTAATGGCCGATAGAGAGGAGGAGAAAGACAACAGAGAAGTGTCTAAACAGTTTGCTGAACCCGTGAACAACAACAAAAAACACACTGGTCTTGAACTACAAATCATGCATCCATCGCTTTTTAACCTTGATAGTCAAGAAAATAGTCCTCGACTTAATGCAAAACCTGAGGAATTGAAACAAATTCAGCTAAGTGCTTATATTAAAAAACAAACCAAAAGCACGTTAGTTGAAGAGGATAGTCAAACTGTTGAATGAAATTTTACAGTTCCTGTACTAGGAGCAACGCTGGTGCAAGAGTCTGGATACACAACACTGAGAACAACTACACAGAACGCCTTTCCTGTAGATTAAAATTTTAGTGTTCGAGTAACATAGCGGAATATGAATCCCTTCTCTTAGGCTTGTATTTTTTGAAGAAATTAGAAGCCAAAAGAATTAAAGTGCATGGGGATTCAGAGTTAATCATTAGGCAAGTCAACAGGGAATACAACGCCAATCACCCCAGACTTAGTGCCTATCGAAACGATGTTGTGGATCTATTGAAAAATTTTGAGGAGTCCCAATTAATTTTTCTCCCAAGAAGAAAGAATAACATGGCCCACAGCTTATCTTTTGCTGCTAGAACATGAAACCAAAGAATGCACAACTTAGATTAAATTCAGACTAGCCGTTCCTGATAATGACAAATATTGGCAAGTGTTCGATGGAGACAAACAAATAGAAGACTTCATGCAGTTTAGAAATGAATTTTAACTACCCAGTTCAGATTCAGACTATGAAACAGACTGCCCTAGTGAAGAAAATTTTATTGGTGAAGAGGAACCGTCTCCTGAGCTGCTGATATAAATCCGTTGTCAAGAAAACTCGAAAACAAAACAAAAATGATTGCAGAGTTAGAAACATAGGACTTAGAAACTCTGTAGTCTAAAAAACAAAGTTTGCCAAAGGGTCTGTCCCCTTTAGAAGAGTTTTTCAATTTCAACGATTTGGCCAAGAAGCCAAAACTGGAGCCTCTAGAAACTGAAGTGGAAGAATGCAATATAGGCAGTGAACAGAAACCAATGATGATCAAACTGTCTAAGACTCTACCAGCTCACATTAAACTCAAATACATAGAGTTGTTTAAAGAATTTTCTGATGTTTTTTGCGTGGAGTTATGAGGATCTAAAATCCTATGACACTGAAATAATTCAGCACAAAATCCCTCTCAAGGAAAACCAAAAGCCATTCAAGCAAAAAACTGAGCAGAATTAACCCTGTTTAGTTACATTTGGTTGAGAAGGAGATCAAGAAAATGTATGAAGCTGGTATTATTGTCCCTATTAGATATTCTGAGTGGGTGTCTAATCTGGTGTCAGTTAGGAAGAAAAAAGGAGAGATTAGGCTTTGTATAGACTTTAGAGACTTAAAAAAAGCTTCACTCAAGGACAACTACCCTTTACCCAAGATGGACCATATTTTACAAAGGGTAGTTGGTTCTAAAAGAATTTCTTTTCTTGATGGCTACTCAGGGTACAATCAAATTTTAGTTCACCCTGATGATCAATTAAAGACATCGTTTACTACACCTTGGGGCACTTTCATGTATGTGAAAATTCCCTTCGGTCTAATGAATGTTGGTGCAACGTTCCAAAGAGCCATGGACATAGCATTCTCGGAATAATTAGGCCACTTCATCATTATTTACCTTGATGATGTCATTTTTTTTCAAAGACAGATGAAGAGCACTTAGAACATTTAAGAAAAGTTCTCGAGAAATGCAGAAAGTTTGGGATATCTTTAAACCCTAAGAAAACACTTTTCGGTCTCCAAGAAGGTAAAATTCCTGGGCACATTATTTCATAAGAGGGTATTAAGATAGACCCAAAGAGGATTGAGGCCATATTGCAAATCTCTCATCCTCGAAACATCAAGGAACTACAATCTTTCATCGGAAAGATTAATTTCTTGAGAAGGTTCATACCCAACTTGGCTGAGCTCCTTAGGAACATTACAAACATGTTGAAAAAGGAGCAAGGGGTTAAATGGACCTTGGAAGAAAATAAGTCCTTTGAGCTGGTGAAACAAGCATTAACCAAAACACTGGTTCTAATAAGTCCTGATTTTTCAAAAGACTTTTATATTTTTTTATTTGCATCAGAACATACAATAGCTGTTGTCCTTTTACAGAGAAATTCACAAGGACAAGAGCAACCTATTGCATTCTTTAGCAAAGCATTGAGAGATGCTCCTTTGAAGTATAACATTATGGAAAAGCAAGCTTTTTCTTTGGTCAAAGCTTTAAAAGACTTCAGAGTATACATCTTGCACTCACACATCATTGCCTTTGTCCCAAATTCAGTTGTGAAAGACATTCTAACACAAGACACATATGGTAAGAGAGGTAAGTGGATTGCGGTTATTTTTGAATATGATTAGACATCAAGCCCACTAAAATCATCAAAGGCCAAGGTCTAGCTATATTAATGGCTGAATCAAATTTTGAAGTTCTTGATATTAATATGATTAATGCTTTGGATGAACAAGAGGAAATCTCAACTCCTATTGTTGAAGACCATTTTATGAATTCCTCTTGGTATCCTAATATTCTTTATGTTTTGCTTAATTTGAATACAACTCCTGGTTTATCAAAAACAAAGGCAAGGTTTTTAAAGTTAAAGGCTGTAAACTACTACATTATAGACAAATGTCTTTATTGGAAAAATGCGAGTGGGGTATTTCTTAAATTTTTGCCTGAGTTTGATGCAAAGAAGGTTAAGCATGAATTTCATGAAGGATAATGTGGAGGCCACCTCTACTAGAAGACAACAACCAAAAAAATTCTAAGGGCTGGTTATTATTGGCCCACTCTCTTTCTTGATGTGCATAAAATGATCATTGCCTGCCATAAATGCCAAATTTTTGAAGG
The DNA here is from genome assembly GCA_034641835.2 of Pinus albicaulis. Classification (NCBI taxonomy): domain Eukaryota; kingdom Viridiplantae; phylum Streptophyta; class Pinopsida; order Pinales; family Pinaceae; genus Pinus; species Pinus albicaulis. The sequence goes on along the minus strand of CM076571.1, from coordinate 529,117,995 downwards.
CAAAAGAAAGTTGTTGCCCTTACCTCTGCACCCAATCACTGTTGAAGCTCCTTTTCAACAGTGGGGACTTGAATTCATAGGAGAAATCCATCCATCCTCATCTGCCCAGCATAAATGTATTCTCACTGCAATAGACTACTTCACCAAATGGATATAAGCCATCCCTTCTAGGCAATCCAATGACTCAGTCATCATAAAATTCATTGAGACACATATCCTCTCTAGATTTGGCTGTCCTAGGAAGATCATCACTAATAATGCTGCAGCATTTGGATGAAAGAAGATGGTGGAATGCTGTCACAAATATCAGATAACATTGGGTCATTCCACATCCTATTACCCTAAAGGTAATGGACTAGCAGAATCCTCAAACAAGGGTTTGGTGAACATAATCAAGAAGCTGTTGGAGGACAACAAGAATTCTTGGCACACAAAGCTAGTTCATGCACTATGGGCTAACAGATTGACACTAAAGAAATCTATTGGCATGTCACCCTACCAACTTGTGTATGGTATAGATGCAATTTTTCCTACCAGCCTTGGTGTGCCAGTTATGAAGTTGATTCAAGAAGTCCAGTCTGAAGACAATGACATAATCAGAAGAATAAATCAGACCATTCACCTTCAGCAAACCAGAGAGGAGGTCTATAGCAAAGCATTACAGAAGCAAGACAGCATCAAAAAGCTTTTTGACAGAAGAACAAAGGCCAGCAATTTTAATGCTAGGGACAAAGTTTTAAAGTGGGATTCAAGGAGAGAAGACAAGGGAAAGTATGGAAAATTTGATAACTTATGGCTTGGCCCTTACCTTATTCATTCTTCTACTGGTAATAATGCTTATTTCTTGCAGGAGTTGAATGGAGATGAACTGTTCCGGGGTCCTGTCAATGGCAGGATGCTCAAACATTACTTCTCTTGATCCATGTAGTGTTTTGAAATCATTTTTATCTTTTTTCCATTATAAGTGTTTCATCCATCATTGCATTCAAATTTAGAAAAATAAAAAATACAAAAACAATGAAAGAAAGAAAAGAGGGCAAATTGTAAAAACAATAAAGGTACAACCCCATGCCCAAAAAAGAGAAACAAAGTCTGAAAGTGTGCAAGCTCAAATTCCACTCCTGAAAAACATACTTCTAGTTAGTCATACAGCCTAATCATGACTAATTAGTTTTAAATTGACTGCTGATAGGTTAGTGAATTTGATTTGCCAAACAACTTAATCTTGGCTTATCAGTTAGATAGATTAGGCTAGGAATTAAAGGTTCAAACAAGCTCAAAATCCGAACCTTAGTTTTCAAAAGAGAAATGACTCAAATCTGTTTATTTCTTGAGTCAAAAAAAGAGGTAAAACTGGTTCTAATCAGCTCAAAATCTGAACCAGATAACAAGCAAAAACAACTCGAATAAACTCAAAACAGAGTTGTAGAAAAGAGAAGGTCGTGCTGAGAAACTTTCAGATCTTAAGCCTTCCATTTTGATTTAATTTTCTATAAAATAATATCTATGTGCAGCTTGTTTCTCATGCCATAGATCAGCTACAAGTTAGACTGTTCAAACCTGACTTGTATGCTTTTAAATTTCTGTTTTGGAAATTAGTTAATAAAAATCTGTTAGACTGTTTAATCCTAACAGATTAGTAGATTAGGTAGAGAAGCATATGAACTCAACTGTTTAATATGAGTTCATGGAGAAATAAGGAGTAGAATTAGATTATATTTTTTTCTTTCAAAAGAATAAAATGTTGTAAAAGAGTTTTCCAATCCAAGTGCACTCCAAAGAAGAAAAAATGTTAGATCAGTAGGATTGGGTAGGTAGAAATCTTGTTGGATAGATATCCATTTTTTTTTCATGGCTGCTAACATTTTCAGAGAAAAAGTAGATCATCAAAGTAAGGAAAGACAACCCAATGGATGAGGCACTAATCAACCCCCAGAGAATGCAAGTCTGAAGTTCTTGATGCCTTCAAGAAGGCACCATCCCCAAGTGGAGCCACTATTAGCCACCTATAAAATTTGTTATGTCAAAAGGTGGCTAAATCATTTTTGGAGCCTTCAAGAAACAAGTTTTATTGCTAAAAAGTGTTATCTCTTGAAGACTCATGGAGACATCATGCCCTTTGTTTAATCTTCACTGATGTTTCCCTTTCGAACTTAGAAATTCTGTTATTTCATAGAGAAAAGACTGCTACAAAAATCGATTTTTCCCCTTCCTTCACTCAAAACTAACCTTTATTTTATTCCCTTTTTCCCCCATCAAATTCCTCTATTTTTCATTTATTCCCCTTTCCCCTTCATGAAAATCCTTTTACAAGGTTTAAAACTCATTTTTGAGCCTTGCTGAAACCCCCAAATCCATCAAAAACCTTGAAAAATTTCATAAAAAATATTTTTTTTTAACTGTGGACTTAAGCCCCTTTGGGCTAAGTCCTAACCACTTCCCCACCACATGCCCATGCCCTAGAACTAGGCGCTAAGCCCATCGAGCGCTCATCGCATCGGAAGCAATCGGCGAGCGCAAGTTTTTGTGTTATTTAAGACCTCCGATCTGATAAGCCCCTTTGTATTTAACCCTCGATCCCTTGTCTCATTCGCATAACCAAAGGCCCACAATCGGGCGCTTAAATGTTTATATAAACCATGTCCGATAATTTTTTCCTTTGTAAACCATAAAAACCCCTTTTTCCTATGTTTTTAACTAAACGCGCCAATACAATGTTTTTTACAAAGAAGACCGTCGATCTAAAGGCCGATCGATGATTCACAAGATCTCGCATCAGAGATTTGTTAATGGGTAGATTGAAAAGGCCACACCCTTGTTCCGATACCGATTGGACCTTATACATATAAGCCCTGGGCCTTTGCCTTTCATATATCCACAAGCCCCGCACTCGAGCGCCAAGTCATATATATAACCCGCCACAACACAAATAAACCTTTGTATTTCACAAAATTCCGCCTTTTTATATATTATAAAGGGGCCCGCCGTTCATTGGTTCAACCCTTTCCCCCACCGTTGATCACTGGACCAATCAACAGTCTGCGATATATCGCATCGGAGATTTCCATTGGCGCATTCTAATATTTTATCTCTCCCCCTCTGATTGGCCACTCCTCCGATTCATTCTCCACCGTCGATTTGATCTGCAGATCGACGGCCCAAAGCCAATCGCATCGACACCATTCAGTTTTATTGCCCCGCCGATCACAAAGCCCCAATTGCATCTGGGTTGTCCACGTGTCAACATCTGACGGTCCAGATCAATCCTTCCGACCTTGGTTAAATTCATGCACCCCTGCTTTATAATGTTTTCCTAGCAGATCCCAGTCATTGATCTCTACAGATCAACGACTCATATTAAACCTTTCTCCGCTTTGTGTATTATTTCATTTAAACCCATTTTCAATCCTGACCGTTGATCCTTTACATCTAACGGCCCATATTAACCCCAACAGACCCGACCCCTGTGGGTCCTGCCTCCCTCCAGATCTGATCTTAGCCATCCAATCTTTGATCCAATGTCTCAGAACAAAACCACCCCACCTCGTTCCACCTGCGCATCTTATCAATATCGCGCTCACTCCCCACCGTTAGATCTGAGGCCCCAGATCTAACGGCTAACGTTCCATATCGCGTAACTTTAAGCACTAGCATTAATTTCCAAAGGGCTGTGGGATATAAGTTGTTTTAAAATGCCACGTGTCGAGCGGGAACACATATCGTGTTCGAAAAGGTGAAACCACCTATCCCTCTTTTGGCCACGCGAACCCGTGGTTTTCCCTCCCGAAACCGCCTTCCCCATTTGCATTATGTTGTGACATGTGCGCTTCCCGCCATTGATCTCTGCAGATCAACGACTCAAATCTAATCTAGCCATTACACTATCACCCTCCGCCTTCACCAAGGGCTTTCAACATGCAATCTCCGCCATTGATCTCGGGGTCCAATTTGATCCCACAGTCTACAATCGTTCGGAAACCCCAATTTCCTCCGCCAAATATTTTAAAACCTATTTTCTTTGTATTTTCGTCACATTTGCACCTATGTTATTATAAAGTGACTCATTCACTTTGATTATTCATGACTAATCTCTACCGTCGATCAGACATAGACCAACGGATCTGACTTAAAACTCCACCGCTTATTCATCAATCGCTTCCTTTTTTATCTTCGCACTCAATCTCCACCATTGGATGCTCTCATCCAACGGCCACACTCTTATCCGCAACCTCTGAAGGAGTTTACCCAGCCACGCAGGATTTTATAACATTTTTTGTATTTTGCAGGTTTTAATGGTTTTTCCATTATATAAAAGGAAAAATTGAAGTCGAGGATGACAATCCTCTAGGCTTTCATTCATTGAAGAAGATCATTATGCGGGGTTCTATACCATGTTTCGTCAATACATCATGAGTATTGATGCCATATGAACCCCATATCACCTGCACATCCACAAGACACAACAATGCATAATTGAAATAAAGAGTATCAGTGTCGAAGACCCAAACACAATAGAGATGAAGAATTAAACATTGATTATACAGTTTGGAGTGGATTACGGCTAAGATCGAAAATCAAAATCCTAATCCACGAAATTAGACACAGTTAAAGGCAAATAAAAAATATCTATCACACAGAGATGCCCCCACTGCCACATCAGAGGCAAATTGATTCCTCTCAGCTACCTATTTCCACCCGTAGCCTCAAAGCATTCAACAGAGGGCCGAGTAATGACCAGAATAGAGGATATTTGCCTCACGACAACCGAACAGTTAATTCAGCTAAAGGATTTATTGCAAAAAATATCAGCAGAGTTATTACAAGATGACATAGAGCCTTAAATTCACCAAAAGCTTCCATCGAGCTTAATTCTTAATGTAAAGAAATTAATACAGGAGAAATATCTGTAAACTTCTCCATCGAGCCCCTCAAAGGCCGAGAAGTATTAATTTGTATTAATTGAACCTGGGAGATCTTTTATCCATCCCACCTCCTCATATCTTCTATAAATACTTCTGTAGAAGATGAAACAATGTTGGTTGCAGAACTTTGAAATATAATTTTTCTCTAAACTTCTACTTGTAAATAGTGTTCAAAGGCTCTTGAAGCTTTGTTTGTGATCTAATAAGTTAGGCTGAGAAGTGAAGATGATTTCTGAACTGAAACATTGGACTTGAAGATTGTAACTAGTTTGAAGCATCAATACAAGCTGATTTATGGGATCCTGGTCTATGTCAACGATGATGTTTTTCTTATTGTAAATTGTTATTTTATTTCTGTTTTCACTCTGTCCATCTTCTCTGATAAAAAACAACAAGCATAGAGTTAGGATTTACTGTTTATCAGTACCCTTCTCTGACTGATAAGATTTATCTACATGTTTTCTTCCAAATTGTGTTGTTTAGGAATGATTTAATTCAGTTTAAGAAGTTAGGAATGTTGGCGTTCCCTCGTCCTACTGTCTAAGCTAAATGTTGTTCTTGAACGTTATTTTCAGTTTATGTTAAGTAGAGATGAACTAAGGAAGTGATGGTGAGCCCTGTCCTTTAGTTTTATCCTAACTAAAGAATGTGTTGAAAGTAGTCTAGATTCTAAAAGTATGTGTTGAAAGTAGTCTAGATTTAAAAGTATCTTAACTGATCTTAGACTATTCTTTGTTATCTTATGTGTTTGTCTTGAAAGTTAACTAAGTAAAGCAGAGCTAGGGAAGTTTATGGTGAGCCCTGTCCTCTAGTTTCTTCTCCAACAGTTGCTTTTAAAGTTTCCCTTTGTGTTTAAGATGTTTTATATTGAAAGTACATCAAAATATGGTTAGTTTCAAAGTACTTACCAGATCTTAGATTACTTTTATGTCTTTCTTAAGTGTATGCCGAAAGAAGGATAGTTTCAAAGTACTTACTTGATCGTAGGCTGCTCTTTGTTCTTCATTTGTTTAATTCCCCTTTCTTGTTGTATCATTTCATTCAATAAAATCAACTTTAAAGAGATCCTTAGACATAGATGACTTGCCCCATGGACCACTCTTGAACCTTGTTGTTTCAATTAAAACCCTTTTATGACTCCATAGCCCAATGGACTAAAAACCATGATTATATCTATCTTTTTAGACAAAACTTGTTATGATTACTTGCAACTTCACACTTTTGAAACTCTTTCCATTTAGGACTTTCCACTCAACTAATAATCATGCTCAACTGTCCAAAAACAAAACAAAACCCTTGTTCTTAATAACTAGCCTAACATCATACCCAAAAGCCTTAAAGATAAATAAATCTTTGCACTTATTGGAGAGATCCCTCTCTGGATTTAGTAGGGCTAGATCCTAGAATCCCAAAGTTGTTGAAACATTATTCTCTCTGCAGTTTGAATTTTCCAATATTGCAAATTACAGGGAGCTAACAGTCGCCACCTGTCCCCCACACGTCCACCACCTAGCCAAAAAATCCATCCAACCAAAACTAGACATGTGTCGCTCTACTAACGTCATATATGCGTCGTCCCGCCAATCGTCATCCTCCACCTAAATAGCCTAAACCTCCCTCCTTTTATGCCTGACCATTGTATTTTTCCTCCAAATCTTCTACCAGTTATGCGCTTGCATAGAACCCTGCTCGCACTACCCGCCACGGCAGCACTCCCCCTCGATGTCAATTTCATCCTCCAACTCGGATGCCATGTATTTAAAATTTCCTATCAACCTACGTTTATAGTTCCATCTTTTCTTTAAAAATGAAAAAGATAACCCGATAAACCCCACAAGATCGTGAATTCAAATCTGCTCCCAGTCATGAGCCTCTCATGGACACTCAAGCCCAAATTCACGACCCCATCTACCCATTTTACCTGGATAACAAACATTTCAACCTAATGGGTTATAAATGGTGAGAATAATACCTCTTCAAGGTGGTCAACTTAGGACTATATTACCAAATTTCCACCTATGTTCACCACTTCCCCAAGTTTGTCACATGGCTCAGGACTATATTACATTGAGAAGAAAGTGAATTTTATTTCCTCCTAAGGGAACAAAATACTGGAAATTACCCCTTAGCTCATATGAGAGGCCTTAATTTACCCTTCACTTATCTGGACTTCACTGAGGTAAAACTCATGTATCATTTCATTGGCCTTCTCGTAGAATTTTGAAACTCCCTCCTTCAGATAATCATGGTTCAAGACTCACCAGACCTCCGCGTCGCTAATAAATTTCCCCTTTCTTTATTCGTGGAACCCGTTCACTCCATCCTATCTATAATATTTGGAATGTTAGGAGAAGATGATTCCAGTTGTGTAAATAATGCTTGCATGGGTTTTTTGGACCTGATGACGAAGCCAAGTCTCCTTTTCGACATTCTGTCATTTCTGGCCGCGACAATAAAACCCAGCTCCAGCTCCTGACTACTTCATCCAGTTTTCGGTATTATTAATTATTGTTTTATCTGTTCATGTTCTCACATGTTGACAGGTTTGAATGTGTAGGCTTGAATAAATTTACTCATAGAGGGAAGGAACCCAAGTCTGTATTTGACTGGACCACATTAGTTCACCAAAAACATCTCGATGACAGTTACTCTGATTTTATATCAGCATTCATGTCCATTGCCTATGAACTTATTCATGGTATACCTCCACCTCGGATGTTCGTGGAACAAAAGGATCCTCTCCAATTCAGTGAGGATGATTGTATAAGGGATTGGTACTTATTTGAGTAACATACAAAAATCATAGTATATGGCTGTGAATACCCCCCTTACCATATACGAGTGTTGCTGCCCATGAGAATATTTTCTCTAGAATTATTGAGGTTGTTATTGCCTAAATCTACCTCAGGCTGAAGGAAGGAAGAGTTCAGGGTAACATCAAACCACGCTCAGTCTGGTAGCTAGCCCTACCAGATCAGGAGAGGGCTCTCTCCAGGTCAATCTCAACAAAAATAATCAATGGGACTTGAGATGACTTGAAATAAAAGCTAATTTTAGGCTAGGTATATAAGTAAAGGATTTTGATTGTGTTTTTGGGGTTTTTTGTTGGAATCAAAGGGAAAGGCAGTTTTGGATCCAGGGATAAGGCCTAGTTTTTGCAGAGTTCTGATTGGGGCAAGGAAGGCAATTGTTTTGATGCTTTAGATTGAATAAATGGATGGTTCAGACCGGTGAGGAGCTGAAGAGGGCAAGAGGGTTTTAAGAATCCTCTTCAAACAGATGAAAACATAGAAAATTAAACAAAACTGAAGGCAGAGCAAAGCAAGCTAATGAATTCCACCTTTATAACTTGTTTGTTCAATTTAAGAAGAAAGGAGAAGGGAAAATGATACACATAAACATAAGTGAACTTAAAATTACATAGAGAAACACACCATCAAAACACAGAGCCACAAGGATCCCAAAAAGTGCTGCAAACCCTGGTCTATTCCTTTGCCAAAATTGCAGAGATGAAATGTACAATGAAGTGCCAAGCAATCCCAAGTGTCCAACCCTGAAAATGACTGAGAAAATACATGATATAGAAAATCCTAACTCATTCCCATGCCTTTAGGCATCGAGCTCACCATTCTAGGAGCTGTTTCAACCATATCTAAACTAGGAACTGGAAAATAGGCAATGAAACAACTTGCCTCTATATGATGGGAAACTGATTCATTCACTTACATTTCACCTTTTGGTGAATGAATCTACTAAGATGAGTAAAAATGTGCCAAAATTAAAACATGGTCATGAAATTACATCAAGGTACATCAAGAGTTACATGAAAAATTCAAACTGGCCAAAACTAGGCGAAATTCTGAGCTGCTGAGTGAAAAATAGGCCAAATTCCCCTATGCGCCGCGCCTGAAATCTCTATGCATATCACAATTTTAAGGTTGATTTTGAGGCCCTTTCTGAAGTCAAAATTGAGCGCAGGATAGCGCGTTGGAAATCCCTGCCCGTCTACTTTCCAACCCAAGTGGAATTTCCGGATTTGGTTGCCATTTTCCCCTCCAAAAATCAGATCGCCCAACACTGCTTCTTGTGTGTGCAAAAAGTGGCAGAAAGGCCATTTTTAGGGTGTTTTTGACCCTTTAGGCAACCCAGAACTTGATGAAATCCTTAGGTAATCCATAGGCATGCATAAATTTTGATGAAAAATCCAAAAATGCAAAGTTTTCCTCCTGAAGAGTTGCCAATTATAAGCGCACGCCAAGTGGCGCTATGCGTCGGGCAGGAAAATCTGTTTTTAGGCCCAAAAATTCAAAATTGACAAAATTTTTCCCAAATTTATTGAAATTTGGGCTGAAGGTCCCTCATCAAGTGCTATGCTGGGCCAAAGAAGCTTCGGCCAAAATTTGGAGCCTATCATGCCTTTTGCGACGCTTCAGTGCCCTCCTTAGCCTTGTCTTCAGGATCTTGATCCTCGCTTTGCAAACGTGATTGCGCGCCCAATAATGGTTCTTCATGTGTCTGAGCATGTTCTTCTCCTTTTTTTCCTTCTCCAACAGCTTCTCTAGATGAATGTTGACCCTCTCAAGCCAAGTCTCTCTATCAGCCTCAATCTCCCGCTCAATGGGTGTCATCTCGGTTGGGCTTCTTCGGGCAGCTTGCCGGTTCTCACGGATGTTTTGCAACTCCATGATCATCTGCTGATCCTCAAACTGTTTGTTCCGCTGCTCTAGATATTTTATGATCCATTGAGCTCTTTGCAATTTGTCGGTCAATGTGTCAATATCATCTTTCTGCTCCTGAATGATCTCTCTCAACTTTGAGCTTGGAGAGCTCAAATCCTCATCAATCAATATGAAATTAGTATCTTGGCCTCCTGAAGTGCCCTCATACTGCATAGGCCTCTTACCTCTATCTTGTACCTATACCTGTGCTGCTGATGATGGCAATGAGACCCCTTCCACCCCGGGTGGAGATAGTACTCGTTGGGCTGCTGCAAATAATGCTCTGGTGCCTCCCTGGTAAGTAACAAACAATGGCACACTGATAGGCTCTATCTTGGGACCTTCAGGCTGATGTGAAGGTTCACCTGGATCATGAAAAATCTCTGGAGGAGGCTGAGGGGCTGTGAAGAAGTCATCAGAAATGAAATCCTCCCATGCAATACCCTGCAATCCAAGCTGATGTACAACAACAATATTGATGAGCGCGTAATGATAAATACAGTTGTACTGCTACTCGGGAGTCTTCTTCTGCACAAGAGTGGTCATTCTCTCGATGTTTCGGCACATGAAATAAGGTATGTTCATCATATTCACTCTTGTGAAATGCATCAACAACCTGATGTGGTAGGCATAGAGGCGTGAGAACCAACCCTCACAATTGAAGTATCTGATACTGAGTCTCATCAAAGGCGCATAGGATTCCTTCAGGAACCAGAATGGGAATACCCTGCTAAGCTGTCTCACATAGCTAGGCCTGATGTATGGTTCATAATGCACTCTGTCCACCTGTTGTCTTTTGTTCCACTGTTCACCCACATTCGGTATTCCTGTTGCTTGAGATATGGTTTCCGGTGTCAAGGTGAAATTTACACCAGCAAGAGTTACCTGACCATCATGAAAATGTAATACAAACAACCGAGCCAACTCCTAATGATGGTGAATCCGAGCAATCATCTCACAGTACTGATAGCATGACTGCTCTCGAAAACATGACATGGCAAGTGGGCGGGCCTGCAACTGAGTCAATGAGGTGGGCTCTTCTCTCACATGTTTGCCACCTTTACGAGGCCTTCTCGGTGCATGTAGCTCAGTGGTAGAATCACTATCTATGTCATATGATGAATCAGTGTCTGTCTCCATGGTTTTTCAAGGTCTATGTTTGTCTTGTATGAGATGAGGAATGAGAATTTGGTTGTTTGTCTTGATTGCCAAATGTGTCAAATAGGAAGGGATTGTGGGAAATAAGGCAGTGAGAATGATGGAGTTTTGTCAAGTGAATTTAAAGTGTAATAATAGTCACTTGACTGTTTGGGAACTTGGGGTTTGGGGATTTTATAAGTGAAATGAGAAAGGGAAAATGATATGGAATGAAGTAGCTTTAGGGATAGGAAAATGGGGCTTAGGAATAAGTCACTTTGAGGATGCAAAGGGGTAAGGGATGAACTGTAGTGAGATGAAATGTAGTGATATAATAACAGTGGGAGGGAAAAACAAGGTGGGAAATAAAAGGGTTTGGCACCAAATTATTTTTTATAACACCAACTTCAAAACCTTAAGTAAATAATTCTCAAGAAGATAGGGTTTGGATTTTCATGTATCAAATTCTCATAATCAGTCATATACCCACACCAAACAAAAATTCATGGGCACTAAGAGATCACATGAACTTACTTGAGCATGGAGCAACCAAGCAAAATCCGATTTTGGAGAAGACTGGCAGAAATTTTAAGTTTCGGGCCAATGCGCCGCGTGCACAACCCAGTGCGTCGCGTCTTCCTTGTGCGCCGCGCTGGAACAAAAACACACAGTGAAAAACGGCCCTATGCGTTGCGCTCCTCCAGTGTGTCGCGTCGCTTTGTTTCAATGCAGTTCGGCCTCCAACTTGTCTCTCCACTCTTTCACGATTGTTTTGGCTCAACTCTTATCTTTGGCATACAAATGGAGTTTGAATTTGGGAAAGATCTTATATATATCAAGGAATTTTGATTTTTCATTTGGAAAAACCCACTTTCTAATGTTGCAGAACTTTGGCACTTTTTTTTTTTAAATAAACTCTGCTTTTGTTTCCTTTTGATTTTTAAGCTGAATGATGAATCTCTTGTCTATTTTTTGCAGGGATAGCTCGCATGGGATTTCGGCAAAGGTGACCAGGGCTGCGTCTGAAGAACTTGACAACTAAAAACTTTGAAAATTACATTACATTTATTTCAAAGGATGAAATTGACGACTTTTCTTCAAAACAGAGTTTTGAAGAAAAATCATTATCAAGTATTATGACGATGAAAGTTTTGCAATGAAAACTTATTTCGAACTTGCCTCATGTGCCTGTTGAAATTATTAGACATTCTGAAGACGAAATCCTAGAGCTAATGAGGTTTTAAAAAACCCTAAAATGAATCTTTCCAAACATGACTGTAAATGACTTTAAAATTGACTTTGATGAACAGATACAGACCAGCAGGTACATGACATGAGGAATATGAGTGAAAAGACCCTTTCTTCAGATGATCCATGCTCCTAATGGAATGCAGATGACTGAACTGAATGAGACACCTAAAATGAAATGCAACAAAAGATATTTGATCTCTGATGGAGGGATGAAGATACCGACTCTAACAGAGGCAGTGCCTCAACTCAGACCAGATACACTTTGTCCCAAAAAAGAAGGATTAGATGTTCACACTTGCAAATGTCGTAGGCCCCTTCATCATCAACTCAATACATGCCTTCCCAGTGATTGAATAACTCCTCAAGAAAATGGAATTCCAGCAAGGGAGCATGTGCCATTATGATCCTAGGGGGTTCATTTCTCGAAAGAGAGAGAAGATCAAAGCTTCAACATATATGCATGAGCCAAGACCTGATATTGAATGGAAAGCTAACTTTAGCTACTGGCCTTTGGATACAGAAATGGAGACATAAACCCCTACTTCCAGATACATGAAGCCTAAAAGGATCGTTGACTCAGTTGATGACATGGAGGAGAAGGAGGAAATGCACGCGAGAAAAATGCTAGGACCCAAGAACCTAAATGGGAGGGTAAGGGAGAAGAAGAAGAGACAGTTCCTAAGCTAGTGGACCAAGGTTCATATCAGCCAGGTTTCAAGGTAACCCTAGAAGGGCCTCCCTCACTAACAACTTCCACATCTACACAGGTAGTTGTCTCGAGACACAAAGAGTGCTCATTTAGTGATAAGGTAGGCTGGCCCGCATGAGAAGAGATCGATGAGAGAAATAGGAAAATTATGGAACATTTGAGGAAAAATATAGTTCTCCATGGAGATAATTATGACACCAGGGTCATGGAAGCAATGGATATATAAAGGGATCAAATGGTATTATCAGTGCAACACCCATCAACTCATTCATTGGCTGCAGGGTTGGAGTATAGGACTCAGGACCTCTCGGTTGATCTAACATCTATCCCCCTAGACGACAAGGTAAATATACACAAGAAGGTATGGAATATTTTATACAATGAACTCAACAATCATACTATGAACATAAATAAGTCTGAAAATTTGTTGGAGAGAAAAACTACCAGGTTAAGGAAAGAGAAGGCTAATTCCAGAGCCCTTACACTTCAACTCCAGACCTATAAGGTGATGATCACCAAAAAGGGGAAATTTTTTGAAGGAAAGGCAGCCATTGAAGATCTCCTCAAATTAGCACAACAAGAAAACCAAGACTTAAGGTATAAGATTAATGTGTCGAGCAATGAACATGTCCAAAATCTCAACCTGGCCCAGGTAGAAGTGGAGAAGAAATTTCTATCGTAGAAATTAATTGACATGAATGACGAAGTCATAACACTTAAGAGGCATATGTCATAGATATAGGAAAAGGTGAATACTCATGTTTGTATAGTGGTCGTGCAAGAAGAACCTCATAATCGAGTTGATCAGCTCATAAATCCATTGATCGAGCTTAAACTCTCAAAGTGTGAGGTAAAAAAGATACATATATATTAGATGAATCCTTGGAAGCCTTGTTCCAGAAAGAGAAGTATCTAGCATCTGCCAAAATAGAGGCCAACTTCGCCTCTAAGAATTTATAGGGTGTTAACCAAAAGGTCATAGAACTAAAGGCCAAAAAAAGGGAAATATGTCCTTGGTGGAGGCAGCAATTGGGAATACTTCATGATAGTAAACAAGAATAAATTAATATTTAGGGAATGTAGGGATCAACTCGAAGTAGGCCAGGAAGCATGGGCGAGGAATTATTTGATTGCTAGGAAATATATCTAGATCATGAATGAGCGGCCAACTGAAGGACTAAGGATGGTCGATGTAGCAGATCAGTTGAGTACTGTAATGGAAGTTATGAGGATTATTCATAAATAATACACTTGGGTCAAGGCTGAGGAGTGTCTAGAGTTAGTTGTTAAAGGAATTGAGGCTTTCTATGTTGAGTTTTCAAATGTCACTAGGGAAAGGTTGCATGTTTGTTGGGATCAGGAAGGATATTTTGTGCAGTGGGAAATTTATGAACAAAGGATGGTCAAAGCTAAAATTAGAGTGTACCCTTCCCATGAGAAGACCTCCATACTGAAGGGAGAAACCATAGTGGATTGTCTAAGGAAAGAGCTTCTCCTCCTAGGGTTAGTGTGACAATTTTTTAATGCCGGGCTGGCTTACCTGGAGATGAGTCACTTTCAGGTTATGTACGATATGTATTCTCACGCACATGTGCCTTATCTGGTTATGTGGAAGAGATGTAAGGACTTTGTCTTCCCTACCCTGGTTCGAGTCATCATACCCTCTGGTCAAGCTTTCGCGTTCTTCACAGCAGCCTCAACGTAAATGAAAATTAGCTTCGTAGTCTGCGCAACATCCTCGACATAAACTAAAATTTATGTGTTCTGCCTACAAGGCACTCTTTACTTTTACTTTTATCTTTTTCATTTTTGTAATTTCAGTTTGTTGTGAGATGTTTTAAGTTTCATTTATCCTGTTGTTCTTTAAGAACAGTTAATTTTGAACAATGATCTATGTATTGAAGAGATCAAGAAAGAATCTTTGGGTAACAAACCCTCTCCAAAGGCCTATAAGAATATCATTGTATAACTAAATAGGGGTTCAAAATTTTGGGAAAAAAGTGTTGGCTATTTCCTAAAATAAAATTACAGCATTTTTTTTATCTCTTAATGTATCGCTTCCAGAATGAATAAATATATATTCAACACGATTCTGACTCAAATGTATGTGTAGTATGTAAATCTTATTATGTGCAATGTGTGAGTTATTTTATGTTTCTACTTCTATGATTTTATGTTATCGTAGCTAATGGGATTATCCCTTTGTGTTCATGAATTCGTTTTATTTAGATATTGTGATAGATGCTCTGTGAAGAGAGAGAAGATGAATGCCTTAAATGTGCTCCATAGGTCTATGCATTTCACTTTTCTCCTCTTCACCTCTTCATATAGTTTTAACATGTTGGATTCTTATCTTGTTTTATGCCCTACATGTTAAATTCTCGTTTCTTTTTCTTTTTCTGTTAATATACTACATTTCAAATTTTGCAGACACGGGTGTGAACGGTTGTGGCTGATTTAATATGAATGGTGTCTTGTTTCATAATTCGTGTTTATCGAGATTGTTATATACGTATCTGTTGTAGCCACTAAAACACCACCGAAAATTTTGAGTATATTCAAAATTTTGGGTCCCCATCTACTCGTTCATCCATTTGGGATTCGACCCGGCCTTTAGTCAGTGACACCCCCGTGACCTATTCTCGCCAAACCCTATCACCGCACTCGCTTGCCTTGATATCTCATCTACGCACTAGGGTTTGGGGGTTTACTGCTTCAAAGAGAATTTAGAGTCCCTCCACAGATTCATAGATATGTTCCCTTGGTAGTCATCACCAGTCAATAAGGTATTAGGCTCGGGTAGGTGATGTCTCGAGTCTGGCTCACATTATGAAACCCTAATCATGGTAGGGTTTGGGAGAAACCCTATTTTTTCAAAAGGATGATCCTCTTTCCTATGGTTTCACTCCCATTGGCATTGCGCGACATCACAGTGAAATTCAATGCCTAGCCTATTCCCCTAAGTTCTTTTTACGTTCTACCCTTAAGCATGTGCATTAGGGTTTGTGTGAACTGCATGCTCCTTTGTGCCCTCGCAACCCTAGATGCATGTAAGCCAGCCCTGCTTTGCATTTAATCCCCACCCTCCAAGAACATGGTACTGGTTATTTAAAGGAAACCTTCTATGTGAATGAATCATTACCTTGTGGCATCATGAAGTGTCAAGGTCTACTACGGTCGATGGTTGCATGAAAATATAAGTTTTAAGCCAATTTCCAAACTCAAGTGTGCTCAAACAATTGATTTAATTTGTAACATCTTAGATGCCCCTCAAGTGAATTATTTTATTTGGTCATTTTTTTGTTCTCACCACTAGCGAGAGCTAACTTCTTCTCGACCCACCACTTTCAGGAAATGGGTCAAATATTCCATCAGTATACATTGGGTGATGTAACAGTTTCATCAAGGATCCGTTGGCAAGACACCATTAAGATACTCTACAAGATGAGGATTCTAACTGTCCGTGCGGGCTACACAAGCCCTTCAAGGGATTTTTGAATATGACACGATGATACCCTCTCCAACACGCGGCGATGCCTTGACATATGGCGTGGTTGATGTTTAATATGGATAGAGGGTTAATTCTGCGGACTATAGACTATATTAGCGCACTCAAAATCCTTATAATTTTCACGGTAACCACCATAAAGGGCCAACACACTTCAAAGAAATTCATAAGGATGAAAATGAAGAAGGATTTGAAAGGCATCTCTCTGTTTTCAGTTGATATCAGAGGTGCGTGTCAAAAATTATGTTCAAGCATAGCTAAGGTATTAAGAAGCCGAGTGGGAAGTGCACCTTTAACGCAGAAAAAGGGGCCATGCACGGTAGCCATTTCAATGCCAACCCTGGAAGAAAGGCCTTTAGATGATTAGTACCAATGAGGATACATTATAACGCAATTCCACCAGTGTGAGTAAAATTACTTTAACGCCTCCTACCATGGCAATTTTTTTCACCCGCTCACTTAACTGACACGGATAAAAAAACAAAAGCTACACAGATGTCTACCCACCCCACCTGGAAGAGGCGAGAGGAGTCGATGCGTGAATCACCGGAAGCTCGTAGTTTCATTCGCATTTCCACCATAAAAAACATCGCCCATTAAATTCATTTGCAGGTCCATCAAGGGTTTTCCATGGCGATGGGGCTATCTTGATCTTGAATTTAAAGTTTATCAGGACACAAAAGTAAAGATTTTTGCATTGGAAAAGCTATATGGGGATTTAAAATATTGAATTGACATTGATGTAAACCAGTCTTACATCTTATCCTTGAGCGGTTTCCTCGCGTTTCAGAACATGGTTATTGAGTACCATATAAAAGCATTGGCAGCAAGCATGCGGATTTAACACTACAGGTTGTGTCCATTCATCGAGTGGATAGTCAAACATAGCAGCACCGGCACGCTAAAAAAACATAGTCACATATGTGTTCATGAACAGTGACCAGAAACAACGTCCAATTTCGTTTCAATAGCACAAGATAATGTGGTGCACATGCTAACACACAGCTTGGGTGATTACGTGCCTGAGGATAAGGTCGAATCCTCTCCGCGACACTAACGTTGGGCCAAAAAAAAACGTTTAAAATTATGTTTTTGTTGTCGATTGATGATACTGTGCAGAGGCAGCATGTGCTCTAATCTTTCTTAGTAACCGATGACCAGCCTGATAATGGTGGGTATGGAGGGACCAAAGAGGATAAGGTTCGTAAAGTTTATAATCGCTCATCCACAAAGTCGGAGAAAATATACGTGTAAAGGGTAGTCAAGGCAGCGTTGTTTTCTTCACTTGCTCGATCAATTGGTAGCATCTGACCCTATTTCATCATTTGCGAACGAGAAACTTGTGCCCAGAAGGAGATACATGTTTCACATGGTTCAAGAGGGGTCGCAGGAGGCACTGTGCGATCAAGTCGCGCAGTCGCAATTATTTTGCAGCAGTGACAAGTGCGACCCATCCCCAAACGCAACTGTGCGACCTCTTTTCAAGTCGCAAACCTCCATAGGTCGCAAAGTCACAAGCCTGAGGTATGAAAATAAGGTGCGAACTATTAGGAGCTATGACTATGTGACTTCCATAGGTCGCTACCCTCGCCCAGGTCGCCAAGTCGCACTCCTTAAAAGGAGCTAGAAACGTTGAGCTACGACCTTGCGACTACCACACGTCACAACCTTCTTCCAAGTCGCAGCATCCCAAAGCTTCACTGAGGTCACACATCGCAGTCTTGTCCCAACACATACAACACATGAGATTTTCCTTGGTTTCCAGCATCATCACCATTGGAAAGAAATATTAAGCTGGAGCTAACTATGCATTTTGGTTATGTGATGAACGTCGGTTTACATTTCGAGTTTTATCCCCATTCCATGAATAAACGAGCTCAGTATAGGAATGAACGAGTTTTTCATAGTTCTTCTGTAGAACAAGACTACACAGGGGTCCAAGATAATTGTTAACTTCCCTAAATATATTACGTTGTTTCTTCAACGCATATATATACAGGATTTTAACTGCCATAAGTATATTATATTGTTTCCACAATGTATATATATGTGTGTGTGTGTGTGGCTAATTTAATTTGTTTTGTTGTAGTTAACATGTGGAAATGGTAATGTTGACCTAGATGAAGAGAGTTGCTCACTTCCTCCAGAAGCTGAACAATTGGGTTTCAAACCAACAAGAAAACCCACGTCGCGAGGACGCTCAAGATCTCGCGCAAAACGGAAAAAAAATCACTCTCCCATTTATCGACTCATGCAAATTCCCTTGGCACTGCTATGGCATTACCGGCAGATAGAAGTGTTGGTTCACATGGAGAGAGATAATGTTGTCCTCCAGAGAGAAAGGTTCTAAGATCTCCAAGCGGGAAGTGTAGAAGGAATAGCCCTAGGTCGCAACCTCCCCAGTTCACGACTAACCTCAGGTCACAGATGACCCCAGGTCCCAGGTCGCAGATGACCCTAGGTCGCAGGTGGAAAATGGTTCAAATCGCAAGCCAACCCAATAGCTAGGGAGGTCAAGAGTCAAGGGAAACTCAAGAGTCACTTCAACCTATATGTGAAGCTTCGGGAAATCAAGCGAGTAGACTTTTAGCTCTGCAATTGAAGCTAGGATGAGACAGTGAATTGGTGCTTGAGAGCTAAAGGCACTTAGCTCTTGGTATCAAGTAGAGAGAGAGGCAGCGAGGCTAGGGTTTTGGTATCATGCATTAAGATGAATAGCCCATTTTCCACTACTCGGTTTTGATGAGCTGTAAAATATGTATTTGAAGTTGCAACAACATTAATAATTTATTCTCTTTTCCGGCGTTGATTCACATGCTTTCTTGTGGTGATAGTAATAGTGGTCTAATATTTCACTATGTTTGTATCTGTGCTTTCATGCATGCAATTGGTTATGAACTTATTCAGAGTGGTTGCATGTACGTTTTCTTTCGAATCAATGTTTATTTTTTCCTTGCCATGTCAGTGATCTATTGTGAACTACTTTGCAATTAACTTCTAGCATGTTTTCTTTCATGTACGTCTGACTGGGTTTTTGGCTCACTGATCCCGCTCACAGCATACCCCCCTTTTATTTTGCTGCTTAGACTTGCTTATATCTTTGTTTGTGGTTCGTCAATATTGGGATAATTTTTCTTCACTGATTGGTCATTTCACCCTTGCCTCTGCTTCATCATCTTTTCATCTGACAACTAAGAGTGGAAACAATTAGAGAAAACAAAACAAATCCTCAAAACAAAAATCAAAATCAAAATCAGAACTTTAGGAGAAATCCCCCTCAAATAAGACAAAGAGGTCCTCATCAGCAAATCAGACCTCCTTTCCAAGAAAACTATGTTGTTGATGATGAATGGGTAATTGAAGAAATGCCATCATGGAAGTACATAGATAGTATGACCTTAGGAGCAAGAAAAATCAAGACACTCCCAAGAGAAAGACCTTTGAAATTTCTGCTAAAAATAATTCTGAAAACCTTTCTAAAACGGCAGCAGAAAACGCAAACATAGTGGCTGAAAGTTTTGATTAAAAATAAAATAAAAACAACCAACCAAGTCCCAAACACAGTGGTGACCAAAGCAGCACTAGAAACACAGCTAGTGCTCCTAATAAAACTATTTTAACTGTTGTTCCTAATAAAAACCAGCAAGCTGAAATTGCTGTGAAAATAATGTCTGAAAAGGCTGATTTGAAAATTTAAAAACTCAGACATCTTTCAGTATAGAGAATGAAGTTGCTAAGATTAAAATCTCTATTTCTCTTACTGAATTAGTCACTCAGGATGTATATATATCTCAACTTTTGAAAGCTTTAAACATAGGATAAAATGTTGATTATGTTAATTTAAATGATGACAAACCTGAACTTCTATTTGGACTAGAAGTAGAAAGAAAATTTCAAGAGGGAGGTTTCCCTCCATTTTATGTCAGTTTAAAAATCCATGATAAAATTTTTCACAATGCCATGTTAGACTCCGGTGCTTCACACAACCTTATGCCAAAAGTAGTAATGGAAAGACCAGTTCTTGAGATAACTATACCATACAAAGATTTATACTCTTTTGATTCCAATAGAGTTAAAAAATCTATGTGTCAACCTAGCACAAATACCAGCCAAGAGCCTAGTAATGGATATTGTAGTGGCTGATATTCCTCCTAAATATGGCATGCTCCTTTCAATATCATGGGGTGCCAAGCTCCAAGGTACCCTCCAAATGGACATGACCTATGCTACCATCCCTGTGTTTAGTCAACCATGAAGACTATATAGGGAAACTCACATCAAATACATGGTCAGCAGTCAATAAAAACCAGATAAATCCCCTATTTATTCTATCCGCAATGATCTTGAATCATTCATCCTTTATAATGATGAAAACCTTAATGGACAAGTGAAATAAAATGAGCAAATAGCAGTAGAAAAAGAGGAGGAACAATCAAGACAGTTTTCCCAAACAGAATATTATAGAAAACATAGTTGAAACCATAGGGAAAAAAGCAGCCATCAACATAGTGCTGACCATGATAAATAAAACAATGACAAACATGGTGAAGAACCTAAAGAACAACATGATAAAGAACATGGTGATAGCCACTATAAACAAAAGACTGAGGACCATAGTGACCCTAATGACAAATCTGAAATTGAACCTCTTTGGAGTATGAGCTTTGATGGTTCTTGTAGCAAAACTGGTTCAGGAGCAGGCATATGGGTGCATAACACAGAGAACAATCATGAAGAAGGTCACTCATGCAAGCTAAAATTTCAATGCACAAATAACATAGATGAATATGATGCACTCCTCTTAGGACTACAATTACTGAAGAAATTAGGAGCCAAGAGGATAACAGTCCATGGAGATTCAGAACTAGTCATTAGGCAAATTAATGGAGAACACACAGCCAAGCATCCAAGATTAAAAGCATATAGGGATGATGCCATTGACCTCTTGAAAAAATTCACCGAATATGAGCTCACTTTTGTCCCTAGAAATCAAAAAAATCTTGCCAATGATCTAGCCTTTACTGCTAGCACATGTTAGAAACCTTATCAAAGCAAACAATACGCAGTCCAAGTTAAATATAAACCAGGATTTCCTGAAAACATAAAATACTGGCAAGTTTTTGAAGGAGATAAATAGATAGAAGATTTCCTACATTCCGTAAATGAGTTTGAAGTGCCAAATTCAGACTTAGAGTATGAATAAGACTGCTCTGCTGAGGAACAATCTTACAAACAAGAACTTCCTGATATTGCTGATATAAATCTGTTAAACAAAGAACGCAAACATAAAACAAAACTGTGCACTAATTTAGAGAGAGAAGACTTTGAAGTGTTGTAGTCTAATACTGATAACTTGCCAAAGGGATTGGTTCCTCTAGAGCAGCCATTTGACTTTAATGATGTTGCTAGGAAGCCAAATATGGAACCAACTAAAAATAAAATAGAAGAATGAAATATAGGCAGTGAACAAAAACCCAAAAAGATAAAACTGTCCAAAACGCTTCCAGCTCATACAAAACATAAATGTCTAGAGCTTTTTAGAGAATTTACTGATGTTTTTTCTTGGTGTTATGAAGATTTAAAGTCATATGATACAAAGATAATTCAGCATAAGATACCTCTCAAAGAAAACCAGAAGCTCTTTAAACATAAATTGTGTGGAATAAACCCTATGCAATTACCCCTGGTTGAGAAAGAAATTAACAAAATGTATGATGTTGGAATAATAGTCCCTATGAGATACTCAGAATGGGTTTTGAATCTTGTATCAGTGAGGAATATACTAAGATAAATATTATAAACCCTAAAATAAACATGGTTTACCATGGTTCATTTTCATATTGAGACAAATACTAAGATAAATATTATAAACCCTAAAATAAACATGGTTTACCATGGTTCATTTTCATATTGAGACAATATTTGTCACAAAGTGACATTGGACCATGGTTGATCATGGTCCAACATGATTTATTTTCATATGGAGACAATATTTGTCACATTGTGACGTTGGACTAGATTTTGATATTGAGAAATGTTTTATCACAATGTGACGTTGTGCCATGGTTGACCATGATTATAAATCCAATGGATTTATATTAAACCCAAGGATTTATATTATAAACCCTTTGAATAATGTTACACCCTAGGGGAAAAAACCCTTAGTTTAATAAACGCAATGGATTAATATTATAAACCGAAGGGAATAATTAACCGAAGATATTAATATTAAAAACCCAAGGGACTATAAACCCAATGGAGTAATTTTAAACCAAAGGGTTTAACCCACGGGATTAATATTATAAAACCTAGGTATGTAAACCCTAAGATAAATACTATAAACCCTAAAATAAACATGGTGACCACATTTTACCATAGTTGATTTTCATATTGAGACAATCTTTGTCACAATGCGACATATGACCATAGTTGATTTTCATATTGAGATAATCTTTGTCACAACATGACATTGGACCGTGGTTGTGCATGGTTGACCATGATTATAAACCCAAGGTTTTTATATTAAACCATAGTACTAATATTATAAAGCTTATGAATAATATTATACCCTAGGAATATGAATCGTTATATTAATAAACTCATGTGATTGATATTATAAACCCAAGGGATTAATTATTAAACCCCAAGGTATTATAAACCTATTGAAATAATATTAAACCCAAGCGATTAATATTATAATCCCAAGGTATATAAACACTAAGATAAATATTATAAACCCAATAAAATAATAAACCCAAGGGAACAATACTAAAAAATAAAGGGAATAATGTTAAACCAAAGGGATAAATATTATAAACCCAAGGTAAAAACATAAGAAAAAATATTATAAACCCTAAAATAATCATGTTTTTCCATATTTGACCATGGTTTATTTTCATATTCACACAATATTTGTCATGATGCGATGTTGGACTATGGTTGACCATGACTGATTTTCATATTGAGACAACCTTTCTCATGATGTGATGTTGGACAATGGTTGACCATGGTTGATTTTCAAATTGGGACAATCTTTGTCACAATGCGACGTTGGACCATGGATGACCATGTTGTGAAAATGTGACATTGGACCAAGAGACAATCCTTGTCACAATTTGACCATTGTTATTGACCATGGATGATTTTCATATCCAGACAATATTTTCCAAAATGCAATGTTGTAGCATGGTTGACCATAGATGATACACTTTGTCCCAAAATAGAAGAATTACATGTTCAAACTTGCGAATGTCATCATCAACTCAATACATGCCTTCACAGTGATTGAATAACTCCTCAAGAAAATGGAATTCCAGCAAGGGGACATGTGCCATTATGATCCTAGAGAGTTCATTTCTCAAAAGAGAGAGAAGATCAAATCTTCAACATGTATGCATGAGCCAAGATCTGATATTGAATGGAAAGCTAACTTTAGATACTGGCCTTTGGATACAGAAATGGAGACATAAACACCTACTGCCAGATACAGGAAGCCTAAAAGGACCATTGACTCAGTTGATGACATGGAGGAGGAGGAGGAAATGGACGTGAGACAAAATGCTAGGACCCAAGAACCTAAAGGGGAGGGTAAGGGAGAAGAAGAAGAGACATTTCCTAAGGTGGTGGACCAAGGTTCAAATCAACTAGGTTTCAAGGTAACCCTAGAATGGCCTCCCTCACCAACAACTTCCACATCTACGCAGGTATTTTTCTTGAGAGACAAAGAGGGCTCATTTAGTGATAAGGTAGGTTGGCACGCATGCGAAGAGATCAATGAGAGAAATAGGAGAATGATGGAACATTTGAGGAAAAATATAGCTCTCCATGGAGATAATTATGACACCAGGGTCATGGAAGTAATGGATATATAAAGGGACCAAATGGTATTATCAGTGCAACACCCATCAACTCAGTCACTGCCTACAGGGTTGGAGTACAGGACTCAGGACCTCTCGGTTGATCTAAAATCTATCCCCTTGGATGACAAGGTAAATATACAAAAGAAGGTATGGAATATGTTATACAACAAACTCAACAATCATACTATGACCATAAATAAGTCTGAAATTTTTTTGGAGAGAACAACTACGAGGTTAAGGCAAGAGAATGCTAATTCCAGAGCCCTTACACTTCAATTCTAGACTTATAAGGAGATTATCGCTAAAAAGGGGAAAAATTTTGAAGGACAGGCAGCCATTGAAGATCTACTCAAATTAGCACAACAAGAAAACCAAGAGTTAAGGTATAAGATTAATGTGTCAAGTAAAGAACATTTCCAAAATCCCGAGTTGGCCCAGGTAGAAGTGGAGAAGGAATTTCTAGCGAAGAACTTAATTGACAGGAATGACGAAGTCATAACACTTAAGCAGCATATGGCATAGTTACAGGAAAAGGTGGACTCATGTTTTTACAGTGGTCATGCAAGAAGAACCTCATAATCGAGTTGATCAGCTCACAAAGCCATTGATCGAGCTCAAACTCTCAAAGTGTGAGGTCAAAAAGATACATATATATTTAGATGCAGCTCGGGAAGCCTTTTCCCAGAAAGAGAAGTATCTATCATCTGCCAAAATAGAGGCCAACCTCGCCTCTAAGAATTTGCAGGGTGTTAACCAAAAGGTCGTAGAACTAAAGGCCAAATTAAAGGGAAATATGTCCCTGGTGGAGGCATCAATTGGGAATACTTCATGATAGTAAACAAGAAGAAAGTCATATTTAGGTAATGTAGGGATCAACTTGAAGTAGGCTAGGAAGCATGGGCGAGTAATTCTTTGATTTCTAGGAAATATATCCAGATCATGAATGAGCGACCAACTGAAGGACTGAGGACGATCGATGTTGCGGATCAGTTGAGTACTCTAATAGAAGTTATGAGGATTATTCATAAAGAAGTCACTTGGGTCAAGGCTGAGGAGTGTCTGGAGTTAGTTGTTAAAGGAATTGAGGCTTTCTATGCTCAGTTTTCAAACGTCACTAGGGAAAGGTTGCATTTCTGTTGGGATAAGGAAGGAGATTTTGTGCAGTGGAAAATATATGAACAAAGGTTGGTCAAAGCTAAAATCACAGCGTACCCTTCCCATGAGAAGAACTCCATACTGAAGGGAGAAACCATAGTGGATTGTCTAAGGAAAGTGCTTCTCCTCCTAGGGTTAGTGTGATAGTTGTTTCATGTCGGGCTGGGTTACTTGGAGATGAGTCACCTCCAGGTTATGTATGATATGTATTCTCACGCACATGTGCCTTCTCTGGTTATGTGGAAGATATGTAAGGAATTTGTCTTCCCTACCGTAATTTGAGTCATCACACCCTCTGGTCAAGCTTTCGTGGTCTTCACAACAGCCTCAACGTAAATTAAAAATAGCTTCGTAGTCTGCGCAAAAACCTCGACATAAATTAAAATTTCTGGATTGTGCCTACAAGACACTCTTTACTTTTACTTTTATCTTTTTGATTTTTGTAATTTCAGTTTGTTGTGAGATGTTTTAAGTTTCTTTTGTCCTGTTGTTCTTTAAGAGTAGTTAATTTTGAACAATGATGTATGTACTGAAGAGATCAAGAAAGAATATTTGGGTAACAGACCCTCTCCAAAGGCCTATAAGAAGATCAATGTATAACTAAATAGGGGTTCATAATTTTGGGAAAAAAGTGTTTCCTATTTCCTAAAATAAAATTACAACATTATTTTTTTATCTCTTAATGTATCGCTTCCAGAATGAATAAATATACATTCAACACGATTCTGACTCAAATGTATGTGTAGTATGTAAATCTTATTATGTGCAATGTGTGAGTTATTTTATGTTTCTACTTCTATGATATTATGTTATCGTAGCTGATGGTATTATCCCTTTGTTTTCATGAATTCGTTTTATTTAGATATCATGATAGACACTTTGTGAACAGAGAGAAGATTAATGCCTTAAATGTGCTAGGTCTATGCATTTCACTTTTCTCTTCTCTTCACCTCTTCATATAGTTTTAACATGTTGGATTCTTATCTTGTTTTATGCCCTACATGTTAGATTCTCATTTCTTTTGCTTCTTCTATTATACTACATTTCAAATTTTGCAGACACAGGTGTGAACGGCTGTGGCTAATTTTATATGAATGGTATCTTGTTTCATGATTCGTGTTTATCGAGATTGTTATATATGTTTCTGTTGTAGTCGCTACAACACCCCCAAAAATTTTGAGTATATTCAAAATTTTGGGTCCCCCTCTACTCGCTCAGCCATTAGGGTTTCGACCCGGCCTTTAGTCAGTGACACCCCCTGTGACCTATTCCCGCCAAACCTTGTCACCACACTCGCTTGCCTTGATATCTCATCTATGCACTAGGGTTTGGGGGTTTACTACTTCAAAGAGAATTTAGAGTCCCTCCACAGATTCAAAGATATGTTCCCCTAGTAGTCATCACTAATCAATAGGGTATCGGGCTTGGGTAGGTGATGTCTCGAGTCTAGCTCACATTATGAAACCCTAATCATGGTAGGGTTTGGGAGAAACCCTAGTTTTTCAAAAGGATGATCCTCTTTCCTATGGTTTCACTCCCATTGGCATTGCGCAACATCACATTGAAATTCAATGCCTAGCCTATTCCCCTAAGTGCCTTTTAGGTCCCACCCTTAAGCATGCACATTAGGGTTTGTGTGAACTACATGCCCCTTTCTGCCCTCGCGGCCCTAGATGAATGTAAGCCAGCCCTGCTTTGAATTTAATCCCCAACCTTCAAAAGCATGGTCCCGGTTATTTAAAGGAAGCCTTCTATGTGAATGAATCATTACCTTGTGGCATCATGAAGTGTCAAGGTCTACTACGGTCGATGGTTGCATGAAAATATAAGTTTTAAGACGATCTCCAAACTCAAGTGTGCTCAAACAATTGATTTAATTTGTAACATCTTAGATGCCCCTCAAGTGAATTATTTTATTTGGTCATTTATGTGTTCTCACCACTACCAAGAGCTAACTTATTCTCCACCCACCACTTTCAGGAAATGGGTCAAATATTCCATTAGTATACATTGGGCGACGTAACAGTTTCATCAAGGATCCATTGGCATGACACCATTAAGATACTCTACAAGATGAGGATTCTAACTGTCTGTACGGGCTACACAAGCCCTTCAAGGGATTTTTAATATGACACGATGATACCCTCTCCAACACGTGGCGATGCTTTTACATACGATGTGGTTGATCTTTAATATGGATAGAGGGTTAATTCCGTAGACTATAGACTATATTAGCGCACTCAAAATCCTTATAATTTTCACGGTAACCACCATAAAGGGCCAACACAGTTCAAAGAAATGCATAAGGACAAAAATGATGAAGGATTTGAAAGGCATCTCTCTGTTTTTGGTTGATATCAGAGGTGCGTGTTAGAAAATATGTTCAAGCGCAGCTAAGGTATTAAGAAGTTGAGTGGGAAGTGCAACTTTAATGTAGAAAAAGGGGCCATGCATGATAGCCATTTCAATGCCAACCCTGGAAGAAAGGCCTTCAGATGATTAGTACCAATGAGGATGCATTATAACGCAATTCCACCAGTGTGAGGAAAATTACTTTTATGCCTTCTACCATGGAAATATTTTGCACCCGCTCACTTAACTGACACAGATAAAAAAAAAAAGCTACACAGATGTCTACCCACCCCACCTAGAAGATACGAGAGGAGTCGATGCGTGAATCACCAAAACTTGTAGTTTCATTCACAGTTCCACCATAAAAAACATCGCCCATCAAATTCATTTGCAGGTCCATCATGGGTTTTCCATGGCGATGGGGTTGTCTCGATCTTGAATTTAATGTTTGTCAAGACACAAAAGTAAATATTTTTCCATTGGAAAAGTTGTATGGGGATTTAAAATATTGAATCGACATTGATGTAAAACTGGTCTTATGTCTTATCCTTGAGTGGTTTCCTCGTGTTTCAGAACATGGTTATTGAGTACCATATAGCAGCGTTGGCAGCAAGCATGCAGATTTAACACTACAGGTTGTGTCCATTTGTCGAGTGGATATTCGAACACAACAACATGGGCACGCTAAAAAAATGTAGTCACATATGTGTTCATGAACAGTGACCAGAAACAACGTCCGATTTTGTTTCAATAGCACAAGATAATGTGGTGCACATGCTAACACACAACTTGGGTGATTATGTGCCTGAGGAAAAGGTTGAATCCTCTCCGCCACGCTGCCATTGGGCCAAACAAAACGTTTAAAATTACGTTTTTATTTTCGATTGATGCTACTGTGCAAAGGCATCATGTGCTCTAATGTTTCTTAGTAACTGATGACTAGCCTGATAATGGTGGGTATGGATGAACCAAAGAGGATCAGGTTCGTAAAGTTTATAGTCGCTCATCCACAAAGTCACAGAAAATATGTGCGTAAAGGGTATTCAAGGCAGCGTTGTTTTCTTCACTTGCTCGATCGATTGGTAGGATCTCACCCCAGTTCATCATTTGTGAACGAGAAACTTGTGCCCAGAAGGAGATACATGTTTCACAAGGTTCAAGAGGGGTCGCGGGAGGCACTGTGTGATCAAGTCGTGTAGTCGCAATTCTTTTGTAGCAGTGACAAGTGCGACCCATCCCCAAATGCAATTGTGCGACCTCTTTTCAAGTCACAAACCTCCACAGGTTGCGAAGTCACAAGCTTGAGGTATGAAAATAAAGTGCGACCTGTTAGGAGCTGCGACTATGTGACTTCCATAGGTCGCTACCCTCGCCCAGGTTGCCAAGTCGCACTCCTTAAAAGGAGCTAGAAACGTTGAGCTGCAACCTTGCAACTACCACAAGTCGCAACCTTCTTCCAAGTCACATCATCCCAAAGCTTCGCTAAGGTCACACACCACAGTCTTGTCCCAACACATACAACACATGAGATTTTCCTTGGTTTCCAGCATCATCACCATTGGAAAGCAATATTAAGCTGGAGCTAACTATGCATTTCGGTTATGTGATGAACGTCAGTTGACATTTCGAGTTTTATCCCCATTACATGAATAAACGAGCTCGGTATAGGAATGAATGATTTTTCATAGTTCTTCTGCAAAACAGGACTACATATGGGTCCAAGATAATTGTTAACTTCCCTAAATATATTACATTGTTTCTTCAACGCATATATATACATGATTTTAACTACCATAAGTATATTATATTGTTTCCTCAATGTATATATGTGTGTGTGTGTGTGTGTGTGTTTGGCTAATTTAATTTGTTTGCTTATAGTTAACATGAGGAAATGGTAATTTTGACCTAGATGAAGAGAGTTTCTCACTTCCTCCAGAAGCTGCACAATCGGGTTTCAAACCAACAAGAAAACCCATGTCATGAGGACGCTCAATATCTCGCTCAAAACGAAAAAAAATCACTCTCCCATTTATCGGCTCATGCAAATTCCCTTGGCACTGCAATGCCATTACCGGTAGATAGAAGTTGTTGGTTCGCATGGAGAGATATAATGTTTTCCTCCAGAGGGAAAGGTTATGAGATCTCCAAGCGGGAAGTGTAGAAGGAATAGCCCTAGGTCACAACCTCCCCAGGTCGTGACTAACCTCAGGTTGCAGATGACCCCAGGTCGCAGGTCGTAGATGATCCTAGGTCCCAGGTGGAAAATGGTTCAAATCGCAAGCCAACCCAATAGCTGGGGTGGTCAACAGTCAAGGGAAACTCAAGAGTCACTTCATCCTATATGTGTAGCTGCGAGAAATCAAGCGAGTGGACTTTTAGCTCTGCAATTGAAGCCAGGATGAGATAGTGAATTGGTGCTTGAGAGCTAAAGGCACTGAGCTCTTGGTATCAAGTAGAGAGAGAGGCAGCAATTCTAGGGTTTTGGTATCACGCATTGAGATTAATAGCCTATTTTACACTACTCGGTTTTGACGAGCTGTAAAATATGTATTTGAAGTTGCAGTAGCATTAATAATATATTCTCTTTCCTGGCATTGTTTCACATGCTTGCTTGTGGTGATAGTACTAGCTTTCTAATATTTCACTATGTTTGTACGTGTGCTTTCATGCATGCAATTCATTATGAACTAATTTAGAGTGGTTTCATGTACATTTTCTTTCCAATCAATGTTTATTTTTTTCCGTGCCATGTCAGTGATCTATTGTGAACTACTTTGCAATTAACTTCTGGCATGTTTTCTTTCATCTACGTCTGACTAGGTTTTTGGCTCACTGATCCCACTCATGGCATAACCCTATTTTATTTTGCTTCTTAGACTTGCTTATATATTTGTTTGTGGTTCATCAATATTGAAATAATTTTTCTTCACTGATTGGTCATTTCACCCTTGCCTCCGCTTCATCATCTTTTCATCTGACAACCAAGAGTGGAAACACTTAGAGAAAACCAAACAGCTCCTCAAAACAGAAATCAAAATCAGAATCAAAATCATAACCTTAGGAGAAATCCCCTTCAAATAAGACAAAGAGGCCCTCATCATCAAATCAGACCTCCTTCCCAAGAAAACTATGTTGATGATGATGAAGGGTAATTGAAGAAACAAAGGAAAACCATATAAATTTAATGGGAGTAAACAATGAGGATATTGTTTTCCTAACTAAGGAAGAACAAGTCATATTTGCACCATATGAAGAAGAAATCCTATAAGCTAAAGACTATAAACAAGGCTTTGAAAATGCCATCATGGAAGTACATAGACAGTATGACCTTAGGAGAAAGAAAAATCAAGACAGTCCCAAGAGGAAGACCTCTGAAATTTCTGCTAAAAGAAATTTTGAAAACCTTTCTAAAAAGACAGCAGAAAACGCAAGCATAGTGGCTGAAGGTTATGATAAAAATAAAAATAAAAATAGCCAACCAAGTCCCAAACACAGTGGTGACCAAAGCAACACTGGCGACACAACTAGTGCTCCTAATAAAACTGTTTTAACTATTGTTCCTAATAAAAACTAGCCAGCTGAATTTGCTGTGAAAACAGTGTCTGAAAAGGCTAATTTTAACATTTCAAAAACTCAGACATCTTTCAATATAAAGAATGAAGTTGCTAATATTAAAATATCTATTTATCTTACTGAATTAGTCACTCAGGATGTATATAGATCTCAACTTTTAAAAGCTTTAAACATAGGCGAAAATGTTGATTTTTTTAATTTAAATGATGAAAAACCTGAACTTCTATTTGGACCAGAAGTAGAAGGGAAATTTCAAGAGGGGGGTGTCCCTCCATTTTATGTTAGTTTAAAAATCCATGATAAAAAATTTCACAATGCCATGTTAGACTCTGGTGCTTCACACAACCTTATGCCAAAAGTAGTAATGGAAAGACTAGGTCTTGAGATAACTATACCATACAAAGATTTATACTCTTTTGATTCCGTTAGAGTTAAAAGATCTATGTGTCAACCTAGCACAAATACCAGCCAAGAGCCTAGTAATAAATATTGTAGTGGCTGATATTCCTCCTAAATATGGCATGTTCCTTTCAAGATCATGGGGTGCCAAGCTTCAAGGTACACTCCAAATGGACATGACCTATGCTACCATCCCTCTATTTAGTCAACCATGAAGACTATATAGGGAAACTCACATCAAATACATGGTCAATAGTTAATAAAAACCAGATAACTCCCCTATTTATTCTATCCACACTGATCTTGAATCATTCATCCTTTATAATGATGAAAACCTTAATGGACAAGTGAAAGAAAATGAGCAAATAGCAGTAGAAAAAGAGGAGAATAGTCAAGACAGTTTGCCCAAATAGAATATTATAGCAAACATAGTGGAAACCATAGGGAAAAAAGTAGCCATCAACATAGTGCTGACCATGATAAATAAAACAATGACAAACATGGTGCAGAACCTAAAGAACAACATCATGATAAACAACATGGTGATAGCCACTATAAACAATAGAATGAGGACCATAGTGACCCTAATGAAAAATCTAAAATTGAACCTCTTTGGAGTATGAGCTTTGATGGTTCTTATAGAAAAAATGGTTCAGGAGTAGGCATATGGGTGCATAACACAGAGAACAATCATGTAGAAGGTCACTCATACAAGCTAAACTTTCAATGCACAAATAACATAGTTGAATATGAGGCACTCCACTTAGGACTATAATTACTGAAGAAATTAGGAGCCAGGAGGATAATTGTCCATGGAGATTCAGAACTATTCATTAGGCAGATTAATGGAGAATACACAGCCAAACATCCAAGGTTAAAAGCATATAGGGATGATACCATTGACCTCTTGAAAAAATTCATAGAATATGAGCTCACTTTTGTCCCTAGAAATCAAAACATTCTTTCCAATGATCTAGCCTTTTCAGCCAGCACATGTCAGAAACCTTATCAAAGCAAACAATACACAGTCCAAGTTAAATATAGACCAGCAGTTCCTGAAAACATAAAATACTTGCAAGTTTTTGAAGGAGATAAACAAATAGAAGATTTCCTGCAGTCCATAAATGAGTTTGAAGTGCCAAATTCAGACTTAGAGTATGAAGAAGACTGCTCTGCTGAGGAACAATCTTACAAAGAAGAACCTCCTGATATTGCTGATATAAATCTGTTAAACAAAGAACACAAACATAAAACAGAACTGTGCACTAATTTAGAGAGAGAAGACTTTGAAGTGCTGCAGCCTAGTACTGATAACTTGCCAAAGGGACTGGTTCCTCTAGAGGAATTGTTTGACTTTAATGATGTTTCTAAGAAGCCAAAGATGGAACCAACCGAAATTGAAATAGAAGAATGCAATATAGGCAGTGAACAAAAACCCAAAAAGATAAAACTGTCCAAAACGCTTCCAGCTCATACAAAACATAAATATCTGGAGCTTTTTAGAGAATTTACTGATGTTTCTTTCGGTGTTATGAAGATTTAAAGTCATATGATACAGAGATAATTTAGCATAACATACCTCTCAAAGAAAACCATAAGCTCTTTAAACAAAAATTGTGTAGAATAAACCCTATGAAATTACCCCTGGTATAGAAAGAAATTAAGAAAATGTATGATGTTGGAATAATAGTCCCTAGGAAATACTCAGAATGGGTTTCGAATATTGTATCAGTGAGGAATATACTAAGATATATATTATAAACCCTAAAATAAACATGGTTTAGCATGGTTCATTTTCATAATGAGACAAATACTAAGATAAATATTATAAACCCTAAAATAAACATGGTTTACCATGGTTTATTTTCATATTGAGACAATATTTGTCACAAAGCGACATTGGACCATGGTTGATCATGGTTCAACATGATTGATTTTCATATGGAGACAATATTTGTCACATTGTGACGTTGGACTATATTTTCATATTGATAAGTGTTTTGTCACAATGTGACATTGGGCCATGGTTGAACATGATTATAAATCCAATGGATTTATATTAAACCCAAGGATTTATATTATAAACCCTTTGAATAATGTTACACCCTAGGGAAACAAACCCTTATATTAATAAACACAATGGTTTAATATTATAAACCGAAGGGAATAATTAATCGAAGAGATTAATATTAAAAACCCAAGGGATTATAAACCTAACGGAGTAATTTAAACCCAAGGGTTTAACCCACATGATTAATATTATAAAACCTAGGTATATAAACGCTAAGATAAATACTATAAACCCTAAAATAAACATGGTAACCACGTTTTACCATAGTTAATTTTCATATTGAGACAATCTTTGTCAGAATACGACATATGACCATAGTTTTTTTTCATATTGAGATAATCTTTGTCACAACGTGACATTGGACCATGGTTGTGCATGGTTGACCATGATTATAAACCCAAGGGATTTATATTAAACCGTAGTACTAATATTATAAAGCTTATGAATAATATTATACCCTAGGAATATGAATCATTAGATTAATAAACTCATGTCACTGATATTATAAACCCAAGGGATTAATTATAAAATCTCAAGGTATTATAAACCTAACGAAATAATATTAAACCCAAGCGATTAATATTATAATCCCAAGGTATATAAACCCTAAGATAAATATTATAAACCCAATAAAATAATAAACCCAAGGGAACAATACTCAAAAATAAAGGGAATAATGTTAAACCCAAGGGATAAATATTATAAACCCGAGGTATATAAACCATAAGAAAAATATTATAAACCCTAAAATAAACATGTTTTTCCATAGTTGACCATGGTTTATTTTCATTTTCACACAATATTTGTCATGATGCGACGTTGGACTATGGTTGACCATGACTGATTTTCATATTGAGACAACCTTTCTCATGATGTGATGTTGGACAATGGTTCACCATGGCTGATTTTCAAATTGGGACAATCTTTGTCACAATGTGACGTTGGACCATGGATGACCATGTTGTCAAAATGTGACATTGGACCAAGAGACAATCCTTGTCACAATTTGACCATGGTTATTGACCATGGATGATTTTCATATCCAGACAATATTTTTCACAATGCAACGCTGTAGCATGGTTGACCATGGATGACCATGGTTGTGACAATTGGATGTTGGACCAAGAGATAATCTATGTCACTATGTGCCCATTGTTATTGACCATGGTTGACCATGTTTGATTTTCATATTGAGACAATATTTGTCAAAATTCGATGTTTGAGCATTGTTAACCATGGTTGATTTTCATATTGAGACAATCCTTGTCAAAGTACGACATTGGACCATGGTTGACCATGATTGATTTCAATGTTGAGACAACATTTATCACAATGTAACGTTATACTTGTTGTACTAGGTTCACATTTTCCACCAGAAAAGTAGCAATTTTAACAAATTGTGGTTGACTGTTTCGCCCTTCTTGATCATGCTCGAGACTGAAGACAATGGTTACGGAAGACAGGTCCTATGTGAAACTATTTCAAAAAGCAACACAAAATATTAAATCTGAGACCATATCTAGCGTGCAGAAAATGGATATATTTTGCACACCTTTATGCATAATCCGATGCTAATCTTCAACCTGGGAAATATCAAGACAGACCGATGGGCTAAGATGCCCAGTGTTAATGGTTTCTACCCTCCTGGCATTGAAAATTTAGTGGATCTAATAAACAACCAAAATTGTTTTGGGGGGGCTCGTCTGTCCATGCGCCCGTCTCCTGACCCGTCGGAAGGTTGTGGGGACCACAAATGACGCGTGTTGACACTGTAGACTTCACCAGAAAATGATAAAGTGTGGTGGAAAATCAAGGTGAGGTTCTTGAATGTATGGCTGCCACCTGTCCCCCACACTTCCACCACCTACCCAAAAAATCCATCCAACCAAAACTAGACATGTGTTGCTCTACTGACGTCATATATGCGTCGTCCCGCATTTCGTCAGCCTCCACCTAAATACCCTGAACCTCCCTCCTTTTATGCCCAACCATTGTATTTTTCCTCCAAATATTCTACCAGTTAGGCACTCACACAGAACCCTACTCGCACTACCCGCCACGCCAGCACTCCCCCTCGACGTCACTTTCATCCTCCAAATTGGATGCCATGTATTTAACATTTCCTGTCAACCTACATTTATAGTTCCATCTTTGCTTTAAAATGAAAAAGATAACCCCATAAACCCCATAGTTCCATATTTGCTTTAAAAATGGAAGAAATTAAGAAATTGTATGATGCTGGAATAATAGTCCTTATGAGATACTCAAAATGGGTCTCGAATCTTATATCAGTGAGGAAGAAAACATGAGAAATTAGGCTATGCATAGACTTTAGAAACTTAAACAAAGCCTCCTTAAAAGACAACTACCCTTTACCAAAAATGGATCACATCCTACAAAGTGTAGTGGGTTCTAAAAGAATTTCTTTGCTAGATGGCTTTTCAGGATACAATTAGGTGTTGGTACACCCAAATGATCAACACAAGACAACTTTTACTACACCCTGGGGCACTTTCATGTATGTGAACATTCCTTTTGGATTAATGAATGGTTGTACCACCTTTTAAAGAGTCATGGGCATTGCTTTCTCAGAAGAAATAGGTTACTTCATTGTGATATACCTTGATGACATCACAGTCTATTCCAAAACATATGAAGAACACCTAGCTCACTTAAGAAAAGTCTTTGAAAAATGAAAAAAGTATGGTTTGTCTTTAAATCCCAAGAAAACTCTGTTTGGTCTCTAAGAAGGTAAGATTTTAGGCCATATCATATTTGAATAAGGGATTAAGATAGACCCAAAAAGGATTGAAAGAATATTGCAAATCAATCATCCTAGAAAAATCAAAGAGCTGCAATCTTTCATTGGAAAGATAAATTTCTAAAGAAGGTTCATACCAAACCCTACATAACTCCTAATAAACATTACAAACATGCTGAAAAGAGAAATAGGAGTCAAATGGACCATAGAAGCAAAACAATCCTTTGAACTGGTAAAACAAGCACTTACCCAAACACTAGTTCTAATTAGCCTTGATTTTACCAAAGATTTCTTCATCTTCTCCTTTGCATCAAAACATATAGTTGTTGTTGTCCTACTACAGAAAAACATAAAAGGACAGGAGAAGCCCATTGCATTTTTCAGCATGGCACTAAGAGATGCACCTCTGAAATACAACATAATGGAAAAACAAGCTTTTTCCTTAATCAAGGCATCGAAAGATTTCAGAGTTTACATTCTGCACTCACATATCATTGCATTTGTGCCTCACTCAGTGGTAAAAGATATTTTAACACAAGATCCTGATGGAAAAAGAGGTAAGTGGATTGTTGTTATATTAGAATATGATCTAGAAATCAAGCCCACTAAACCAATCAAAGGACAAGGATTGGCTAAACTCATGGATGAAACAAACTTCCAAGCACATGACATGAACATGATTGATGCATTAGATAAACAGGAGGAGTTGGCAACTCCATTTATTAAAGAATCATTTCTGAATTCATCTTGGTATGCTGATATTTTATATGTGTTTTTTAATCTTAATGTTCCTCCTTGTTTGTCCAAAACAAAGGCTAGATTCTTAAAATTGAAGGTTGTAAATTACTGCTGATCCGGATTTTATGCAGGAACGCAACAGAATACAGATATAACCATAGATACAGAGATGTAGCGGAAATAATGCTTCATTTTATTAATAAACGAATGACTGAAATAAGCTTACAAACATAATGGAAACAAGCTAGGGCACTGGTAGCGTATCCCTGAGAAGAGATGTGGCGGCTACCAGCCCCTGAACTGTGTTACAATGCAGACATGATAGAGATGCGGCGAGCTAGGGCACTAGTAGCGCTTATCTCTGAGAAGAGATGTATCAGCTCCCAGCCCCCTGAACTATCTTACAATGAGGCTCGAGGGCCTATTTATTGTTGAGAAACAATGTAGAATCCAAAACGTCCAAAACCGTAACAGTAGGAGATGAAGCGCCAAAACTGTGGGTCCCGTTTGGGTAAATTGGTGGTTCAACTTCCCGAGGACGTAACTTTGGCATCCGATCTCCGTTTGATGCGCTCAATAGCTCGTTAGAAAGATCTGTCCGAGGAGTACAACTTTTGAAGGAGAAACATCGGTCCATGGACCCATGTTTCTCTCCGTTTTCCCAAAAAACGTTGTTTAGGGCCTCAAAACGGCTCCGGAAGTTTAAGACCCGAAAAACTGCTAAAAATAGTAAGTTGTGCCGAAACTTACAAACTGGAAAATTTCGTAATTGGGGGTTCAAATGGACTCGATGGGTGGCTACCAATATCCACCTGGATTATTAATGCCCCAAAATGGCTCCGGGTGTGCAGGACCCGAAAACCTGCTATAAATAGTAAGTTGTGCTGAAGCTGGAAAAATGAAAGAATTGATGCTGCAGGTCCAAATGGAATAGGTGGGAGGCCACCGATATCCACCTGGATCAACTGCATTGTAGATAAAATTTCATATTGGAAAAATGCTAGTGGTATATTGCTTAAATGTTTGCCTGAGAACGATGCAGATAAGATCAAGCATGACTTTCATGAAGGAGAATGTGAAGGCCACCTCTTATATTGAAAAACTACTGTCAACAAAATCCTTAGAGCTGGTTATTATTGGCCCACCCTCTTTCAAGACATACATAAAATGGTAATTTCCTGTCATAAGTGCCAAATCTTTGAAGGCAAAAGAAAACTGCTGCCATTACCTTCGCATCCTATCTATGTTGAAGCTCCTTTTCAACAATGGGGCCTAGAATTTATTGGAGAAATCCATCCTGCCTCCTTTGCCCAACACAAATGGATCTTCACTACAACTGACTACTTTACAAAATGGATAGAGGCCATCCCTTCTAGGATTTCCATAGACTTAGCAATCATCAAATTCCTTGAAAACCACATTTTGTGTAGATTTGGTTTTCCTAGAAAGATTATCAGTGCCATGAAAAATTTTAGTGCCTAATATTCGCAGGTGGGTTAATTTTCCATGGTTTTTCCAAAAAAAATATTCGTCAATTTCCATTTTTTTATAAAAATAATTCACCCAAATTTTATAGTATAAAATTATTTTACGTTAAATATCGCCAAAATTATATAGACAATATATATAATATCATTATAAATTTGAATAATTTTACAAATACATCAATAAAATTTTTATAGTTTGCATATTAGGGACTAGTGAGATTCACCAATTTTTTAAACTTCAAGAGAATTTTCCACCCTTAAAATTATTCGTATTGACACTAACAATGTTGTTGCCTTTAGATCCAAGAAAATGGTGGACTTTTGTAACAAATATCAAATTACATTGGGCCATTCTACAACTTATTACCCTCAAAGTAATGGGTTTGCTGAATCCCCAAACAAATGTTTGGTGAACATCATCAATAAGTTACTAGAAGAGAACAAGAAATCATGTCACAACAAACTAGTACATGCACTATGGGCAAACAGGTTAACAAAGAAAAATCAATTGGAATGTCTCCCTACCAGCTAGTGTATGGAGTAGATGTAATATTTCCAACCAGTTTAGGAGTGCCAATGATGAAGCTCATCCAAGAAGTACAGTTTGAAGAAAATGATATGCAGAGAAGAATAAATCAGATTGTCCAGTTGCAGCAAACGAGAGATGAAGTGTATAATAAAAAACAACAAGTGCAAGAAAACATTAAGAAGATGATTGATAAAAAAACCAAGGCAAATGATTCAACATTGGTGACAAAATTTTGAAGTAGGACTCAAGAAGAGAAGACAAAGACAACCATGGAAAATTTGAAAATCTATGGAAAGGTCCATACATTATCTATTCTGCTAAGAGGTAACAATGCATTCTTCCTTCAAGAAATAGATGAAGCAGAATTATTTGGAGGTCCTGTCAATGGCAAGATGCTCAAGCATTATTTTTGTTAAAATACTCAGTTTAAAGTTTTGTTTCACTATATATAACACTGTTTGAATAAAATATCAGAAAATTGGAACATAAAAAATAAAAATAAAAAAGAAAAAAAAAGAAAAGGGGGCAGATAAAAAGCGAAGGTAGAGCCCCATACCAAAAATGAATATTTCTAAAAGTGTGCAAGTCCAAATGCCACTACTTTTGAAAAGGAATTTTTGTTCAGTCATACAGCGTAATCATGATTGAACAAATTTTAAATTTTTGCTGATAAAGTTAGAAATGAAGATTTTCCAAACTATTTAAACTTGACTTATCAATAGATTAGATTAGGAAAAGATATAGGTTCCAATGTTCAAATCTGAACCAAGAGAGGAAGAGAGGGATGCATAACACATTCCAAATTACAGCCCTCAAAGTTTTTAATTTTACTTTCTGCAAAATAAATTATGTGTGCAGTTTGTACAAAATGCCACAACCCATGAAAAATCAAACTGTTAAATCTTGTTTTGATCATGTTTTCAATTTCCTATTTTCAGATTATAGAATGAAAATCTGTCAAAATGTTCAATCTTGACAAATAAGTAGACTAGGTAGAGAATAAAGAGCTCACTAGTCTAATATGAGCCTCTGGATGATATAAGTGTAGAAGTAGATAGTTTCTTGTTTTTGAAAGAAAATGATGTCAAGGGTTGGCTAATCTAAATGTACCCAAATGAAGAATTTTTTTTAGGAAAAGTATGATGGGTAGGTGGAGTTGAGTTGAAGCAATCATGCTTTCCAGATTTTGAAGATCACAGCTTCAAAAGAACAGTAGCAAATAAACAAAAAGAAGAATGGGAGTATGTCAAGTTCAAAATCAAGGCACTGGTCTACTTATTCCAAGAGATTTGATCTCTCAGGTTCTTGACACCTCCTAAAGGAGTTTCCCTCCCCAACTAGAGCCACTTTTACCCCCCTGTATTTTACAGAGTTCACTAGGTGACTATTGATTTTCCACAAGAAGCTAAAGATAAAATTCTTTGCCTATTGGCTATCTTTAAAAATCTCAATGACCCATTATCCTTATAAAACCATTTTCACTATATTTCATCTCTGCCCTTTCAAAATAAATTTTTTGCTCTTAAAGAACTCATTTTGGGCTTGTTTCTTTCATTTTCACCCTCTGGCCTACCTAAAGTCTCACTCACCCAT
Organism: Pinus albicaulis; assembly: GCA_034641835.2. Taxonomy (NCBI): domain Eukaryota; kingdom Viridiplantae; phylum Streptophyta; class Pinopsida; order Pinales; family Pinaceae; genus Pinus; species Pinus albicaulis. The sequence goes on along the minus strand of CM076571.1, from coordinate 529,077,233 downwards.
TTCCTCCACTAAAAACTCATTTTCCCCTCCCAAAACCCTTCAAAACCCTCACCTTTATCATTTTCTTCCTGTTTCATTAAAAAAATGTAAAAATATATTTTTACATTGTTTTTAAATGTTAAATTGACCTATCGGGACCCTTTTTGTTTTATATTAAACTTTTTTTTTAATATAAAAACCCGATTCTTTTGTTTTATTAACCCGATCTCATTTCTATTTTAGTCCCACACCCATATAACCCTAACCTCACCTATGGCATAACCCCCTCTTTGATTTTTAAGCCCTCCGCTTTTGATTAAAAAAATCCTTCGCAAACCCTTCTTTTTTCCTTATAAATCGGGCGCATCTGCTTGTTTTATTGAACCTAGGCCCGCTCTCCACTAAACCCTGTTTTTCGAATGATACTTTGCCACCTATCTGCCTGGGCCCGCTCTCCACTAAACCATGTTTTGCGAATGATACTCTTCCACCTGTCCACCCAGGCCCGCCTTTTCGACTTACCCACTGCTCCCAAAGCTTGCGACCACCGTTGATCTCATCCCATGAGATCCAACAGTTGATCGCACTTATCGCAAATACAGTGGCGTGGGGGTTAAACAAACCCCGACCATGCGAAATGGGTGGTATTCCCTTGCCATGCGTCACCCTCTGTATCGTATCGAACACCTCCGCCCAAGACCATTACCGCCTCCCCGGTCATGCGAAAACAACCCACTCCACTCCCGAAAACTGCTTTCCTCCATTCCCGCCAAAAATGCATGCCGCCGCCTGATTCAAAATTATCCAGAGCTTTGTGGCTCTGCGTTAAGGCCCTTCTCGCCCTTCTTGTCTTTGCAAACGTCCAAAATCCCGAAAAACCCCTTGTAAACGTAGAAAAAACCTTCCCCGCAGTATTTAAAAGATTAATTCGTTTGTTTATGTGCGGTTTTAATGGAGGAAAGGCATAAAACGCATTCGAATGGTCCAAGAAACATTTAAGTGAATGTCTGGGTGACGATCCAGAGGTTAATTTTATTTTTAGGGACCAGAGGCGTAAATTCAAGCTTAACCATCAATGAATCATGATCATTGATGATTAATAAAACCCTCCAATAGCAAAAGAATGCATCCTTGCACCAAAAACACAGACAAAGGTAGTCACAGGAAGGTAAAAAAATTAAGAAGACTGTGACAGTAAAGGTTAGAAGGATGAAAGATTTAATCACAGATCAAAATACAAATCATGAGGATTAGCCAAAAAGCAGAGGTTAAAGATGAAAAGGTTAATAAAAAGGATTAATAAACAAATAGAGATAAAGGCAAAATCAAAGGAAAAGAGAGTGAAACAAACAGATAAGGATAAATCCAGAGTTTAAAAGCCTAAGAAAAGTTTAAATAATAAAACAGAGGTAGATCTACCCAAAAACAAATTCAAAGGATCTAATCCAGACATTTACTTCTTCAAGATATATATTCTGCCACCTACAACATGTTTTATTTTAATAAAACACCAAACAGTTATTACAAACAGTCAGAGATATTTTTCATCTACCCAGTAGTTATTGTAAAGTTATTGGAAAAGACTTAAAGTTAAACATTTCCAGAAAAAAGCTCAAATAGTTAAGTTAGGAGTTATTATTTTAGAGAAACATTCTCAGATATTTTGCCTTGGGCCTTGCATGGTCTCAAAGGTCAAAAATCATTAACTCTATAATAAAAGACATCTAAAACCCTAGCTTAGCATCACCTCCTCATTTTGCAGATAAACACTGCATGTGAGCTTCATTTTTAGTGTTGGTTAGTTGGTGATTAGTTGACTGATTTCTATTGCTCAGCTAGTTGAGGATTGTTAGGCTCAATTTGAGAAAGATCTGAGTTGCAGAGATCTATTGTATATGGAGTGATGTAACTGTTTTGATCATCAATAATAAAAGCATGTTCATAGGATTCTTGAGCTATGTTAATGGTGAAGTTTTCCTTCTTTGTCAATGTTTTCCTTCTTTTTTCATTTTGTCCATTATTTCTCTGATAAAAGAACATAAATTTTAGAGTAGGATATGCTGTCTTGGCACCCTATTTCTGTCTGCATTCTTTATCTTTATGTTTTCTTCTACAAGGTCTGATTGGAGAAATCTTAATTGCTCTCTAGTTCCACCTAGCTTGTTGTTTTGGAAATGATTTAATAGAGTCAATACAAAGAAGTATATGGTAAGCCTTGTCCTTTGGTGTAGCTTCAAATATTGTTTTTAAGACTTTTCTTTGAAGTATACTTAGTAGATTTTAAACCATGGAAGTCTATGGTATGCCTCGTCCTTTGGTCTGTCTCAAAATGTTTCTTTGAAGGTCTTTTGAGTGTTGAGTTAAAGAATATAGGTTTAGCTTGCTCTTTAGCTGCTCTCACTGTTATCTTATATTTTTTATTTGTCTAAAAGTAATTCTTGAAATGTTGGATTGTTATCTTAAAGGTTTTCTTATTAAAGTCTGGCCAAAGAAGTATATGGTATGCCATGTCCTTTGGTTTGCCTCAAACAGTTACCTAAAAGGATTTTCTTGTCAAAATAGAGCTATAAGATTCTTAACTGACTATAGTTTTGCTGCCTTCACAACTTATTTTTATTTCATATCACAATGTAATCTAAGAGATCCACTTGATATAGTTAGCTTGCCCTATGAAAACCCTTGCAGAGTTGATGAACAATTAAATCATTTTATGACTCCATAGCCCAATGGATCAATGTTTTCTCATGGTCTATATGTTCAGCTGAAACACTCCATCAATTAATCACACCACTGATCTGTCAACATCTCAATTAATCAACCAAAGCAAACAAGTCCTTAGAACTTCATAACTAGCCTAATATCATAAACAAAAGCATAAAGACATATCATCTATAAATACATACTTAGAGAGATCCCTCTCTGAATCCTGGAAGGTTGGGTCCTAGTATTCCAAATTGGTTCTGATGTGGCCCCTGCAGTGTTTTTTCTTGCCAATATTGCAAATCACAGGGAGCCAACAAGGAAAATACCTTGGATTGATTGTGAAATTCTTACTCGGCCTCCACATGACTCTATAACTGACCTGTAAGATTTTCTAATTATACAACTGATAGTTTTAATACCTTTAACCTCAATCTCAATTGGGCCTTCCTTAGAAATGACATGAAACAAATATTTATACTAAATTATCTATTAACTGATTGATCACTCATTTTGAATTCAATCATATTCAATTCACTGGGCCTATCTCTAGCTCATCACTCAGTTAGAACTAGTTAAACTAATTTTAACTCAATTGATTGATTTAACTAATTACAACTCATACAATGACTATAACTAGAGCCCCTTCAATCATGGGATCAATCTACATGCCTCCTCTCTAGCCCTCAACTCATATTTCCTAAGGAAACCGATCCTTTCTGACTTAGTTAACTAATACAAGTTTCCTTGAGATGAAATTACAATTTTTCTTCCAATTTAATTAAGGGAAAATTAAATCAGAAGCCCCCAATGGGTTCCATTTCTTGTTTCCATTTAAACACTTCCTCTCAAAAAGAAAGGGATTATCTGCTACCCCAAACCTTTGAATTTTCTTCTTGCCAACGCCTTCATCAAGATTTCTGCATATTTCTCCTCTGTGGGAATGTACACTAAAGACATAATCCTCCTTTGAAGACAATCCCTAAGATGGTGATATTGAATATCAATATTCTTAGACTTGTCATGGAATACTGAATTAACCGAGAGTTTGATTAAACTCTGGTTTTTGCAATGTATCACCATCATATCCATCAGTTGACCAAAGAAGTCAACAAGTATATTCCTCATCCATATGGCCTCGCATGCTACCTGATGGGCCACCATGTACTCTACCTCTGATGAATTGAGTGAAAAAGATCTATGTTTCCTTTTGTACCAGGAAAGTGTTTTTGATTCTATGATGAAGATTCCCCCTGATGTGCTCTTCTCGTCGGATGGACTCCCTTCCCAATCTGCATCGGTGGAGACTTGAAGCTTCACTCCCTCTGTCCATATGTACTATAATCCATACTTTGTATTGCCCATGAGGTATCTCAAAACATGCTTTCCTGCCTTCCAAAAGAGTTTGGTAGGATTAACCATAGCTTGGCTGAGCTAGTTAACCACATAGCATATGTATGGTCGTGTGTTCACCAAATACATGAGTGAACCCACAAGCTTCCTATAAACAATAACATCCACTACTTTTCTTGAAGTAACATCCTCCTTCCTCCAATTTCCTGCAAGAGGAGTCTCCATGGATTTTTTGCCCTCCATGTGGAACTTCCTCAGAATATCCTTAGCATACTTGCCATGAGATACAAATAGCTCCCCATCTCTTTGCCATATTTCCAATCTCGGGAAATAGTGCAAGAGCCCCATGTCCTTCATCTCAAATTATCTTTCAAGGTCCTCTTTACAAGAATTTATGAGCTGCTCATCACTTATCAGTATCAGATCATCGACATAAAGTATAATAATAAAAAACTTACCATCAACTATAATATTATATAGGTTCACATACGCTTCAGTCTTGGTGAACCCAAACCCATTGAAATAGTTGTCGATCCTGGTGTACCAAGCACGAGGTGCTTGCTTTCTACACACATGTAACTCCCCGTCTAAGGTCTCAAAACATTCTGGCTACTCAATGTACACTTCTTCCTCAATAACTCCATTGATAAAGGTTGTATTTACATCCATCTAATGTATATGCCATCCCATCCGTGCTGAGAGTGCAAGGATGTATCTAATATATGAGTACCTTGTGACTGGTGAAAAAGTCTCATCATAGTCAATCCCCTCCACTTGAGAGAACCCTTTGGCTACAAATTTGGCCTTGTGCTTCTCCACACTTCCAACTATTGCTTGCTTCACCTTGTAGACCCACCTGGATCCTACAACTGACTTCCCCATTGGTCTTAGGACAACTTCCCATGAATTTTTTCTGATAATGGAGACATACTCCTCAACCATGGCATCAACCTACACTGGCTGCTGCACTACTTCCTATAAGAAAGATGGTTTTATATTATACCTTCGCTCGTAAGAGCCATGTACCAAGTGTACAGATCTAGAGACCTTCTCTACCTACACTGTGATGTGGGTGCTCCCTCATTATCTCTTGCATCTAGCAATAATCTGCCAGTGTTATAGCATCATTTATCACCATCATATACTTGATGACTTATGCATTGGCCTTGGGCAACCCTTCCATTCAAACTTGGTCATATTTCTCTAAAAAACAGTTTCTCAAAACCCATACATGACTCTGCCCAGACTTTTCCACGTATACACGTGAGTCCATACAAAGAGAACCACGTATGCTATTTAAAATATTAAAAAATATATAATTTTCCTACTTTTGAGGCAGGGTTTACGGTTTTTACTGTAACTTAACTACCCCAGCCCATGGCCTAATTGTTCCCCAACTGAAAAAACTAATTTGAGGGAGTATAAAAACCCCTCAAGCGAATGGCCTAAGGGGGGAAGAGATAGAAATATAGATATTATATTTTTTTATAGCCCTATCCAAGTATGATATATCCCCTGCGCCTCCTGCACTTCCCAGATTTTTCAGGAAACCCTTGTTTCCTTGAGAATTTCACTCATCCTATGTGACAACCATTGTGCACTATTCTTGGAAGAAGTTTTGTGAGGCTAGGGCTGGACAGATCCAGAGGACGGCATGCTCGAGGCCGTGGCAGATTTCAGGTGATCTCTCCACATTTGTTTACTGTACATGTCATTAATAAAAGAAGTGTCATCTTGTTCCTGATGTTCACGTGTCATTTATCTCTTATACATGTGTAATGATCTTAAATAGTTCATTTATTGTTATTTTTATGAGATTATGCATGCTTTTCGCTAACATCTAGAAATTATATATGTTGTAGAACTAGGTTTTTGTGCGTGTTCTTTGCTAGTTTGCAGGTTGTGGAGCACAAGGTGTTGTAGGGGGTTTGAACCTCGCGGGATCTACTACAACCGAAGGATAAATGGGTAAGGTCTGCAACCCTTAGTTTCTAGTTTAGAGCATATAAGTTGGTTAATTAAGTCTTTCTTCTTATGACATGCCCGTGATCTGTGAAGGTTTATCAACCCAAGACCTTAGGGTAACATTGCCCATAACAGTTAGCCTCTTTGGTGCGCTTCCTTCCATCTCTGGTGGATGTCTTTGCATTAGTGGTTTCTACCACTCTCTATTCCTCTTCTTGTGGCTACTCCACGTCCTGGGGTTCATCCTTTGGAGCTAAGAGCTCTTCAATTGCATGCAACTCAAGCTCCCTCCCAAGGGAAATCACATGCCTTTCTCTTCATTGAATTTCACATCTCTTCTGATCACTATCATCCTATGTGCTGGAAAATACACCCGATAGTTGTGGGGTGTACCAGTGTAACCCCAAAAATATCCCTAACTCTGTTGTTGGCTCTAGCTTCTTCCTGGCATATTTGGTTACATGGAAATAAACAGAAGAACCAAAAATTTTAAAATATGACACATCCATTCTCTTACCTAAAAAAAACTCCTCTAGTGTACTCATTCCAAGTATCTGATGAGGACTACAATTTTGAAAAAATATTTTTATATTGCATGCCTCCACTCACAAATTCAATGATAGGCCCTAATCATGCAACATAGCTCATTTTTCTCCCACAATCATTCTGTTCTTTCTTTCTACAACTCCATTCTACTATGGGTTATGAGGTGCAATCAATTCTCTTCGAATTCCTTAGGAGGCACATAAGTTCTTGAATTCGTTAGAGATGTATTCTCCACCATTGTCACTCCTCAGAGCCTTCACATTCTTCCATGTATCTTTCTAGAAAAGTGATTTGAACTCAAAAAACTTGGAGAACATCTGATCTTTCTTCTGCATGAAACAAATCCAACACTTTCCTGAAAAATCATCAATAAAAATCACATAATAACTGTGATTTTTTGTGGAAGCTCTTGAGAATGGTCCACACATGTCTGAGTTAACTCTCTCAAGGATTTTCATTTCTTGGCTTTCCTTATCGTGAAAGGTGGAATTTGTATACTTCCCCATATTACACCCTTTGCATGTTTCTCTATGCGCAAGTGCACCCTTTAGAATCCCTTATAAATCTGCTGCATGGTCCTCAAGGAGTTGTGGTGTAGATGGTCCAACTTCATGTGCCATAACTCACTGATGTCTCGCCTCACCATCTTCTATGCTTTAGTGCTCCATGCTACACAATCATCTACATCAATTTTGTAAAGGTTCTTCACTCGAACCCCAATATTTTTCACCTGTCCCATGGCTTTGTGATGAAGGAACACCTTTCTTTCACTAAAGATCACATTATAGGCACGATCTTTCAACATAGCAACAAAAACCAATTTCTATTTTAAACCATATACATGCATGACATATTTTAGTATGTGGGGTTTACCTGACTCTCTCTGAAAAGTAATTGTACCAATACTGGTAGTGTTATAACTCCCATCATCACCCATATCGATGTGCATTTGGAGATCCTTCTCCTCTCAGATACTGAAGAATTCTTTGTTGTCTGTCATGTGGAATGATGCTCCACTATCCAAGTTCCACCCAGATCCCATCACTGATGACACCATGCATGCGATGAGGGTGAATTCCAACTCGAATTGTGAAGACAATGCTTCACCTGGTGCTCTTGCTGAGGCCTTCTTGGTGATCTTCTTTTGTGGACAATTTGTGGCATAGTGTCCATGATAATGATAGTTGAAACATTTCACCTTTGATAAGTCTTACCTCTTTCCTGCCTTTCTAGTCTCAGATTTGGAATGGGATGCCTTCCCTTTTCCTTTCTTCGCCCTGCCAAGGAAGGCACAATTATCCTCATCATTAGTATTTGATGAGGATCCATCTGTGGTGCTCTGCCGAAACTCTTCTTGTACCAAGTCGGACCACAGTCGCTCCCACTTTGGTAGCTACTCCCTCCCATTCACAGAGTCCTGGTAGATATGCCAGCTCTTGGGAAGGCCTAGAAGGCTACGCTCACTAAATCATCATCAACAACAATGATGCCAACACTTCCGAGCTCATTTCTACATTGGTTCAAATTCATCAAGTATTTTTGGATCGTGTTACCTTTCTCCATTTTGATCTTTCTCTGCTTGTCTTTCGACACCAACTTCTTATGGCCATTGCTACTTTGAAACAGATCTATCAAGGCCTTCCACATAGCATATTGATTCTCCTTCCCATGGAGACTCGAGACAATATGGTCTCGAACTCCCTCTAACAATATCCTTCTCGCATTTGCTACATTCTTCTTCCACGCAACAAGTTGTTAAACCTCTATTGTAGTGGGCTGAGGAACATCAGTGTCACTGAATGCCTTCAATTCGTTGTCCTCCAACACTGCCTCCATCCTGTCCTTCCATGAAATATAATTCTAATTTCCCTTGAGTGCATATTCGAGTCTCAAGCCATTGAAAGACATCTTGATCTGTTGCTGGTACCGAAGAATGAATCTTCAAATTTGAATACATTTTCAACAAAAAATTTAATTTCTTCTCTTCTGTTTTGATTCCTGACGCTCTGTTACCATGTAGAAATTATACCAATGGGATTCAATCTAATCTTATAATGTACTAAAACAAGATACTAAATCCTTATACAATATTCAGAAACAAAACACGATCACACAATCACATACAAGTAAGAGAAAGAAGTAAATCAATCGCACAATATAAGATGTATCTAGTGAAAGCACAATGCCTAAAACCTTGTTATCTGTATATTGTATAAATTCAAGGATCATGAAACAATACAGTGCTTTCTGTCTCAAGAGAAACTCCTACACTTTGCCAACTGTCTGAAACTAATCTAGGAAAAATCAGACAATTACTTAGCCAATTATTTGCCTCTGCTCAACCAGCATTTCTCATGCATTCCATGAGGATTTTTTTCACTATTAAATAGGATAAATACCTTGGATTGATTGCGCAATTCTTACTTGGCCTCCACATGACTCTATAACTGACGTGCACAATTTTCTAATTATACAATTCATAGTTTTCATCCCTTCAACCTTAGTCTCAACTGGGCCTTCCTTAGAACTGACATGCAACAACTATTTATAGCGAATTATCAGTTAATTGATTGATCACTCATTGTGAATTAAATCAGATCTAACTCACTAGACCTATCTCTAGATCATCACTTAGTTATAACTAGTTAAATTTATTTTAACTCAATTAATTAAGATAACTAATTACAACTCATACATAACTGTAACCGGACCACCTTAAATCATGGGATAAACTCTACATGCCTCCTCTCTAGCCTCAACTTGAATTTTTTAAGCTAACTCAGACTTTCTGACTTAGCCCTCAACTTGAATTTCCTAAGCTAACTCAGTCTTTTGGACTTAACCCTCAACTTGAATTTCCTAAGCTAACTCAGTATTTCTCACTTAGTTAACTAATACAAGTTGTCATGAGATGAAATTATAATTTTTTTCTAATTTAATTAGGGGAAATTTAAATTAGAAACCACCAATGGGTGCCATCTCTTGTTGCCATTTCAACAATGCACACATCGCTACATAAGTAGTTATGCCCATGCATTGTTACATGGTTCTAGCATTCGACCCTAAAACTTATGAAGAAGTTGTAGGGAATCATTTATAGGAGGAAACTATGGACGACAAGTACAACTCCCTCATTTAGAAGCAAACTTGGGACTTGGTTTGATTTCATATCAAAATCTTGTTAAATGCAAGTGGTTCTACAAGAAAAAGAAAATAATGAAAAATATTGTGAGAAAATACAAAGCATGGTTAACGTCCAAAGGTTTTCAATAGGTTCAGGGCATCAATTATGATGAAACCTTTTCTCCAACGACCAAATGGACTTTATTTTGTTAACATTTTCCATTCTTACTGCAATAAGGTGCTAGGTTCACCACATGGATTTGAATAATAAATTTCTTTATGATGATCTCAAAGAGAATATTTATATGGAGAAACCACAAAGGTATGTAAAGAATTTATCTGCAGTTTTCCAACTTCTTTTGGCAGTATGTAAAGAAATTCTCTTCTTATAGTTGTTGTTGTTGTGGCATTTGATAAATATGTTGGCCCTCCTTGGGACCAATCCCAACCAAAAAAATCTACCAATTCCACCAATACAATGGAGTATCAAGAAACAAATCACCCTTAAGATAGCTTTGGAATTAATTGTAGATAAATATCGAGGAATGGCCTTGAAAAGGTCTACCATTAACAATGGTAACACTTAACATTAAGGCTTGACCTTCACAATAATGTCACACACTACTACTCTAGAAGAAATGTGAATATCACCATCATTCTCATTCGAATGCTATGAAAAAATGAAGGAAACTGCCTATATATCTCACTAGGGAAAAAAGAAGAGGTACACTTTTATGCTTTGTCGCTCTCATAATTACAACACCCAAGCTCACCCATACCATTTCTTGTTGACATATTGTGGACACAAAAACCTAAATTCTTCTATGTTGTAATTATAGTTCTATGCATGCAATGCTGGTCTATTATTCTATATTTAATACTACTTGAGATGTTATTAAAAAAATGATACTCTTGTTAGCTATTTTATACAAGTTGCATGATTATAACTATCAAACATACTTTCAATGACATATTTTGCATATGTTCTTTATTCACTTTCTCATTTTAGTGTTCCCTTTCCCCTCTTTGGAGATATGTTATTTTATATAACTAATTATATATGTAGATAGAAGTCTTTCAGATTAATCACATTATTATTATTTGGTCGATATTTCGAACCAACTAATGTGGTTCATCCTCTGGACAAGGTGAAAAGCTTAATCGATCAACATGAATAAATAGTAAGGATGCAACATTACCCAGATATAGCCGTTAAAAACTAACCCTTATTAAGTTACTTAATTAGATATTAAGAAAACATTCAAAATAATTACTTAAAAGGTTAAAAAGAATATTTTAATAAATAGTTTATTTTTGAAAAATAATTTTAATAAACATTTTAATTACTTAAAATATTTAAGAATATTTTAATTACTATAACTATTTTAATTAAAATACAAGGGAGTAAAACTTTTCATAATCTAAGAAGAGGGAAAAAGGGAAAAAATAAGATCAAGAAAGATAAATAATGAAAAAAATATATATAAAAGGAAAGAAAATAATTAAAGTTAAAGATAACAGGAAATAGGAAAATGACCAAGAAAGAGCTTATAGAGACTGTGGAAAGAAAGAATTGGGATTTCTAGCATGCCTGAGATGCTAATTTCTAGCATGGATACTATATCAGGGCAATGTTGCATCCTTACTATTTGAGTATGAACCACATTAACTGGTTCAAAAAGTTGACCAAATAATAATAATGTGATTTAGCTGGTTTCCAAAAGTTAACCAAAGAATAATAATGTGATTAATACGAAAGACATCTATCTACTTTATAAATTACAAAATTCTTAGATGCAACATAATTATATATATTTGAGTTTTTAATAAATTATTTAAATTTGAGAATAAATTTTAAAATTATTACAATTTATTATTAGAGTTGTGAAAAGTAAATTTAAGTAAAAAAAAAAAAAACTTTTAAATATTAAAAAAAATCAATTAACATGATACTTTTAAAAACTCCCTCATTATAATTTTATAATTTCAAAAATTAATATAAAATTTAAAAAAAAAATATTTATTTTAATTTTTAAAAATGAGGAAGTTAAATTGTGATAATTAAAACTAATTAAACCAAGCTTGAGAGTGACAAATGAGTGATGGTTTTGGTAAAACAAAAAAATTGACAATATTAGAATCATATATAAAGTTTGAAACTACCCCAGGGTACGACTACCACGAAAATCACAATTCCGATTCACAGCAACGTCACATCACATCAATCTCTTTCGTTTCAAACTAGAAAGGAGCTCACTTTTGTCACGATGAAGGAACGAACTAAACTTTTAAACGAGGAAGGAACTAGCTTTCGTGAGAAAAAAGAATGGAACAAGCTATCGTACGAAAGACAGAAGGACGCAACTAGGTTTTAAATGAAGAAGGAACTGCCTTTGCTCTCAAAGAAGATTGAAAACCGAACACATGACTCGTTCCTTAAATCTGATGAAATGCCTTATCAATTCGGAACATTGAAATCCACAACGCAATTAGAATAAAAAAAACCTTTGTGAAGGAGAAGAAGAGCAACAAGAAATTAGGATGGAGGACCTGTATCGTTTAATGGGAGCCTTCGAGATATTGAAGAGGCAAGCCCATGATGCCTCAGCGAGATTCAATAAACAAGCCCTTCTCCAAATCCACGATGATGTCGCCCGTCGGAGAAGAGATTATGCTGCAGAACGAAATTTTGAAATACGTTCGTCTTTCACGGACCCCATTGGTAGCGCCAGCGCAGGTTGTTCGGTTCCGTTGGAAAGGCTGAACCCCATTTCCTTCAACGAGTTGAAGGTCGGGGAAGTCCACCGCGGCAGGGTGGTGTACGGGACGCTGTGCGCGGAGGCCAACAGGATATGCAGTATCATGACCTTGATTGAGGATGATAATGGTCTCGCCGTCAGGCTGGCAATCTACAACGCCGCTCCAGCTGCGGCGGACATCAAGAGGCTTTACCCTAAGGGTGCCAAATTGGCTGTCAAGGAGCCCTATTTTAAGATCGCCTCCGACGGCGGCCTTATCATCCGCGTCGACAACCCGGCCAACGTTGTGAAGCTCATGACTGAGAAGGGAAAGCAAGCGGAGAGCCTGCTGCATGTGGATGTAGAGGAGGTGAGAAAAAAGGGCAATAGTTGCTTCAGAGAGCAAAACTGGGGCGCTGCAGCCAAGCATTACACAAAATGCATTGATGCCGCTCTGCTTCAGCTCGAGGAGGGCTTCTCCAATGGTAATAATAATATCACTAACGGCCTTCTGAATGCGTATTCTAACAGGGCGGAGACGTTGCTGCAGATGAAGGAATTCAAGCTGGCGTTGGAAGATTCCAACGACGCCCTTCGGATTGATCCCGGCCATCTCAAAGCGCTGTACAGGAAAGGTCGGGCCCTGCTCGGGTTGAGGCAGTATAAAGCGGCATGCGAATGTTTGAAGAAAGCGGACAAGACCAGCCCCGGGCGCAGGGAAATACAAGAAGTGCTAGGCCAGGCCAAGATTTTGTACGCCCAGAGCCTGAAAGGTAAGTATGACATCTCTGACTACCTGCTCGGACTACCTAAATCTTTTCCTCCGGAAGTGGCCGATTTCATAGGCCCTGTGGACATCAAGATGAACAAGGACGGCCGCGGTCGGGGGCTCTTCTCCACCCGAGAAATAGAGACCGGGGAGCTTTTTCTGGTAAGCAACGCTGTCGCAATTGTTTATGAGGACGGGAATAGCGCTTCCCCCATCTTGTCGTCTCTAGAAGATCTTGTCACCGTTGTTGTCCGTGATGCCAGAAAGTCGCAGAGATTGCTCCGCCAACTTTATAGTTTACACAATTCCTCCACGCCTGGCAGCCTGGATGTTCCAGCCATTGATCTGTTTAAGACAGATGACCAAGAAGAGCAAAATGAAAATCTGCAGGTGGACGTTAGCCGCATTCGGGATATTGTGAATTTGAACGCATTTGGGGGAGCCGTACAGACGTTTTTTTCCAAAGCGAAATTACATGACTCCATACTTGCTCAGCGAGGCCAGGATTTTAGCGGTCTCTGGTTGCTGCCTTCCTTCATTAACCATTCCTGCTTGCCGAACTCGAAATGGCTGGAAGTGGGAAGCGCCATGTTTATTCATGCCTCCAAGCCCATCAAGAGAGGAGAAGAGATCACCATTTCTTACTTTGATACCCTCGTTCCCTTGCCTCAGCGCCGAGCCATGTGCAGTGGCTGGGGCTTCATGTGCAAGTGCCGGAGATGCATTCTGGAGCACTCTCTAGCGAAATCATTGGAGCCTGTAATTAACACTTGCTATGAGCAATTGCATGACAAAGCCAAGTTAGAATTGGTTGCTGCGAGGTCTCGTCAACAGCATTTCGATGCGGATCTTCCAGCATGCACAGAGTTCGCAAGGCTTTCGGCAGATGCAGAGGCGACAATCCGGAGTTCCCTCGTCTTAAAAACGGAAGAAGAGAAGAACTGGATTCGCGCATCTTTTGTGTCAGCCTATCTGGCAGCAGCAGAGTCTAAAACCTTCCTTTCGACCTAGTTATTTAAGTGATATTCCAATTAACAATAAACATGACATATTTATATATTACAAAAATTTTAAAAATCTTATTGGTTTATCATACATAATCAATATATTTTTTTCAAATAGAAGTAGTAGTAAATAATAGTGGTTGGATAATTATGGTTAAATAGTATGTAAATAAGTGATATTCCAATTAATAATAAACATGACATATTTATATATTACAAAAAAATTAAGAATCTTATTGGTTTATCATGCACAATCAATATTTTTTTCAAATAGAAGTAGTAGTAAATAATAGTGGTTGGATAATTATGGTTAAATAGTATGTAAATAGATTTAAAATCATTTTATTGTATTTTTTGAAATAATTTTATTAACATTATTCACTTATGGATAATGAAATAATTATAATAATAATAAATATTATATATATATATATATATATAAATTAAAATTAAATTTAATAATATATTTTAATTGTGTTAGGTTGGTTTAATTGGTAATAGATGTAACACTAGTCCTCATATAATTAAGAGACCCAAGAAGGTTCAAACCTCTCTATTTTTAATCTTGTTTACAAAATCTAAACCCTTAGAGGCTTTTTAGTAACTACTTGCTCTCACTATGGCTAGTTTGTGTGTTGTAGATGGTATCTTAGAAGTTTTCTAGTAACTACGTGTTATCACCTTAACTAGCCATGTAGCTTATGTGTTGGGATGCACATGGTTTCACTTAAAATATAGTGTGGTAATGGTTAAAATCAACTGTGTCAAGAGAGGACAAACTTGATCCTAATTCATATATATATATATATCTTAAATCAAACTAAATAACTCTTTTCTTTAGGTTCCATAGACCAAAGATTGGTCTTAGTGAACGTTAACCACCACCATCATCATCATATAACTTTGCTAGTAAGGAGCCACACAACCACCTACCATATATCCAATTGACAAAATAAAATATACTATAATAAATTATATATAGATATTTTATTTATTTATTATTTTATGAAATATAAAATATAGTCCATGGGGTCTTGGATACATAGTGATCAGATGCACTTTTAAAGTGTTCCTTGATGTGAAGTCACTAGTTCAATTTCCTACCCCTAATATCCTAAAAACAAATTATACCAAACTCCAAATTATATATATATATATATATAACTTTACCTAAATTCAACTCATACACAATTTTAATCTTTATAAACATGAATCTTCATGGTGGTGAAACATCATTTCCACGAAACTGCCATATCACTCAATGGCTTCCATACAAACATCTCTCGGTACAGTGCATACATAAAGTGTGTTTTTTTTTTTTAAAATGTTTATTATCATATTATTTCAATTTTAAATCTTCATGGTGGTGAAACATCATTTCCACGAAACTGCCATATCACTCAATGGCTTCCATACAAACATCTCTCGGTACAGTGCATACATAAAGTGTGTTTTTTTTTTTTAAAATGTTTATTATCATATTATTTCAATTTTAAAATATTATAATGTTATGTATGTTTTGCCTACTTTTAAATTAATATAAATTTTTTATTTTAATTTTTTTAAATGTTTATAGAATTATAGATATAATAAATAATGACAAATATTCATTAATATTTTTTCTTGCTTGCGTTTTCACTATAATAAAACGAGAGATAAATAAACAAGAGATAATTTTATTTTGTCGATTATTACAAGACCATGATGTGATAATGAAAGATATTTTAGAAAGAAAATTACTGCAATAAGCACTCGATATTAAATTTATTTATTTTTAAATCTATAGATACACATTTTGATATACAAAACATTCTTTAAATTTCCATAGATACACATTTTGATATACAAAACATTCTTTAAATTTATAGATACACATCTTAGTATCCAAAAAAATTAAATCCATAAATGCAAATCTTAGTATCAAAAAATTAAGTGTTTAGTATTTATTTTTGGTTCATCATTTTGTTTTTATATTTATTTACAATGTAAGCTATGTCTTTATAAGATGATACTAGATTACTATTAAAAAGGAAAAAGCAAAAAATAATTAAGAAAATATCATGGTTAACATCTTTTTCCAAGATAATACTTTTTTATGTTGTTTTCTTGCTATTTTCCTTGATTGGAATGGTGATTTCTCTAATTCCTAATTTCTAAGATGAAATTCCATATTCATCTATCTTATGCATGAAAGGACACGTCATTGATCAATGTGAATGGCACAATATTCTAAACCATGTATTGATTGATTTTATTTGTCAAGTTGTTTGAGTCCTAACATGACTGCACACTTAACCATTGGCTTGAGAAACTACAACCTAGGGGATCTAAGCCATTAGAATCACTCGAGGATCACACCGAGTCTCGGCCGCAAAAACCCTGAACATGTTTGGATTATTTCCCATGGGCTTTCAAACCGGTGACCTTCACATCATGGAGTGACTTAACAATACACCCCATCACGAACTACTCTACACCCCTTGGGAACTTATTGATTGATTATATCTTAATTACATTAAAATTATTTGATCCAGGTGGATATTGGTGGCCACTCAACTATTCCACTTGAACCTCCAAGTGGTTTCATCAAATTCATTGATTATAACACAATTTACTATTTTTTTCATTTTTTGAGATCCTGAACTTCCAGAGTTTTTTGACCCCCTAAAGGACAATTTTTTTTAGGTTTGGAGCAGGCCTATAGCCATATGGAGAGTCCTATTACAAATGTTATAGTACTTGGAGATAAATTTCTAACAAAGTATCGTATGCACCAAACGAATATCATATGACCAAGTTACGGCCACGGGACGTTAGTTTTCCAACCTGAATGGGGCCCACAAACCCTTGACATTCCATATCTTAGATTTAGGGTTTTGGTTGATTAGGGTTTCCATTTATTGTTCAATAATAAAAAGGTCATTGAACCTCATTGTAACACAGTTCAAAGGCATGTAGTCTCCACATCTCTTCTAAAAGATAAACTATAATCATCCGAGATAATTTATTTCCATCTTGTATGTAAGCATATTTCAACTCTTTGATATTAATGAAATGAATTTCATATTTATGTTTGTGTTTATATCTATATTTTGCTTCATTCCTGCATAACTTTGGATCAATATTTTTTTAAAGTGATGATCTCTCTTTAATTTTAGTCATTTATATGCATCAAATTAAGAAATGTTACTAATTGACATGTGAAATGCACTACATCATGATGTATTTAGGTTCAATTGCTAGAAACTTCATCATCATCGCCTACCATCAACTCCAAACTATATTATTAATGTTCATGGTCATTTTGTTTGCTTATATCCCCTCTTATATTGAATTGAAAAGTCCATATCCCATTAAAGCATGTATAGTTTATTAGGTATTATGATTTAGAACTTAGTGTGGCCCCTATGTTTATTGTACATTCACTATGGTCATCATCTACTCACATGCAATTAATAATTTCCACCCACTGATAGATTGCAACTCCCACATCATGATGTCTCTAGGTACAATTTCTAGCTACCTCATCATCCGGAGTTTCCATTGACTCCAAATCATTACTTTTATTCTTCATGGTCATTTCATTGGCTTATATCCAAGCTTATCTTGAATAGAAGAAGCCATATCTCACCAAAACATGCTTTTTTCATCAAGTATGACGATTCAACACTTAACACGGTCCTTGTGTTCATTGGAGCTTCATTTTGGTCATTGTCAATGATAGGGTATACCTTGGTAAGGTCGATAGGGCCTCATTATTTACATAATAGGGCTCATTATGGGCAAATAGTTCGAGAATGAAATAAAAAAGAGAGACAAAAATATATTATAATCAATCACATTAAAGTCATTACAAGTTTCTTACTTGCAACTTTTTTTGATGTCTATGTTGTTCATGCCAGTAAGATCGATAGCCCTACTTCTACTAGTGATGAAAAATGACGAGTTCCATGTCCAACATAAAGACATATACACTACTTGTAATTAATCATATCCAGCCAAAATTGAAGTCATAAAGAAACTAATGAACAAAAATTCTCAAAATAAAATAATATAAAATCTAGATACTATCACTTTCCTCATCAATTATTTTATGTTTTAAACATTATTATATACATGATCACAAAACAAACATAATCAATAATATCTTAAAAAGTAGTACAATTGCAAGTTAAAAAGACATAAAACTACTTATAACGTAATGAATATTTTGTTGTATATCTTCCTATCTACACATAATTAAAAATAAATAAAAATCATTAACACAATGAAATTTATTAAAATAAATTAGAAAACCATAAATAAAAATATATCCATAAAAACTTTCAAACTCAAAAATACCTAATTCAACCTTAATAGGTTAGTGGAACAAAATAAACCACACTCCATTTATAACATATCTGCGTTAAAATGAAATGTCCATTGTGAAAATAGAATGCCAATCCAAAATTAAAACTTCAATCACTCTATATGTCTCTTGCACCCTTGGAATGTTATGCCTCGACATGCCTAATTAATGCAGATGCAAGTACATGGAAAATTATTGTCATACCGAATTATGCAGCCTCAAATACGATATCAGCTCATGACCTTGTACACTTTCCACTATATCCAACTCAAACGTTTGATCATGTCTTAAATTCTTTTTTTTAATCGAACTGATATAAAGGTAGATTCATGATCAATTTAAAAAAACTCATTCTTTATCATAATAAAACTTAATAAAATAAGTGTTACAGAGTAGCTATTACCTGTTACTTAATATAAATATAGAAATGTTGCTATTTGAATTGAAGCATGTTTATGATAATTTTCTTTGTAATAAAGTTGAGACTTGGTTTAAATATAACTACTTTAAATAATAATCGTCAATATATTAATGTTCATCATATGATTGATGAAAATTTAAATCACTTTGAAAAATAATAATTATTCAATAACTATTTAACATGATCCCAATTAATCAAATTATTAAAAAAGAAATCATAATATTAAATATTATTATTTTTATTAGATTTATTTAACATTTCAACAAATTATAATCTTAATAATTTTTCATAATTAAATTTATTAAAAAAATAATTTATTTAAATTTTCGTAATTAAAATAATTCATAAAAAAATATGAATTTTACCATCACACTTAATTAATTTAATCATACAATATGTTATTTGTATTTTTTTGTTTTCTTAGACAATAAAAAATATAAATTCATTTACAAAATAATTTAGTTTAAATTTAAAAATTTTATAATTAAAATAATTAATAAATATAAATATAAATGATATTATCTTACTTAATTTAAGCATGCAATATGTCAATTGTATTTTTTTTTCTTTTACACTATAAAAAAAATAAATTTTTTTATTAAAAATTAAAATTAATATTAAATTTAACACAAATATTTTATAAAACATTATCATTTTAATTCACCATGAAAAAATCTAAAAATAAATGAATTTTGACACTTCCTATTGAAAGTTGTCCTTAAAGTTACACATTTCCTGAACCCAATAAAATTTTGAAATGATCCGGACTCGTACTTTCCAGAACTATGAAAATCATTTTTTGATTGAAAGGTTCGAGGGACTGGTTTCTTGTGCATTAGGACAGATGTTGCTTCGAGGCTTTAAAGAGCAGAAGGTTTTAATTGTCTAGAAAAATTAGGGTTTGTCAATAGTGGCACAGAAATAAGTGTTACAGTGAATTTCATCTATTAATGATACGATATGATTATGTGAGCTGTCTATTGATAATATCCCGATAATATCCCAGTAATAAGAAGTGAAAATTAGCAGTCAATAAAATTATAGAAAAATAAATTTAAATAATTAAAAAAATAATAATTTAAATAAATAAATAATAAAAAATATCAAAAGTTAACAATGAAAAAACTATAAATATTTTCACATGCCAAACAGGTATAATAATATATAACATGCAAATCAACAAGTGATTCCATCGGTGATAACAACTTAAGAAGCATTTTTCTCTGTCAAGTTGATCAGGGTCATAATTTCTTCATTAATGGTTGACACATATTATAGGAAAATATAATTAATGGTGATTATAAGTTTTAGTCACCAGCATAATTATATTAACATTGCTACTAACTACAAGAAAATGTGACTTTCACTGACATATAGTGACATCCAAAATCTGTATTGATAACATCGTCAGAATACAATCGTACAATTATCGACAATAAGAAATGAAAATTAGCCGCCAATAAAATTAAACAAAAATAAATTAAAATAATTAAAATACATAAATAATAATAAATAATAAATTAAACTATAAAAAAACTATAATTTTTTTTTGTTAATGACAAATTAATATCTAATCACAGGCCAACTTGATGCATAATATCTGTTTGAGCCGGTATAATAAGTACTATATAAACTAGTAAATACGCCTTGCCAAATTTCAGTCTCACTGTCTTTGACCTGCAAGGCATTTATGGGCAGATTTGGTACATGAACTAGGAAGATAAGCATTTTGACTTCCCTCTTAGGCAATGTGCAGAGAGTATAGCCATGACACGTTTGGGTGGCGGATTCATTACAGAAAATCTATTGTCTCAGCCCAAAATTCGACTCATACTATGGAGATTTCGTAACATCAAGATGTGGATATCTCATCTTTCTGTGCAACTATGGCGATAAGAAATTAAATTAAAATAATTAAAAATAAATAAACAATAAAAAAGTTCTGAACATAGACAAATTAATGTTTAATCAAATACAATTAATGTCAAATCAAAATCATACCTTGATGCGTAATGACTTTTTCCGATAATAAATTCACGAAAAGATTACGTTGGGGAAGAGATAAAGATGAATTAAATGAAATTTGCAATCAATATAAATGAGAGCTTGATTGTGAAAATAGAATGGCGGTTCAAAATCAGAACTTCAATCATTACAAATTTCTCTTGCAATGTTATGCGTGGACATACCCAATTAATGTACTGAAGGTATATAATAAAATCACGAAAATATTACGCTGAGGAATAGATAAAGATGAATTAAATGAAATTTGCAATGAATATGAATGAAAGGTTGATTGGGAAAATAGAATGGCGGTTCAATATAAAAACTTCCATCATTATAAATATCGTGCCTAATTATGAATGTAATTAACTAATACTTATATCATTACAAATATCTCTGGCATCCATGGAATGTTACGAGTGGACATACCTCATCAATGTAAGTAATGTAGATACAGATTCGTGGAAAATTATTATCACACGGAATTACGCAGGCTCAAACTCCATATCAGCGCCTGACTGCTACCGCCTCATCTAATTATAAAAGTGTTTTATGAATCCATAAGCTCACATTGCATCCATCGTTTTTGAATCCAGATCCATAAACCTGTTATCAAACTTCCGTCCTTTACTGGAGTGGGCTGGTCACTGGTGGTGAAGGAAAGCTTCTTTCTAATGGGAAGGACAAGTAGACGATTCGGTCGAATCAGAAAAGTGGGGTGGCCAACTATGAAGAATCAGCAGATGGTGAACAACATGCTACTCAAGAGCGTGATGATGGAGAAATTGCTGTGTGGCCTGATGGCCTCGCTTGCGAGAGGCTGCCTGCTGACCTCGCTTGCGAGATCAGCCTCTGAGAGATTTGATAAGCAAGCGCTCCTCCAACTTCACGATATCGACCATTCCATCAGCCTGCTAGAGGCCGAAGAAGCGGGAAGCACATTAATACGCTCCAATTTCATAGACCCCAAAAGAAGCAGGAGCTCAGCTTCTTCTATTCCTCTCCAACAATTGAACCCTATTTCCTTAACCGAGTTGCAGGTTGGAGAAATCCACCATGGGCGGGTGGTGTATGGAACGCTGTGCGTGGAAGCGTTTACAGATGGCATGATCGTAACCTTACTTGAGGACGATGATGGTCTTGCGATCAGGCTGGTAATCCAGGATGCGGCTCCCCCCAGATTGCCGACATAAATAAGCTTTATCCGAAGGGAGCCAAGGTTGCCGTCAAGGAGCCATACTTTATACGCACCGCTGCCAGTAACATTGTTATTTTCGTGGGCAACCCCGCCAACGTACACAAGCTAGTGACTGAGGAGATGCTATTGCGTATGAACGTGGAGGAGGTGAGGAAGATGGGCAACTTGTGCTTCAGAGAAAAAAATTGGGCTGCAGCGGCTGAGAACTATACAAAATGCATCGACGCCACTCTCCTTCAGCTGAAGGAGAGGGTGTTGAAAGATAACAAGAATATCAGTACCGGTCTTCTGCAGGCGTATTCCAACTGCGCAGAGACTAGTCTGCAGCTGAAGGAATTCAAGCGGGCCCTTGAGGATTCTGTTTAGGCCCTTGGGATCGATCCCAACCATGTGAAATCGCTCTATAGGAAGGGTCGCGCTCTGGTCGGGTTGAGGCACTATGCAGCAGCATGTGAATTTCTGGAGAAAGCGGACAGAGTAAGCCCCGGGAGCAGGCAAATAAAAGATATTTTATGTTAGGCGAAGACTTTGTATGCCCACAGCCGGAATGGTGAGTATGACATCTCCGCTTACCTACTTGGAAGGTGCTCTTCTCCTCCGGAGGTCGCCGATTTCGTCGGCCCTATGGAGATCCACATGACCAAAGACGGCCGAGGGCGAGGACTTTACGCAACACAAGAAATTGCGACCGGGCAGATTTTGCTGGTAAGCAACGCTGTCGCAGTGGTTTATGAGGATGCGCGGAGTGCTTTGCCTATGTTCTTGAAAGTGAACCAGCGGTGCAACTGTCTTACGGCCTCTCAAGAAGAACTTGTCACTGCTGTCGTCTGCGTTGCCAGAAAATCCCAAATATTGCTTCGGCAACTTTATAGTTTAGAGGTTTCTTCCCCGCCATACACCTTACATGCTCTGGCTATTGATCTATTTACACCAGACGACGAAATGTCCCGTGGAAAGGAGAAAGAAAATTTTGACGTGGACGTTAATCGTATCCGGCATGTGATTAGGCGAAACTCATTCCCTGGAGCTCACGAAGCGAGACTCTGCCGCGCAGGCGATAAATATTTTAGAGGTCTCTGGTTGCTGCCGTCTTTCATTAACCATTCCTGTTTGCCAAATTCAACCCGTCTGGAAGTGGGAAGTGCGATGTTTATTCACGCGTCGAAGCCCATCCAGAGAGGAGAAGAGATCACCATTTCCTACTTCGACACTCTCGTCCCTTTGCCTTTGCGCCAATCTAACTGCGAGCGTTGGGGTTTCAAATGCAAGTGCCAGAGATGCGAATTGGAGCAATCTCTGAGGCCACTCCTGGACCGCATAACCAAAGAATTCGGAAAATTGCTTGGCAAAGCAATTGAGGAAATCAATGATGTAAGGTCTCTTCAATTGCATGCTTTAGACGAAGGTCTTCCAGCTTGCGCAAAATTTGCAAAGCTTTTTGTAAAGGTGGAAGAGATTATTAGGAGTTCGCCCGAGTTGAAAACGGAAGAAAAAAAGAAGTGGGTTCGTGCTTCTTTTGTGTCTGCCTATTTTGCAGGAATGCAGTCGAACGTGTTCTTCTGCACAACGTTGGAGAACTGTGATCCTTCTGAAAAGGAAATCATGGAAACCATTCAGAGCACTGTTCCGGCGGACATTCGAATTCTGATCATGATAGCCAAGCATTTAAAAGAAGCTAAGCGTTCGTTGATGGATGAAAATCAAGCATCTATTATAAAAAATGTTGCAGAACAAGCGAGGGAGGCATGCATCCGAGTGTTTGGCAGACATAGTGAACATGTTTTCAATGAACTTGTCTTTCACTATTCAAACTGCCATATGTTTTAGTAACAGTAAAACTGACATTGGCATGATCTGATAATATTCAATGTGAAAGACATACGGCAGGGTGCCATTTTGGAGGGTTAACTTTTTTGAAGTTGTTTGAAAGAGTTAGATGTTGTTATGCCTTTGTAGTAACGTAGGGCAACATGCCATTTTGGAGGTTTAATATGTTGAAGTTGTTGGAAAAAATTAGTGAGATGGTGTTATATTTTCATGGTAGGAGTTTAAGATAATGTGGGAATCCAAACTAGTAGGAGTGTTTAGCTGTACTGCGTTGCTTTGCCGGATGGTGTTATTTTGAATTGGATCTTGAAAGATTAATGCCACAGCAATGTCTTCTCAAATCAAATCTGTGTTCTTCATTTTCATTTTGAACAATATAAAGAAGGGACTAGTAGTGTTTGATGTTTCTAAGAGTTATTGTGATTCAGTTTGTCTTTCCCATTTTGCCCATATGTGTGGTATGTTTTGCGTTTATAGCTCATATTTGGAGTACTTTTCGTGCTTATCTACTTATCATCAATGAATGTTTTGTGTTTTTAATCTGGTAAGGTTAGATTCAGTTTGCATTTGTCAATTACTTGTATATTTACAAGGAATTTTGATAAATTATAGGACATGGGTGTGAGATATCCGTTTATCTTTTATATTTTCAGCTGTGTGAATTTTCTATTTTAAATAGCCATCTGAAACTTTTAAACAGATAAATTGAGGGAAGAACGGTTACATTTCAATTTAGAACCCATAGTTTCAATTTATGACCAAAATATTGTCCACCATGAAATAATCCATAATGTTTCCATCTAAAAGTTAAGGTTATTCACGTTTCCATCTGGATTTAACGTCATTCATGTCCCAGCATTTGATTATAATCTGAAATCTATTTTGGGTTTCGAAGCAGTTTTAAATAGCCATCTGAAACTTTTAAAGGGAAGAACGGTTACATTTCAATTTAGAACCCATAGTTTCAATTTATGACCAAAATATTGTCCACCATGAAATAATCCATAATGTATCCATCTAAAAGTTAAGGTTATTCACGTTTCCATACTTTTAAGGTTATTCACGTTTCCATCTAGATTTAACGTCATTCATGTCCCAGCATTTGATTATAATCTGAAATCTATTTTGGGTTTCGAAGCAGTTTTAAATAGCCATCTGAAATTTTTAAACAGATAAATTGAGGGAAGAACGGTTACATTTCAATTTAGAACCCATAGTTTCAATTTATGACCAAAATATTGTCCACCATGAAATAATCCATAATGTTTCCATCTAAAAGTTAAGGTTATTCACGTTTCCATCTAGATTTAACGTCATTCATGTCCCAGCATTTGATTATAATCTGAAATCTATTTTGGGTTTCGAAGCAATTAGTATTGGCGATATTGTCACTAATAATGGTTCCATAGCAAATTTTGATCGGTTGCTGCGTAGTTTTGCAATTTACGATAGGCCGGAGTCTGGGTATAAAGTTTAGTCCCTATAATATATAACTTGCGCATTTTCGGCATAGGCATGCTTAATGTATCCATCCCCATGGATATCAACATCATCATATGGTGAGGAAGGTTTTCTAGTTTGTTTATACAATGCCATTGATGATTGAGAGTTCTTGACATTAGGGTTTAGTTTCCATGCATTTCTCTAACTCAAGGCTACTGCGAGATCTCTTCTTATCCCTAGTGCACGTCGGGCCGTGTTCTATCGTTTTTTTTTGGCGAAATGTTACTCTATGATATGAACTTGTTTTTTCAAGGAGGGAAAAACTGAAACATTTTCATTAAAGAAATGCTTTACATTTGCTTACATCCAATTCGCTTTTTACATAAACAAATATTTTCTTTTAGATATCCACACTTAAACTAACCTCAAACCTTGCATTTTAGCAAAAGAATAGAGCAGGTGAAGAAAAAGACCGCTCGAGAGGGAAAAATACAAATCTAAATCACATTACCATGAATATTCTGACATTGCAGAAAAGGATCGCCAACTACCCAAAGAAAGGGTTGGTGCTAGACATGAAGAAAATAGAAGAAAAAGGCCAAAAAAGGGAGTCATGGTTGACCCTGTGCATACCATAAAAGGTCACATAAAAAACCAGCAGGGGCAGACTAGGTGGAGAAAAAAATAGAGCAATATGCCCAGCAGATACCAAGAAAGCTTAGAAAAATACAAAAGAGCCTTGGCTATGAATGGTACCGTCCACAACCTTTTCAAAGTGCATAAATTCAAGACAAAGAGACAGAGCTCGCTTTGAGAGAGTATCAACTTCAGAATTTTGTTCTGTGTAAATGTGTTGGAACGTGATCTCTGAGAATAGAGCCTTGAGAACTAAAATGTGTTGCATCCAATTATGAAGACCTGGAATCTAAACAACAAAACTACCTTGGATCCATCCAATAGTAGATAGAGAATCACTGACCACGCGAATGTTATCAAAACAAAGACACTCAGCCACCTGTAAAGCACTCCATAACCCCAACATCCCAGCTCGACTGTTGTCACCAAGGCCTCCAAACCAACGGAAGCGGAAAGCTATGTAATAGTCTATATGAAGTGAGACTACGCGCCCAAAGCGCCCAGCAGCAGAAACTGTAGAAATTATACAAGATGCATGTATATTATTGGACTCCCCTGATCTAACAAATTAACTTATGTTAAATACAGAATCCTTCCACTTACTTCTTTGCGGAAATTAAATCACCAATTGCAAAACACATATGAAGCAAAATCAATCGCACATAAACACAGTTGTTTAACGCAAAAAATTAAAGCTAAAAACCACAACTATCATATATTATGTATATCAATGGATAATGTAACAATCTCATACAAAGCTTAGTACATCAAGCTCTCAATACAATCAACACTCATTACACACTCTCATGCAGAAATTTGCATATCTATGCACCATTTTCTTGCCTCCTAACAACCTACCTCCACTGCACAATCCCTGCTGAAGAAGACCCCCTGAATGAATTCGAATTGACCTTGCCTTCACTGCACAATCCTCATTGTGTGTAAGATGCGTTGAATGCATCACTATAGTCACAACAGATAGTTCATCTCACCCTTTCACCTATCTCTCCACTAGGTCTCCACTGAAACTGACATGCAAGTAGTTAACTGTTGTATTTTTCCAGTTGCAAGTGATTCTCTAGTTGTGAATTAATTAAATCATTAATTCACTAAACTCTCACTAGTGTATCTTCAGTTAGAACTAGATACAACCAGCACAATTGATTTTAACTCACTTAACCGAGTTAAACTAAATAACAACTCCCATAACTACTCTTCCAACTCTGTCACAACTCTGCCACTTCAGTTTTAACTAATTCCTCCATGCATGAGTCACCAACCACCCTAGGAATTGCGTAATTCTTTCAGCCCATTGATTTTTAAAATCTGTTCACTGAAATAAAGTGCTCCAAGAGAATAAGTTGATATTTATTGTCGGATTATTATTAAGGGCTAATAATAATCGACATGCATCTATTTTTAGATTAGCAATCTATAAATAGACTTCGCCCAATCTTCTAAAAATAGAATCTCATATATTTTTCCAACTTGATCAACCATCTACAAATAACATCCTGCAACTTATATAATATGCTCACCATGTCTTAAAATAGACATACACCTAAAAATAGCCCGCGGGCCCCACTTAGTGAAGGTGCTTAATTTTCACTAAGCTCTTCATCTTGTTGAATCTCAACACTACCTCTCAACAAAATAGGGATTATCCTTCACCCCAATCTTGCCTCTATGGTATTCAAATTTTCTCCTGGTGAGTGCCTTTGTCAGAATATCTGCATCCTGATCTTCCGTAGGAATGTACTGAAGAAACATGATCTTCCGCTGCACACAATCTCTGATATGATGATATCGGATATTTGTACACTTAGATCTATCATGAAACACATGATTAATCAATAGTTTAATGCAACTCTTATTATCACAATGTATCATTGTAGGATCTAAATGAGAACCAAACAAACCGACCAGGATCTTCCTCATCCAAATAGCCTCACATGCAGCTTGACTTGCTGCTATGTATTCTGTTTCCGCTGAACTGAGTGCCACAGATCTTTGTTTCCCACTGTACCAAGAAACTGTTGTAGATCTGATACTGAAAACCCTTCTTGATGTGCTCTTTTTTTCCGTTGGGTTGCCTGCCCAATCCGCATCCGTGACGCTATGCAACTTCACTTCATCCGTCTGTCTGTACCATAAGCCATACTCAGATGTGCCCCTGAGATATCTCAGGACATGCTTGCCTACCTTCCAAAAGAGCTTGGTAGGTTTAACCATCGCTTGACTAAGCTGGTTCACTGCATAGCATATGTCCGGTCTTGTATTAACCAAATACATTAGCGAACCCACCAATTGTCAATAGACAATAGCATCTACTAACTCTGCCGATGTAGCATCCTCTTTCCTCCAATTTCCTGGAAGAGGAGTATCCATGGGCTTGCAGTCCTGCATGTGAAACTTACTAAGTATCTCCCGAGCATACTTGCCTTGAGACACAAATAGTTCACTTTCTCGCTGCCATATTTCCAATCCAAGGAAATAATGAAGGAGGCCCAAATCTTTCATCTCAAACTCCTTTGCAAGATATTCCTTGCATGAGTGTATCAATTGTTCATCGCCTGTTAGTATTAAATCATCAACATAAAGAACAATGATTAAAAGCTTACCTTCCACCAAAATTTGGTATAGCTTTGCATCCGCCTCACTCTTGGTGAAGCCAAGTCCAATGAAATAGTTGTCGATCCATGTGTACCATGCACGGGGTGCTTGCTTCAGCCCATACATCGCTCTTTTGAGCCTGCACACATGCGACTCGCTACTGAAGATCTAAAATCCTTCAGGCTAATCAATGTACACTTCTCCCTCAATGATCCCATTAAGGAACGCAGTCTTCACATCCATCCGATGAATGTGCCAACCCATCTGCGCTAAGAGAGAAAGGATGGTCCTTATGAAAACATATCGTGCGATAGGTGCAAAGGTTTCTTAATAATAAATCCCCTCGATCTGTGAGAAGCCCCGTGCAACAAATCTTGCCTTATACTTCTCGACGCTCCCATCAGCAACTCGCTTTACCTTGTAGATCCATCTTGAACCTACCACTGATTTACCAACTGGCCTTGGAACAATTTCCCAAGCATTGTTTCTGACAATGGAGTCATACTCCTCCACCATGGCATCTACCCATGTGGGCTCCTACGCTACTTCCTCAAAGGAAGATGGCTATGTCACGATACACTTGTTCATGAGAGCCATGATGATTGGCTTGGGTGGACGGCTCCATTCACATCAAGCTTCGGATCTCCCGGCCGTAGCCTTAACGCCTATTCTGATGTTTGGCTCTGCGTGAGTGGACTCCTCCACTCCATGATCCTCCTCTTGTGGTTGATCCACATCTTGAGGCTCATCTTTGGGAACAAGAAGTTCCTCCTCTGCATGCAAGTGTAGCTCCCTCTCAAGCGACAACTTCATGGCTTTATCCTCATTGAATTTTATATCCCATCGCACCACAGTGATTGGATTGTTTGGAAAATACACATGATAGTTATGGGGTGTTTCTGTGTACTCCACAAATATTCCAACTTCTGCAGTCAGCGCCAGCGTCTTCCTGGCATCCTTTGTCACATGAATGTAAACATATGAGCCAAAAATCTTCAAATGAGAAATATCAGGCTTCTTACCAGTAAAAGCTTCTTTAGGTGTACTCATGCCAAGTACTCTATGAGGACAACGGTTTTTCACATAAAACGCAGTGTTGCATGCTTCTGCCCACAAGTGCATTGGTAGGCCCTGGTCATGCGGCACCCACGATTGTTCTGTTCTTCCTCTCCGTGACCCCATTTTACTATGGGTTATGAGGCGCTATGAGTTCTATTCGAATTCCTTCTTTTATACAGAAGTCTTTGAATTCGTTTGAGATATATTCACCACCATTATCGCTCTGCAGAGCCTTCACTTGCTTCCTCGAATCCTTCTCTAGCAATGCTTTAAACTCACAGAACTTTGAGAATGTTTCACTCTTCTTCTACATGAATAAGATCCAACATCTACGAGAATAGTCATCAACAAATATAACATAATACCTGTGTTTTGCTGTTGAAGCAACCGAGAAAGGTCCACACACGTTTGTGTGAATTCTCTCCAGGGTCACCGAAGCATGGTTCTCCTTCTCATGAAAGGTGGTCTTCACAAACTTACCCATAGTACATCCCTTGCACTGATTTGACTGTGCAAGAGTACCCTTGGGAAGTCCAGTAGAAATATGCTGCAAAATCTTCAAGGCACCATGGTGAAGATGGCAGAATCTCCTATGCCATAATTCACCCTCATCCCAGCTCACCACTTCTTTTGATTTGCCCATCATTGCAGTGCAGCCATATACCTCCAGCTTGTAGAGATTCTGAAATCGAATCCCTATCCTCTTTGTTTGCCCTGTTGTTTTATGCCGCACGAAATATTTTCTCTCACTGAAAACAACGTCATAACCTTTGTCCACCAACATCACAACCGATACCAAGTTCTTCTTCGAACCTGGAACATGCATAATATCTTTCAATAGAAATGGTTTGCCTAACTCCCTCTCAAAGGTAATGGTTCCAATGCCGGTCACACTGTATCTACCATCGTTGCCCATCTCTATATGCATTTGAAGATCTTTCTCCTCCAAGTCACTAAACAAATTCTTGTCTCCCGTCATGTGGAAGGAAGCACCACTATCAAGATACCACACTGATCCCATTGTGCTTGAAACCAAGAATGTGATCAAAGAGAAATCAAGTTCAAATTGCAAGGCTGAGGCCTCACCCACTACAACTCCAACAATCTTCTTGTTCTTCCTTTTTGTGGGCAGTTAGTGGAAAGATTCCCATGTTCGTGACAGTGAAAACACTTCACTTTGGACAAATCCAGCTTCTTGCCTTTAGCCAGAGATTTTGGATGGGATTTCTTTCCATTCCCTTTTTTTTCTTTGGCAGCCAAAGTGATATTCTCTTCATCATCATTCTTCGATGAAGAGCCATCCCTGGTACTTCGCCTTATCTCCTCCTGCACTAGATCTGACCAAAGTCACTCTCAATCCGACAATTTCTCCCATCCATTGACAGAGTCCTGATAACTGTTCCAACTCTTTGGTAGCCCAAGGAGAACCAAGCTCACCATGTCATCATCCACAAATGTGATTCCCACACTCCCCAGCTCATCCCTACATTGGAAAAACTTCGTGAGATATTTTGGAATATTGTCGCCCTTCTCCATTTTTATTTTTCTGAGCTTATCTTTCAGCGCCAACTTCCTATGGTCACTGATAGTTTAAGTAGGGGGAAAATTAACCATTTCATTCTGAAAAATTTATGTTTTTCAAATTATGGTATGCACACTTAGATAAACTAGTCCAAGTAAGTGGCCCAAGACCACACATGCATAAGCTAGTTTTATTTTCTAGTGTAGAAATTGTTTAGTCTAGTTCAATTTGTGCATTAGGGATTGCGGGACTAGGATCGATTTGTCGAATAGAGAAAGTAATCTCTGCTACCTTTGCACCATTCGGTGATCCTAGGTAAGCATATGAATTCAATATATTTACAATTCGCCATCTCCCTTTAGTTAGTCACATAGATTAACTAGGAAAATTTGAAAGTGGCCCTTTATCCGCAAATGTTTTCCATTTGAGCCAGAAACAACATCACATAGTTTAACTAGGGGACTTTTGTAAAGGATCACCGATATCCATATGTTTAAAATATGAGATTGTTCACCATATGCTCACACACACTCACCCACTAAGCAAAGGAAGACACCTAAAACTAACTTAACCAAACTCACTAAATTCTCCCCATAGGGGCCATAAAATAATTTATAGTTTAAGTTAGGTCAAGGGGGTAGGCATCCAATAAGCCACCTTGATCATACTTCATATTGAAACATAGAAGTTGTGTATTTAGGGAGCTTCAAATCCACCTATCAGCCCACGGAAAAGAAAACCCGAGCGCGGCAGAGCCCTGATTTAGACGGGGTTAGGCTTAGGCGCAGTGCATGCGGTATCAGTTGGGGCTCCCTAACCCGGCTGATACTTGGTACTGTTAGCTGACTACCAATAAGCCTAAGACTTGAATGCTCACGTGGGACGGTGGTTTTTAGTGGCCAAAAACTATCACATTCTTTACCCTAAAGGTGATGGTGCAGGCAAGCGCTAGACCCTCTACCCTTACCTTGGTGGATTCTCTTCGACTGACTGGGGGTGTCGCCAGCTCTTATGGGACGTTGTGTCAGAACTCGCAAGAAATATTCTCAAGTCCCAGTTACTTTTGAGTGTGTGAGGACGCATAGGTCTTCCAGGGTTTTGAGTATCACGTGCAAACAAACAAGAAACCATCTTTTTTTCTTGATTAATCACATAGATTAAGTTAAAGGGAAAATTAATTTCATTTTCAATTTGTTTTATGTATGTGGCCATAATTTTGTTGTGATCATAGACTCTATCCTCTCAAAATTTTCCAAAGTCTAACCTGGTCGACACCCGAATGGTCCCAATGGAACCTTGTCGATCCAGGTGTCTTTTGGACCTCCCCCCATTACAGGGAGGGGTTCCAGGTCTTTCGCCATTCAGGCGTCAAAGATGGAACAATTTCACCATCATTGGTTCATCCTTCATTGGAGAAACCATAGTTGGGAACCCTAGTCAGTCTCCCAACACCAGACCACACACCACTCTTCCCTCGACCCAAGGTGGGCACAGGAGTGCGTCCCATTTGGGAAGCCAGCTGAACACACATTAGGGTACATCACAGACTAACCCTCGTTCTAACCAAAACTTCGTATCTTCACACGTGGCAATGGCATCAACCTCCTAGTCACCTTTCTTAGCTTTGTTGAATCTTCCCGATTTAACCAAGCTAAAGAATGACCCCATTGCACACGATCCATCATGGCCTCCCATGCCCATGAAGCTCCCTTCGGATATACCAAAGTTTGAAGGTAATCAAGCGGAAGACTCAGGTAATCATGTAATGACCTTTCACCTGTGGTGCTCATCAAATAGTATCATCGATGACACTATTCGATTGAGGCTATTTCAATGCACTCTTACAGGAGGAGTCGTGAAATGGTACGTGGAGCAACCTCCTACTTCACATCACTAGTACATTTGGCGGAAATTTTGACACTTTAGTTCCGACACTTTTTTCGTAATGTCAGAAATTTCTCCAATTTCTATCAATTTTTCAAATCCCGCCACAAACCGTCGCTATACCCATGTTTATGGATATCGTCGCTTTTGTGACGTTTATGTTTGTCATCGTGTTAGCCACCTATAAAAATTTGTTATACCAAATGGTGGCTAAATATTTTTTAGCCTTCAAGAAACAATTCATTTCAAAGATTGTTAGTTCTTGAAGTCTCATGATGTCTCTTTTTCCTTCAGAAAACCTTCACTGCTGTTTCCCTCATAACACTGAAAAAATATGCTGATTACTAAAGGAAGAGACCGCTGAAAATTCCCATTTTCCCTCATTTTTTCTTCTCCATTCTCCTTCTCCTTTACATCCATAAAACTCTTCATTTACCTTTCATTACTTCCAAATTCCCTTTAAACCTTTAAAAATTCCCTTTGAAGGCTTAAAAAACACTTTTTCCCCTTCTACCGAAAAAGCCAAAAAGCCTTGAAAATCTATTATTTTGGCTTAAAAAACCCATTTCTTAACTAAGGCCCTAAGCCCTTTTGGCCTTAGCCCCCAGCTCCTTTTTCTGCATAAAACCTGGAGGGGGGACCTATAGTTAAGCCCCTTTCACAAAAATTGCAATCGGGGTTTTCATTTCCTCTTGTTACCTTTTGCCTTTAAAAGGTTTCCGATGCGATTGGCCTCTTTCTTCTAACTCCTGATTCATTTGAATTTTCATATAACCCCGAGCCCCGCAATCGGGTGCTAAACACCATAAAAACCCTTCCCGAAGTTTAAATTTCCTTTGTATTTTATGAAAAATCTGATTTTCTTATGTTTCAACGAAACCCGCCGGTTCATTGTTTGGTGAATTATTAACCGTTGATCTACTCCCCGATCAACAATCATCGGAATCTCGCATCGGAGTTAAACAAAAAAATCTTTTGTTTTTTCCCTTCAAATCTTCTGATGCGATTAGGCCTCAAGCCCTTCGTGCTAAACTCCAAACCACTTCCCCACCATATAAACCGTGCCTCAGACCAAGTGATTAAGTCCCAAGTGCTAATCGCATCGGAGTTTTTTCATTGAACATATTTTAATGGTTATTTCCCCCTTCGATTGGCCACCTTGTGATGGCTTCCCAGTCGTCCATATTCCCCGCCAGGCCCAGATCCGACAGCCCACATTGCTCTTTCCCAAAGCCCGTTTTTCCGCCTTTGGCATTTACAAACTAATCTCTGCCATCGATCTTGTCCTAAGATCAACGATCCTTGTTCAATCACATCGGTGCTTTTCATTGTCGTCTTCCCCTTTTCCCCGCTGATTGCAATCTTCTGATTGCATCTGGGCCATCCATACACCAAGATCCGACGGTCTAGATAAATCCTCACTTTCCTTTGTTATTTCTCAAATCCCGACAGTGTAACCTCTTCGGCGAATCTCCGTCGTTGATCTCTGCAGATCAACGACCCACATTAACCCAAACTCTACCCGACCCTCGCCTCATATTTTATTCCATTAACCCCAAGATTAAATCTGATCCGTTGATATGTTTCATCCAACGGTCCATATTTAACTTGATAGGCCCAACTCCTTTGGGTCCTACCTTTCCCCAGATCAAATCTCCACCGTCCATTCCCTGATCTGACAGTCCAGAATAAAACCACCATGACCCTGTCCCACCTTCTTCTGCTCACGCATCTTGTCTTATCATGCTCCAAACTCCACCGTTGGATCTACCCACACTTCATCCAATGGCCAGGGACCCATATCACGTGATTTCACGTCCGACATTTAATTCCTAAAAATTACGCGATATGGGCGGTTTTTTAAGGACATGTGGCGGGCGACGAGGCATATCGCGTTTTTTATGAAGATTTTGGAAACTTCTTAAGAACAACGTGACACTAGCGGTTTCTTTCACTGAAACCACTTTTCCCTATTTCCATTGCATTCTCCTATGTGTGATCTCTGCCGTTGATCTCTGAGATCTAACAGCTCAAGTTTGATTTCGCCCTCAGTTCATCGCCCTCCACCCATCCTCCAAGGGACTTAATAAGAAAATCCCTGTCGTTGATCTCTATAGCCGATCTAATCCGACGGCCCAGGATCGTTCAGAAACCCCAAATTTCATTTTGACCCTTTTTTATCTCTGCCAAAGTTTTTCACCCTTTTCCTTTGCATTTTCTCCCATTTCGGTATAATGTAGCCCCTCTACATTATATTTCCCCAATTGATTTCGACTGTAGATATTTGCAGATCGACGACCTCATCTTATCCTCCCCACCGTTTATCCAACCGCCTCCCATCTGAACCCCACGAGCAATCCTTGTCGTTGGATGCTTTCATCCAATGGCTGCGATCTAAGCTCAGCCTCCAAAGCAGTCTAAACCCAACTACGCAGGATTTTCTTAACTTTTCTTGTATTTTGCAGGTTTTCAAGGTTTCTCAATTGTTTTGAAAAGAAAATTGAAGGTCGGGAATGAAGATCCCCCAGGCCTTTATTCATGAAAGAGATCTTTCCACAGGGTTCTGAATTATGTTTTATCAGTGCCTTATGAGCACTGACGCCATTATAAAACCTCTGTAACGCCTGCACATCGACAAGACACAGCAAATCTTAATCAAACAAAGAGTATCAATTGGAAAACATGAAATAAAAGCAAAAACATGTTTGAATATTGTTAAACACAGTTTTGTGAGATTACGGCAATAAATCAACTATCAAAAGCCTAATCCACTCAATTAAATACAGTTTGAAGAACAAAAGACAGAAATTAGGCCTAATTAATCCTAACACACATAATTAAAGCAAATTAATAGTGATTAAAGAAGGATAATCAGATCTATCATTCGGAGAAAGCCTCCACCACCACATCATAGGCTAATTGAATCCTCTCAGCTAACAAAGGCCACCTGCAGCCTCAAAGTATTCAAAAGAGGCATATTTATTACCAGAACAGAACATATTCACCTCAAAACAGATGAACAGTTAATTCAACCAAAGGAACTTATTGTAAATTGTCAGCAGAGTTATTACAAGGATAACAAAGAGCCTTAAAGTCAACAAAATCTTCCCAGCAAGCTTAATACTTAATGTAAACCAATTAATACAGAGGAAATATCAGAAATTTTCTCCATTGAGCCCCTCAAAGGCCGAGAAGCATTAAACTGTATTAATTGAACCTAGAAGATCTTTTACCCCATCCCACCTCCTCATTTCTTCTATAAATACTTTTGTAGAAGATGAGATAATGTTGGTCACTACATATCTGTTGCCTGTAAATAGTTTTCTGAAGGTGCTGTAAGCTCTGTTTGTAATTGAAGATACCTAAGTTGATATGAAAAGTTTGAAGCTGTAGAGACCCACTGGACTTGAAGATTGTAACTGGTTTGAAGCATCAAATACAAGCTGATTTATGGTATCCTGGTCTATGTCAACGGTGATGTTTTTCTTATTGTAAATTGTTATTTTATTTCTGTTTCCATTATGTCCATCTTCTCTGATAAAGAACAACAATTATAGAGATAGGATTTACTGTCAAAGGTACCCTACACTTACTGATAAGCTTTATCTATATGTTTTCTTCCAAATTGTGTTGTTTAAGAATGATTTAATACAGTCCAAGTAGTTAAGGAATGTTGGAATTCCCTAGTCCTACTGTCTAAACTTTAAACATTGTTCTTGAATGTTATTTTCAGTTTTTGCCAAGTAAAGTTGAACTAAGGAAGTCTATGGTGAGCCCTGTCCTCTAGTTTCTTCTCCAAAGGTTGTCTGAAAGTTTCCCTAAGAGTATGTTGAAAGCAGGCTAGGTTCAAAGTCCTTACCTGATCTTAGACTATTCTTTGTTATCTTATGTGTTGTTTTGATAAGTTTTCTAAGTAAAGCAGAGCTAGGGAAGTCTATGGTGAGCCCTGTCCTCTAGTTTCTTCTCCAACAGTTGCTTTGAAAAGTTTCCCTTAGAATATGCTGAAAGCAGGATAGGTTCAAAGGCCTTACTTGATCTTAAGCTATTATTTTTTGTGTTTTAAATGTTTTCTATTGAAAGTGCATCAAAAGTAGGCTAGTTTCAAAGTACTTACCTGATCTTAGATTACTTTTATGTCTTTCTTAAGTGTATGCCAAAAGCAGGATAGTTTCAAAGTACTTACTTGATCTTAGGCTGCTCTTTGTTCTTCATTTGTTTAATTCCCCTTCCTATTGTTTCATTCCATTCCATAAAATCAACTTAAAGAGATCCTTAGACATAGATGACTTGCCCCATGGACCACTCTTGAACCTTGTTGCTTCAATTAAATCCTACTACGACTCCATAGCCCAATGGATTGAAGCTGTTTCTTGCCTATCTTCTTAGCTGAATCAATTTTTCACTTTCATTCACCTTCACCCTTCATTTAGACTTCCTTCACCTTCACATATCTATTCCCAACCAAAACCAAACAAAACCTTGTTCTTCATAACTAGCCTAATATCACATTTCAAGCCTTAAAGATAAATCAATCTTTGCACTTATAGAGAGATCCCTCTCTGGATTCAGGAGGGCTAGATCCTAGAATCCCAAAGTGGTTCCAATGTCCTCCTTGCAGTTTTAGTCTCACCAATCTGCTGAAATTACGGGAGATAACACGTCGGAATTGCGACGTTTTAAACACTTTGTCCGTCTTACGACGTTTATGGGACGAAACGTCGAAATTGCGATGTCGCCTACACATTCGTCGGTCTTGTGACGCTTGGGAGAAACCGTCGGAAAAGCGATGTTTCTCATATAGATGTCGGTCTTGCGACATTGTGAAGCCAAACGTCGCAAGACTGACGTCTATATGAGAAACGTCGCTTTTCCGACGGTTTCTCCCAAGCGTCACAAGACTGACGTTTAAACAACACAACATTTTAATATGAAAAGCATTGTATTATTTAACATTTTATTAATATAAATATGATTTATTTGGATATAATAAATA
Source organism: Pinus albicaulis (assembly GCA_034641835.2). Taxonomy (NCBI): domain Eukaryota; kingdom Viridiplantae; phylum Streptophyta; class Pinopsida; order Pinales; family Pinaceae; genus Pinus; species Pinus albicaulis. The sequence goes on along the minus strand of CM076571.1, from coordinate 529,039,108 downwards.
TTGCATCATTCGATAACATTTGTTTGGTTGGACAACAAGCTTGGACGTGAAAAACAATTACATGCGTGGACATGTAAAGTATTACTTTATTAACAATTGGTCAACATTTGAGTATGAAAACATTATATTATTTAACATTTTGTTTATATAAATATGATTTATTTGGATATAATGAGTATTACATTATTGGATAATGTTTTTTTTGGTTGGAAAACATGCTTATACATCAAAAAATTTACATTACACTTATACATGAAAACTTGCACATTTTGGTATATTATTCCAAAGGCTAGGACATGCTTGGGATCTTTTAAATCCTTGATTTCAACTTGGTGAGATGAAAACTCTACTATTCTACCTTTACTTGAATGAGTGATTTGATATTTTAATTGAAGGTTGCAACAAAGACTCGGAACACATAATACATTATTGAAATGTATGTTATATTCCTTAGTTTTTATAGACCCTACATCACCAACAACAGATTAAAAAAGAAAAAAAAGAAAAAAAAGAAAGAAAGAAAGTGTATTTACAAAAGAGCTAAGCCTGGGTGAAATATTTTGTGGAAACAAAAAACATGATAAGCATATCACAGCATAGGTTTGACCTTTTGACATTTGGTGTGTAAGATGAGCGTGAGAACCAACTATACAAGTCAAACATAAGTTACTAAAATACTCCATGGTTATGGACTAATAAAAAACCAAATTCACCATCCTTTCAAAAGTATTACATCTATATGAATACATTGTCCAAGGGACCTCACAAGTATATGAGAACAAATATACTAGCATACCCTCAAAATAGAAAGTGAATGAAAAAGTGAATTAGGGTTGTTATGTTGTTCAAAGATCAATGGATATTTATTTTAAATAGAAAATGAATAATTCTAAAGGTATTCATGCAAGGGTAAGTATGAGTGGACATATGATGGAAGGATGTGATGTCAAAGGTCATGAAATATCTATTCCTCACTAAATCTACTTCAATTGTTGTTCCTAATATCCCCAGCACTATGGGAATATAAGGAATGAAGGATTGTTGTTATGTATCATGTAATTTTTGTTACAATTAAATTAAAGGTTGTGAATCATTGTTTTATATGAGATCCATAGTCCAAAGTGTACAATAGGGTCATTGTTATAGCCCAGACGAATTTCATCTTATTGTAAATATTATCTCTATTTTGTAAAATTAAAATGACTAATAAATTAGGAAACATATTCCATATTTTGGGGAATGAGATATGATTAAGGGGGACTAGATGATATTAATGTCAGATTGTGCACTTTAATGAACTGGATGCATAAAAAATTCGACTAGAAAAGGAATGGTTGGGAACCATACTAATATATGTATAGAGAGAATCAAAACTAAATGAACTCTAGTTGTGTTGACAGCCTGGGTGCCTTATGCACGTTCGAGCGGCCCGTTTGTCATTTTCTCCCTTGTGGCATCGTTCGGTCGACCGCGCCATGTCACCCCATGTGAGGGCGCCCAATCGGGCGCGTTCAGGTCAGACCGTTTCGTTCGAGGGCGCCCATATCAGTTTTGCTAAGTTGTGACCACCCGGGTGCCTTGTGCACATTTGGGTGGCCTGTTTTCCATTTTCTCCCTTGTGGCATTGTTCGGTCGAGCGCGCCGTGTCGTGCTGTGTGAGGTCGCCCGACTGGGCGCATTTGGGTCAGGTTGGGTCGTTTCGTTCGAGGGAGCCTGTATCAGTTTTGCTAAGTTGTGACCGCCCGAGTGCCTTGTGCACGTTCGGGTGGCCCGTTTTCCGTTTGGTCCCTTGTGGCATCGTTTGGTTGGGTGCGCCGTGGGAGGTTGCCCGACCGGGCGTGTTTGGGTTGGGTTGGGTCGTTTCGTTCGAGGGTGCCTGTATCAGTTTTGCTAAGTTGTGACTGCCCGGGTGCCTTGTGCATGTTCGGGTGGCCCATTTTCTATTTTCTCCCTTGTGGCATCGTTCAGTCAGGCGCGTCGTTTCGTGCCGTGTAAGGTTGCCCGACCAGGCGCGTTCGGGTCAGGCCGATTCAATCGAGGGCGCCCGTATCAGTTTTGCTAAGTTGTGACCGCCTGGGTGCCTTGTGCATGTTCGAGCGACCCGTTTTCCATTTGATCCTTTGTGGCATCATTCGGTCGGGCGCGTCGTGTCGTGTCGTGTGAGGTTGCCTGACCGGGCACGTTCGGGTCGGGTCGGGCCGTTTTGTTCGAGGAAGCCCATATCAATTTTGCTAAGTTGTGACCGCCTGGGTCCCTTGTGCATGTTCGGGTGGCCTTTTTACCATTTTCTCCCTTGTGGTATCATTCGGTCGAGCACGCTGTGTCACACCGTGTGAGGTCGCTCGACCAGGTGCATTCGAGTTGGGTCGGGCCGTTTCGTTCGATGATGCCCGTATCAGTTTTCTAAGTTGTGACCGACCGGGTACCTTGTGCATGTTCGGGTGGCCCATTTGTAGTTTTCTTGCTAGTGGCATCATTCGTTCGAGTGAGCCGTGTCGCGCCGTGTGAGGTCGCCTGACCGGGCATGGTCGGGTCGGGCCATTTCGTTTGAGGGCGCCCGCATTAGTTTTGCTAAATTGTGACTGCCCAGGTTCCTTGTGCAAGTTCGGGTGGCCTGTTTGCCATTTTCTCCCTTGTGGCATCATTCAGTCGGGCGTGCCGTGTCGCGTCGTGTGAGGTCACCCAACCGGGCGTGTTTGGGTCGGGTCGGGCCATTTCGTTTGAGGGCGCCCATATCAGTTTTGCTAAGTTGTGACTGCCCGGGTGCCTTATGCAAGTTTGGGTGGCCCATTTTCCATTTGCTCCCTTGTGGCATCGTTCGGTCGGGCGCGCCATGTGAGGGTCCCCGACCAGGCGCGTTCGAGTCGGGTCATTTCGTTCGAGGGCGCCCATATCAGTTTTGCTAAGTTGTGACTGCCCAGGTGCCTTGTGCATGTTCGGGTGGACCGTTTGTTGTTTGCTCCCTTGTGGCATCGTTCGGTCAGGCGCGTCGTGTCACACTGTGTGAGGTTGCCCGACCGGGAGTGTTTGAGTCGGGTCGGGCCGTTTTGTTCCAGGGCGCCCGTATCAGTTTTACTAACTTGTGACCGCCTGGGTGCGAGCTTGTGCACATTCGGGTAGCCTGTTTTCCGTTTGCTCCCTTGTGGCATCGTTCGGTCGGGCACGTCGTGTCGCACCGTGTGAGGTCGCCCAACCAGAAGCGTTCAGGTCGGGTCGTTTTGTTCGAAGGCACCCGTATCAGTTTCGCTAAGTTGTGACTGCCCGGGTGCCTTGTGCACGTTCCGGTGGCCCGTTTTCCATTTGCTCCATTGTGGCATCATTCGGTCAGGTGCGTCATGTCGCACCGTGTGAGGGCGCCCAACTGGGTGTGTTTGGGTTGGGCCGATTCGTTCAAAGGCGCTCGTATCAGTTTTGCTAATTTGTGACTGCCCGGGTTCCTTGTGCATGTTCGGGCGGCCCGTTTGTCGTTTGCTCCCTTGTGGCATCGTTTAGTCAGGCACGCTATGTTGTGCCGTGTGAGGTCGTCCGACCGGGCATGTTCGGGTCGGGACGTTTCATTCGAGGGCGCCCGTATCAGTTTTTCTAAGTTGTGACCACCTAGGTGCCAGCTTGTGCACGTTCGGGCAACCTGCTTGCCGTTTTCTCCCTTGTGGCATCGTTCAGTCGGGTGTGCCGTGTTGCACTGTGTGAGTTCGCCCGACCGGGCGTGTTTGGGTCAGGACGGGCTGTTTCGTTCGAGGGTGCCCTTATCAGTTTTGCTAAGTTGTGACTGTCTGGGTGCCTTGTCCACGTTCGGGTGGCTCGTTTGCTGTTTGCTCCCTTGTGGCATCGTTCGGTTGGGCGTGCCGTCTCGTGTCGTGTGAGGGCGCCCAACTGGGCATGGTCAGGTCGGGCCGATTCGTTCGAGGGCGCCCATATCAGTTTTGCTAAGTTGTGACAGCCTGGGCACCTTGTGCACGTTCGAGTGGCCCGTTTGCTGTTTGATCCCTTGTGACATCGTTTGGTCGGGCACGCCATTTCGCGCCGTGTGAGGTTGCCCGATCAGGCACGTTCGGGTCGGGTCAGGCCGTTTCATTCGAGGGCACCCGTATTAGTTTTGCTAAGTTGTGATCGCCTGGGTCCCTTGTGCACGTTCGGGCGGCCCGTTTGCGGTTTGTTCCCTTGTGGCATCATTCAGTCGGGCACGCCGTGTCACATCGTGTGAGGTCGCCCGACTGGGCGCGTTCAGGTCGGGTCGGGTCATTTCATTCGAGGGCTCCCGTATTAGTTTTCTTAAGTTGTGACTGCCCGGGTGCCTTATGCACGTTCGGGTGGCCCGTTTTCCAGTTTCTCACTTGTGGCATCGTTCAGTCGGGCGCGCCGTGTCGCGTCGTGTGAGGGCACCCGATCGGGCGCCTTCAGGTCGGGTCGTTTCATTTGAGGGCACCAGTATTAGTTTTGCTAAGTTGTGACTACCTGGGTGCCTTGTGCACGTTCAGGTGGCCCATTTGTCGTTTTCTCCCTTGTGGCATCGTTCGGTCGGGCACATCGTGCGAGGTCGCCCGATCGGGCGCGTTCGAGTTGGGTCGAGCCGTTTCGTTTGAGGGCACCCGTACCAATTTTGCTAAGTTGTGACCACTCGGGTGCCAGCTCGTGCACGTTCGGGTGGCTTGTTTGCCGTTTTCTCCCTTGTGGCATCGTTCGGTCGGGTGCGCCATGTCGCGCCGTGTGAGGTCGCCCGACCAGGCGCGTTCGAATCGGGTTGGGCCGTTTCGTTCGAGGGCGCCCGTATCATTTTTTCTAAGTTGTGACTGCCCGGGTGCCTTGTGCATGTTCGAGTGGCCCGTTTTCCATTTTTTCCATTGTGGCATCGTTTGGTCGGGTGCGCTGTGTCGCGCAGTGTGAGGGCGCCCGACCGGGCGCGTTCGGATCAGGCCGATTCATTCGAGGGTGCTCATATCAATTTTGCTAATTTGTGACTGCCCGGGTGCCTTGTGCACGTTTGGGCGGCCCATTTTTTGTTTTCTCTCTTGTGGCATCATTCGGTCAGGCACGCCGTGTTGTGCCATGTGAGGTCGCCCGACCGGGCGCGTTCGGGTCGGGTTGGGCCGTTTCGTTCGAGGGTGCCCATATCAGTTTTGCTAAGTTGTGACTGCCCGAGTGACAGCTTGTGCACGTTCGGGCAACCTGTTTTCCATTTGCTTCCTTATGGCATCATTCGGTTGGGCGCACCATGACGCACTGTGTGAGGTCGCTCGACTGGGCGCGTTCGGGTCGGGTCGGGCAGTTTCGTTCGAGGGCGCCCGTATCAGTTTTGCTAAGTTGTGACTGCCCGGGTGCCTTGTGCACATTTAGGTGGCCCGTTTGCTATTTTCTCCCTTGTGGCATCGTTCGGTTAGGCGCGTCGTGTCGCGCCGTGTGAGAGCACCCAACTTGGCGCATTTGGGTCAGGCCGATTCGTTTGAGGGCCCCCGTATCAGTTTTACTAGGTTGTGACCGCCCGGGTGCCTTGTGCATGTTCAGCTGGCCTGTTTTTCGTTTGCTCCCTTGTGGCATCATTTGGTCGGGCGCGCCGTGTGAGGTCACCCGACTGGGCGCGTTCGGGTCGGGTCGGGCCGTTTCGTTTGAGGGCGCCCGTATCAGTTTTGCTAAATTGTGACTGTCCGGGTGCCTCGTGCATGTTCGGGTAGCCTGTTTTTAGTTTTCTCTCTTGTGGGATCGTTCAGTCGGGCCCGCCGTGTTGCGCCATGTGAGGGCGCGTTCAGGTCGGGTCGAGCCATTTCGTTTGAGGGCACCCATATCAGTTTTGCTAAGTTGTGACCACCCGGGTGCCAACTTGTGCATGTTTGGGTGGCCCGTTTTTCGTTTGCTCCCTTGTGGCATTGTTCAGTTGGGCGCGCCGTGACGCGCCGTGTGAGGTTGCCCGACCGGGCGCGTTCAGGTCAGGTCGGGCTGTTTCATTCGAGGGTGCTCGTATCAGTTTTGCTAAGTTGTGACTTATCAGGTGCCTTGTGCACATTCGGGTGGCCCGTTTGTTGTTTGTTCCCTTGTGGCATCGTTCGGTCGGGCGCGCCGTGTCGTGCCATGTGAGGGCGCTCGACCGGGCACATTCAGGTAGGGTCGATTCATTCGAGGGCTCCCGTATCAATTTTGCTAAGTTTTGACTGCCCAGGTGCCTTGTGCACGTTCGGGCGGCCTATTTTCCATTTGCTCCCTTGTGGCATCGTTTGGTCGGGCACGCCGTTTCACGCCATGTGAGGTTGCCCGATCTGGCGCGTTCGGGTCGGGTCGGGCCATTTCGTTCGAGGGCGCCCGTATCCGTTTTGCTAAGTTGTGACCACCCAGGTGCCTTGTGCATGTTCAGGTGGCCCATTTGCCATTTTCTCCCCTGTGGCATCATTTGGTCGAGCGCGCCGTGTCATGCCGTGTGAGGTCGTCCGACCGAGCGAGTTCGAGTCGGGTCGGGTCGTTTCATTTGAGGGTGCCCGTATCAGTTTTGCTAACTTGTGACCACCCATGTCCCTTGTGCACATTCGGGTGGCCCATTTTCCATCTGCTCCCTTGTGGCATCGTTCGATCAGGCACACCGTGTGAGGTCGCTTGACCGGGCGTGTTCGGGTCGAATCGGGCCGTTTCGTTCGAGGGCACCCGTATAAGTTTTGCTAAGTTGTGACTGCTCGGGTGTCTTGTGCATGTTTAGGTGGCCCGTTTACTGTTTTCTCCCTTGTGGCATCATTTGGTCAGGCGCGCCATGTCGTGCTGTGTGAGGGCGCCCGATCGATCGCGTTCGGGTCGAGCCGATTCATTCGAGGGCGCCTGTGTTAGTTTTGCTAAGTTGTGACCTCCCGGGTGCCTTGTCCATGTTCAAGCGGCTCATTTTCCATTTTCTCCCTTGTGGCATCATTCAATCGGGTGCGTCATGTCACGTTGTGTGAGGTCGCCCGACCGGGCACGTTCGGGTCGGGTCGGGTCGTTTCGTTCGAGGGGGCCCGTATCAGTTTTTCTAAATTGTGACCACTCAGGTGCCTTGTGCACATTCAGGCAACCCGTTTTCCGTTTTCTCCATTGTGGCTTCATTCGGTTGGGCGCACCATGTCACGCCATGTGAGGTCGCCCGACCGAGCGTGTTCGGGTCGGGTCGGGCCGTTTCGTTCGAGGACGCCCGTATTAGTTTTGCTAAGTTGTGACCGCCCAGGTACCTTGTGCATGTTCGGGTGGCCCGTTTTCTGTTTTCTCCCTTGTGGCATCGTTCGGTTGGTCGCGCCGTGTCAGGCCGTGTGAGGTCGCCTGACTGGGCGCGTTCAGGTCGGGTTGGGCCATTTCGTTCGAGGGCGCCCATATAAATTTTGCTAAGTTTTGACTGCTCGGGTTCCTTGTGCATGTTCGAGTGGCCCGTTTTCCATTTTCTCCCTTGTGGCATCGTTCGGTCGGGCGCACCGTGTGAGGTTGCCCGACTGGGCGTGTTCGGGTCGGGTCAGCCCGTTTCGTTCAAGGGCGTCTGTATCAGTTTTGCTAAGTTGTGACCACTCGGGTGCCATCTTGTGCACGTTCAGGCGACCTGTTTGTCGTTTTCTCCCTTGTGGCATCGTTCGATCGGGTGCGCCGTGTCACGCCGTGTGAGGTCGCCCGACCGGGCGCTTTCGGGTCGGGTCGGGTCATTTTGTTTGAGGCGCCCGTATCAATTTTGCTAATTTGTGACTGCCCGGGTGCCTTGTGCATGTTCGGGTGGCCTGTTTGCAATTTTCTCCCTTGTGGCATTATTTGGTCAGGCGCGTCGTGTCATGCAGTGTGAGGGCACCCGACCGGGCGCGTTTGGGTCAGGCCGATTCGTTCAAGGGTGCCCGTATCAGTTTTGCTAAGTTGTAACCGCCTGGGTGCCTTGTGCACATTCTAGGGGCTCGTTTGCAATTTTATTCCTTGTGGCATCATTTGGTCAGGCATGCCATGTCGTGTCGTGTGAGGTCGCCCTACCGGGTGCATTCGGGTCGGGTCGAGCCGTTTTGTTTGAGGGCACCCGTACCAGTTTTGCTAAGTTGTGACCGCCCAGGTTCGTTGTGCACATTCGGGTGGCCCGTTTGTCATTTTCTCCCTTGTGGCATCATTCACTCGGGCGCGTCGTTTCGTGTCATGTGAGGTTGCCCGACCAAGCGCGTTCGGGTCGGGTCGTTTCGTTCGAGGGTGCCCGTATTAGTTTTGCTAAGTTGTGACCGCCTGGGTCCCTTGTGCACGTTCGGGCAGCTCATTTGCCATTTTATCCCTTGTGGCACTGTTCGATCGGGAGCATCGTGTCGCGCCGTGTGAGGTCGCCCGACCGGGCGTGTTCGGGTCGGGTCGGGCCATTTTGTTCGAGGGCGCCCATATCAGTTTTTCTAAGTTGTGACCGCCCGGGTGCCTTGTGCACATTCGGGTTTCCTGTTTTCTGTTTTCTCCCTTGTGGCATCGTTCAGTCGGGTGCACCGTGTCGCGCCGTGTGAGGGCACCCGACTGGGCATGTTTGGGTCGGGCCGATTCGTTCGAGGGCACCCGTATCAGTTTTTCTATGTTGTGATTGCCCGGGTGCCTTGTGCACATTCGAGCAGCCCGTTTTCCGTTTTCTCCCTTGTGGAATCATTCAGTCGAGCACGCCGTGTCGCGCCATGTGAGGTCGCCCGACTGGGCACGTTCAGGTCGGGTCGGGTCGTTTCATTCGAGGGTGTCCGTATCAATTTTTCTAAGTTGTGACCACCCGGGTGCCTTGTGCACATTTGGGTGGCCCATTTTCCGTTTTCTCCCTTGTGGCATCATTCGGTCAGGTGCGTCGTGTGAGGGCGCTCGACCAAGCACGTTCAGGTCGGGTCGATTCGTTCAAGGGCGCCCGTATCAGTTTTGCGCCATCAATACACGGGTATGGTTTCTGGACTAGTCATGAGGTGTAGTCTGGTTATTAAGACTTCATCAGATGGCCAATCTTCGGACTTAAATTGTGTGACAACACTATGGCTGAGTTTGAAACTGGAGATTGAACATACATTTGGTTTGATTGCAATAGACATTTTCATCAATAAATGTAAAGCAATGGCTAACAAATGCTATAAATTAATAAATAAATAAGACATGGCAACAAGCTGCAACAATACTTACAAAATTGTTACATTGAGACGCAAATAATAACCAACTAATTTAACCCCTAACCCATTTAACCCCTAAACCATAAACCTCTAAACCCTCAACCCCTAACCCCTAAACCCTTAACCCCTAACCATTTAACCCCCTAAACCCCTAGTAAACCCCTAACCCATTTCACCCCCTAAACCCTAAACCTATAAACCCTTAGCCCCTAACCCCTTAAACCCTAAACCATTAAACCCTTAACCCTAACCCTTTAAACCCTAATTCCCAACCCCTAACCCATCTAACCCTCTAAAACCTAACCCCATTAGCCCCTAACTTCTAACCCCATTAGCCCCTAACTTCTAACCCCTAAAATCCTTAACTGCTAAATCTCCTAACCCCCTAAACCCCTAACCCATTTAACCCCCTAAACCCTAAACCTATAACCCCTTAACCCCTATTAACCCATTAAACCCTTATTCCCAACCCCTAACCCATTTAACCCTAATTCCCAACCCCTAACCCATTTAACCCCTAAAACCTAAACCTCTAAACCCTTAGCTACTAACCTTTAAACCCCCTAAACCCCCTAAACCCCTAAAACCCTAACCCATTTAACCCCCTAAACCCTAGCCCCGTTAACTTGTAACGACCCCTAACCCATAAAATCCTTAACTTCTAAATCCACTAACCCCCTAAACCTCTAAAACCCTAACCCATTTAACCCCATAAACCCCAAACATCTAACCCCTAAACCCCTTAACCCCTTGATCTGCTAGGGGCCGGTTACCTTGAAATTAATGGTGGTGTATTCATACTCCTTCTGAATAACCAATAAAGGGTCAAGGAAATTGACCAATATGTTGTCAAGTTTTATCTTATCCATCTCTAGGGTAAGCTACTTTTCGGCTAACTCCACTGCTTTTGATCTCAATTTTGCCAATTGCTTCCTTCTCTCATATGATACCCGAGCCTTTGCCTTTCTCTTCCCTTCTAATTCTGTAATAGTGTCATACTGATGCCAACCAATGTCTTTGGAAAGCCTTCCTAGCAGACAATACTTGTGACCTGGATGAAGCCTCAACACTTTCAGAGCATCTGGAATGACCTCTCTCTTCCCCAATCTCCCTCCTTCTCTCTCTCTCTCTCTCTCTCTCTCTCTCTCTACCCTCCAATCCTCTCACAGCTATATCCCTCCCTCTATCCTTCTTTCTGCCCCCCTTCCATCTTTGTGTCACTATCTCCCTCTCTTACCCTTGTCTACCTCTCTCACTCCTCTCCCTCTCTCTCTCTCAGCTGATCCATTGATTCTCTCCCCTCTCCTTTAGTTTATCTCCATCTCTCCCTTGTGACTCCCCTTGTCTCACCACCTCTATCAATCTATGTATTTATAATTATTCCTTCTCATATATATAGAGAGTTAATATATATCATGACATATTGGGACCTACGATTGGGTTAATTCCGCCTTGTTGGCAAGGTTAAAATGGTTAATCTTCTATAGAAAAAATGTAGATAAAATATTTCATCAAAAAGAGGGAACCATGCCCTATATTCTTCCAGGCTATGCCTATCAGTCGCTTGGCCTCTTCTTGCTCTCACATGAATGTAGTCTTGCTTGACTGGTACAGAAGAAGGTTTCGCATTATCAACTATTTTTTTGGGACAACTTTTAGTTGTTTCAACACTGCTACATTCTAATTCAAGCTTATCCTTTAAACCATCTTAGTCTTTTGTACTCTCTTCAACTTTGTAGTGCTTTCCATTCCTCTTAGTCACATATGTTTCCTTGGTCTGTTAAGGGACAAGGTCGACAACATTAGGATGTTTTTGCAATAAACAAGGGTATTTCCAAGACACAGTCAGGTGGAGCAAGAGTATAAGAGCCAAATTTCTCATTATTGTGGGAGACTCGAACTTAAGATTTTCTGGAGTAGTCATGAGGTGTAGTCTGGTTATTAAGACTTCATAAGATGGCCATTCTCCGGACTTAAATTGTGTGACAGAACTGTGGCTGAGTTTGAAATTGGAGATTGAACATACATTTGGTTTGATTGCAATAGACATTTTCATCAATAAATGTAAAGAAATGGCTAACAAATATTATAAATTAATAAATAAAGAAGAGATGGAAACAAGCAACAATACTTACAAAATTTTTACATTGAGATGCAAATAATAAGCAACTAATTTAACCCCTAAACCATAAACCTCTAAACGTCCCTTAACCCCTAACTCCTAAACCCTTAACCCCTAACCCATTTAACCCCCTAAACCCCTAGTAAACCCCTAACCCATTTAACCCTCTAAACCCTAAAACTATAAACCCTTAACCCCTAACCCCTTAAACCCTAAACCATTAAACCCTTAACCCTAACTCCTTAAACCCTAATTCCCGACACCCAACCCATCTAACCCCCTAAAACCTAACCCCATTAGCCCCTAACTTCTAACCCCTAAAATCCTTAACTGCTAAATCCCCTAACCCCCTAAATCCCTAACCCATTTAACCCCCTAAACCCTAAACCTATAACCCCTTAACCCCTAACCCACTTAACCCCCTAAACCATAAACCTCTAAACCCCTAACCCATTTAACCCCTAAACCCTAAACCTCTAAACCCTTAACCACTAACCCTTAAACCCTTAACCCCTAGCCCATTTAACCCCCTAAACCCCTAAACCCCTAACCCATTTAACCCCCTAAACCCTAAACCTCTAAACCCTTAACCCCTAACCCCTTAAACCCTATTTCCCAACCGACCTAACCCATTTAACCCCCTATATACATAATACATAAATTATAAAGAAAATATATATATATATATATATAAGAGATTAAAAATCCAAATATTTAAAATACAACATAATTTAACAGTGTAAAGTTTAAAACTCCTTTTAATAAATCATGATGATTTAGTAGGGTAGAAGGATTACTATATGCAAAAATGAGTCCATTATTTACTCATATAACTTTAATTTCTTCTCAAAAAGATATGTTTTATTTTTTTGATTGTAAATATTTTTAAACAATCAAAATAAACAAACATTTAATTATTTAGAAATTATTTTAATTATTTAAAATGATTATAATTATTAAAAAATATTTATTTTTAAATTAATTTGAGTGGCCTTAAAAAAAAAACACACGTGTTTCATTTCAAAATGTCAAAAATTTTCAAATATCAAAAGTTTTAATTTCCCTCATTTATTTCCCTCTGGTTGCATGGTTTTTCCAAGGAAGGAGGGAGGATAGGATCCAAATTTGAGTTGCGTCGATAGCAAAAATGCCAGAGATCCTTCACATTCAGGGGGGCCAATGTGGCAACCAGATCGGCTCCAAGTTTTGGGAAGTGTTCTGTGAAGAACACGGGATGGATCCTAATGAGAGATATCAGGGCACTTCAGATCTACAGCTTGAAAGGGTTATGGACAGGTCTTCAGACCCGATAACTTCATTTTTGGCCAATCTAGGGTTGGAAACAACTGGGCCAAGGGGCGTTACATGGAAGGAACCGAGCTCATTGATTCTATGCTTGATGTCGTTAGGAAGGAGACTGAGAACTGTGATTTACTGCAAGGTATGTGTCTTTTTTAGATTCGAATCCTTGACCTTGTGTTTTTGAAATGTAGGATTTCATTTGCTAAAATGATGTGGGTTTTTGTTCTGTGGGTTTTTGATTACCTAGATTTCGTATTTTTATCACCAATTAGATTTTCAGCTAATATGTCAAATGTATCTTATAAAATTTTCTGCCTTGTGATATTTCTTCGTCTGTGAAAATTTCTCGGCGTGAGAAGTTTTTTGATGAAGATATTAGGGTTGATGTGCTTTACCTTGCAAATGAGCAGTATGTATGCTGCTTGTCGGTTAATTGAATGTGATCTAAAGACTAAGGATCATTCACAGCTAAACTAACAGAAGCAAAAAAAGGGAGAATTTTGCAAGATGAAGAACTACTGATGAAGTTGCCTCAAAGATCAGTGCAATATTAAGTCATAAAAAGTCCCAATCTGAAGCCGTAGAGTGTTTTCATCCGTGTCTCTGCAAGTCCCAATCTCAAGCCGCAGAGGTACGATCTCGTTCATGCTTTATGGTTTTTTTTTTTTTTTTAATGCATGAAGTAAACTGTTGATGTGATTCTCTGTAATTCCAAATTTGATGACAAGTCTGATTCGCATAATACAAACATTATTAATTTTTAATGACATTGAAGTTACCAGGGAGGTGTTTTAAATCTATTTATCTGCCTGTAAATATGATTACCAGTTTAAAAAATTTTCAGTTTGTTTGGGTTCACTTAGGAGATTTCTTTTTTCGTTTTGATTTCTTGTTCTATTGAATGAAAAATATTCATTTATGTGGTCAGATTTTCAAGATTTTGTTTAATTCTACCTAGTAGGACATTTTATTTTTATACTTGAAGGTCCAAGTTTGAAATATCTTGGTGTCATTTTAGACAAATTCCTCATAATTTTCCATAGATATCGTTCTTAAGTAGGGAGAACATCCAATGGTTTATCACTTTGAAGACCTGTTGCATGCCAAGCTAGGTTATGCTACCTATGATAAGGAATTTTTTTTCATAGTTTAAACATTTAAACATTGGTGGCACTTCTTCCTCGGAAAAGGAAAATATTCTACGTACAAACCATAAACCATTGAAATTCTGCAATTCGTCAATTCAAACACATATCCATACAGAACAGGAATAATGTCTACAATAATTACATCATTATCTAATAACAGAATGAATCCACAGATGAGATAATAGAGTCTATACCTTCTCAGCCATCCCCGTAGGGATACTTGCTAGCAGATTAATCATTATACATCATATGCAGTAATTATGATGACTAAAAATTTGCTTATCCTACTTATCCATATTTTGTACTCATTTTGCAGAATTCACCTTTCCTAAATTATACTCTTCAATAAGTTATTTTACAAATTGAATTATTCATGTGTGTTAGTTGGTGCTAAATAAACTACTCAAAGAATCCATTCCTTCTCCTTGGAAGGCACCTTTCAATCGATGAGGCTCTTCAATTCCTTCTGCAACATATTGTCGAATCATGCTAAAGAATATTAATGATTATAAATATCGGTGCTCTCATTGTAGTTTTTCTATGCCTCCCAATCAAAAGCTTGGCATATGTTAGCATCTACCAGTGCCTTCTTAACCATTGAAATCTAGTTAAATGAATTTTATTGCTGGAAAGTCTACGAATCAACATAATCATGATTACATCTTCATAATTGTGTGTTGTTTTTTCCAACATGGTTTGTCGATTCCCTACAACAATAACAATGATGCACCAAAAGCTGCAATACTAATCTTCCAACAAATCTGGATACACTTCAGGTTGCTTCTCTCCCTATGTTTTTTAGTCTTAGACTGACGACCATACTGAGATTATTTATAAGACAATTGTGCACAACTTATCATTAAATCATCAATCCAACAAACATTGGGACAAATAAACACATATTTCATTAAATTTGGAAGTATTTCGTCGATCTAGAAATATAATAATTCCAAATTTAATGAAATATATGTTATATGTATTTATATGTCAATTTAAATTTCAAAATATTTGTGGCACTACCAACCTTCTTGATCTTTTAACTAAACAAAATTATGATGTTCCTGAAACACTTATTTTATTATTTTTTTAGCATAACAATAAAATTATTAGAGTAATATATTTATGGCTTCTTATATACCATATTATTTGGTCTTAGTGGATGATAATCATCATTATCACCAGCATCATTACATACTATGGTAGGAAGTTTGAACCATTTTAAAGTTGACATGAGAAAATATTTTTTTACGATCAATTTAAATGTCGAATGAGAGTAGTAGTATAAAACTCCAAAAATAATATGAAGAGAATAGTTGATATACAGCAAATATTGAAAAGTGCGTCTGAATGTATATTAATAGATCCTTCAAAAAAAATTATAGTCGAACTTACACATCTCCTCATACTAGGTTGTAGAATGAGCCTCGCCTCTCGACTCAATTACTATTCATTTTAATTATCAGAATCAATCATGAATTAGAACAATAACAAAGTAATTAAATTTTATTATTTTCAAATCCAAGAGGAAAGAGAGAAAATTGACTAAAGTTCTATTTATTACAAATGTTTAGTTTTTATTCCTAGAGTGTTTAAGGATATTATATTGAAAAGAACATATTGACATTCATCTAAAACTTAGATTCCAAGTTACATTATTTATATTATCATTAATATTTATATTTATGTATTAAATTTGACTCGTGAATAATAGATTTTGTAAAAAGATTCTTACCTATAAAGTTATTTAACAATATATGAATATTGTGTTTCTTACTATTATTAACCATTTTAAATTGACACTAACTACTTTTCCTATGTTGAGTACAAATTTATTATGCTAGTACAATGTTGGCACCACTTCAAAGTCTATAAGAGGAAATATTTTATAAGTCTAGTTGTGTTGTTCAATGATCAAAATCATTTTTTTAAAAATTAGAGTGCAACAAAACAACAAATTTGATTTAGATAAATTATAATAAGGAATATTAAGGAAAACTCACTTCAAACATTATTACAAATGTCTAACATTTTTTCATTAAGTGTTTAAATGGTTTATATTAAATAGAATACTAATTAGCTAGTCCATTATTGTTTTAATAGACCAAGTTTAGAAGATGTTGTTTTTAAGTGCATTATTGAATTTGATTATGCATATTTGATACGGTGACAAGTCATGTTGGTTAAACAAAGCTTTGAAAATTTAAATATTTTATGGAACAATCATGTCATTTGTATCACCACATGATTACATTTAAATACTAAATAATATAAAACTCCTCCAAAAATGATATGAGGAGAATAATATTTGATATACAACAAATATTGAAAAGTGTCTGAATGCATATTAAAAGATCCTTCAAAAAAATCACATTCATGAATCATATAAACCTAATCTTAAGATATTCGCCCAAGTAGGTCAAGAACAGCTTCTAGACCATATTTATCTATCTTGGTCTTCTTGCAATGTTCTTTCTTTGGCAGCCATGCCATGGTATTAATTGGAATAAAGCCAATTTCTGTGTCATCAGGATTTGGTATCCAATATTGCTCTAAAAATTTTCCATTGTATTTCCCTGAAATAGGCTTCCACCAATCAACCTTTACATGAATATTCTCACTTTCATTATCCCTAAATATATCTGAGATGGATTTTTCCATCCAAATCATCTCTCCTGCATCCTCATTTCCTAATCTAACTAGCAACATCATTCCTTTCTGAACATCAATCTTTGGATTGAATGTTGGCTTTGGCTTGTTGCATTTGGGTCCAACATATATGGGTTCATCTATTGCATTATCAAAATCTTCATCCATAATACTTGAGATTACATGGAGTGCATTACGATCAACATCAACAACGTGCCTTGTCTTGGGCCAGAAATCCTCAAAAGATTAATCACTTCCATCTATTATTATATGATCATTATAGATTCCATCTAATGTATCAAGAACTCTTTCCCAATATACTAATTTATTTTTCCATTCCTTTGTAACAATTGGTGAATCTTCGTTCCCGGTAGTGTCTTTCCACATTTTTATGTATGATGTTATCCCTTCCTTTAGTTCTTTGAAATAGGCATCATTCTTTTTGGAATCTAAGAAAGATGGGTTCCCTATAGGAATTATAGGTCGACCTTCATCATCTATATTCCATAACTCTACTGGTTCTGACCACTCAGAATCTCTAATGGATTCTTTGTACCTTAGTACTGGAATATCATTGAGTACAAGAAATTGGAAGTATTGAACATTAAGATGTCCAACTAGTGCATTTTTTCCCTCCTTGATGTATCCATTAAGGAAAATTTTGAAGTCATATACTTTGTTAATAAGTGTAGGTGGAAACACTCGCTTTTCTTGAATATATATCTTTACTTTTTAGGTTGGAATATCTTTAATTTTTAGCTTTTGAAGAGCCTCATTGATCTCTTTTAATAAGTGTAGGCAAGAATCCAACCTCAATATTGATGAAGACACCAAGTGCAGTTAAAAGTGATAAAAACATGAAAAGATAGTGATTCTTATTATCACTTGCTGCATTGTCCAACTGTAACAACAAATGTGGAGGAAGAGTTTTAAAATCAACATTTTGGCTCTTTGATCTTCCATGAGATATAAAATCATCCTTGTAAACTTGAAATTTTGAGTAAATAGAGGTGTCAAGTAATGCATTTGTAAGTGGGTTTCTTGAAATTCCACTCTCATAAAGTAGATCACCATACATATCAATTTGTGGGTCTTCAAGGTCCCTTAAGCACTTTGCAAGGGATGTAATAGTAAATTGCGATCCCATATGTACAAATGGTAGGGAGAAATGACCAAAACCTCCTGTGTTATGCCCATGTGTTAGCATACTTGTCAACGACACACCTAAAGTTGTTCCTATAATAGATTTTTATTTGACACGTAGCCTTGGGATTGAAGTCTTTGTTTTATCCATTTTATCATGGATAATGCTCAAATACTCCTTTGGAAACCGCTCTGACATAATTCTATGGGCATAGTAGCAATATCTTCCAGACATAACAATCTTGTTATGTTTGTTCAGCCTACCTCGTGCCTTTTCTTCCATCTCTTTTGTAGTCGCTGACTTCATCTGTGCTTTCAACACAATACATTCACCGCATTTACTGAAGTTGGTTTTCTTTGAAAATGCCACATCTCGAAACTTAGTATTCCATATCTTGCTCATTGTTGACTGTGATATTGATGGGTAATTGAGCTTTTGAAGAGCCTCATTGATCTCTTTTAATAGAGAATTTTGTGTGTAAGTTGAAGGAAGCAACTTAAAGGAGCAGATGTTCCATCTTCTTCAACTTGACGTGTTTGGTTTGGTGAAAAATCTGAATTATCCATTACAATTTTGTGCAATATTTCTATGGTTGTCACGGTGTGTCCTCGTGCTTTTCATGTGTTGGTGTTACCATGAATAGCTTTGATCTGTCCATTTTGGAAATATTGTTGATAGTTATAGAATGTGCTTTGAGGAATATTATGTATTTTATACCATACTTTCTTACAAATAATATTCCCATTAAATCTCATGTCCTTTACATTTCCAGAAATAGGTGGTAGGCCATGGCCATGGCCATGGCTCCTTGACATGACTGTGTTTGACATGAGTGAATTCAAGACAAATTACCTAATACCATTTTTATTTTTTTGTCTCATAGCCCTTCTATCACCTGCAATGGCTATCCTATCCACATGTTGAAGACAATATTTTGTACAACATACATCTACTGCCAAAAAGTCAAATTTCTTTCTCTTCATCTATATTTGTTTGACATTTTGCAATTTTTGTTGTAGCCATAACTCGTTTATTCCTTTTATATGGAATTTTTACATGCATATCAATTGAGTTTATATCTTTTTCATTACAAAGATTCTCATCCCATTTATTTAAGGGATTTGTGTCTTCTATAACATCCCATAACACCATTTCCTTGGTTGGCTCCTTGAACTTTTCCTTAACCCTTAATATCACGCCTTTGTTGTCCACCAGATTATTTATTGGCCATCTAACCAAAAAATGTATAGACTTATCCCCAATTCTGCATATTTCACAATTTACATTTATCTCTTCCAAAAAAACACCAAAGTCCATTTCTCCTAGTGTTTCACCTTCAACAATGTCACCCTCGTGGACATTAACTAGCATTCCTTTGGCAATGCACATGCTTGTTCCCATGCATTCATGTGTAAGAGAAACCTTTTTACATATGAATTTAACCCTATCTTGGGGAATATTTATGGTATGATCATGACAATGAGTTTCCAAATCTGATTCTAGCGAAATCTCATAAGATTCCAATGCACCCCCTAGTGTATGCTCAAATCCTGTTGGATGTGGTAGAGAAACATCATGTTTTAAAACCTTCTCAATTTTAACCACTATGCATCCTTTCTTTACCATCTTTCCATGCACTTTATGCCCCAGCTCTGTATTGAATATAGAGCCCTCACCAACCTTCACTCCATTTTGCAACAGATCTACCTTTTCTCCAATAGAAAATGTAGAAGAAAAATTTGCACCTATAAACGAATGTAAATAAGGTTAGTATTTTCTCAAAAAAAAATGTATTATACTATCAATAATAATTGAACACATGCTTCAATATTTTGATTTACCTATGTTGTGCCTCAAATCCCTGATCTTCCATGGATGTATGTCCCCTTCATCAACATCCTCAATCAAATGTGGTTGAGTGACATCAATTATCAAAATTGCAACATAACATGCATTAACCCTTTCTCCAACATAATGAGTTCCAAACTCTGTAGATTCGACCCTTCCTAGCCCAACGACTTATTCATTAATAAGGAGATCAACATAGTCCCCTTTTGATATATTTTCCATTGTAGCTTGTACCAATTCTGTAACAACAATTAAACCATAAATTGTAATTAAAAGGTTGAACCATGTAAAGTGTGATTTTATGTTTTCTAAAAAACACACAACTTTCAAAAAGTAATATAGACGCAATAATTCAAATAGTATGGTATTCATATTGTATGTAATGAAACATTGTTCCCTACCATCTAGTGCCTACTACCAAAAAGTAATTTACATGCAAATTACACAAAAAACATATATGAAGACCATGCAATTAGAGATGTAGATAGTATCATAGAATGACAAATATAAGCTCATATCAAACCACCAAGTTCCTATTTAACTTCAAAAATGACACTTGTAGTCTTAATACGTGTGTATGAATAATTATCATAAGAAATTTGTAGAAGTTGAAGAACCAAAACATGGTCCATTGTAAAATATATGAAATTCCAAGATTGATGCTACATAATATGTCTAAAAGCCCCATGAAAAGGAGAAAATATTTTTTCACTTAGTGACGATTTTTGATGTTTGAACTTGATAATCAAAAGCCAAACTAGAGGTTTTCTTCCAAATAAAAGTTTTGAATGAAAAATATAAGCTCATATCAAACCACCAAGTTCCTATTTAACTTCAGAAATCACACTTATAGTCTTAATGCATGTGTATGAATAATGATAATAAGAAATTTGTAGAAGTTGAAGAACCAAAACATGGTCCATTGTAAAATCTAAGAAATTCTGAGATTGATGCTACATAAGATGTCTAAAAGCCCCATGAAAAGGAGAAATTATATTCACTTAGAGAGGATGTTTGATGTTTCAACTTGTAAATCAAAAGGCAAACTAGAGGTTTTCTTCCAAATAAAAGTTTTTATACTGTAAATACTAGATAATTCTCATTTTTATTATAAAAGAAAAGAAATTTCATTTTACAAATCTTTAGTTCCAATGTTAGCACTCCCTACCTATACACATTAAGGACATACTATTGAGGATGGATACAAAGGGATGTTAACTTTAAGTACTCGAAAAGTGTAGATTTGAGTTTTCCTAGATTTTTATGTTGATGAGGAAGAGTCTTATCTTATGCATCCAAACATTAGTGAAATTGTTTTTGGAAGTTCATAACTATACAACAAAATAGAGAGAAAAACAATACATGTTAAAAAGTTGTGCTTGATACTTTAAAGTTTCATATATTTGCATTGGAAGCAAAATATAGTATACCTCAATAATACATTTATTCATAAACTTCAAAATTATACAAAGGTCACATTATTCTCCATGGATCAAATAATTATGATTGGATTATTGTGTTTGTGCCAAAAGGAAAGCTATACCATTTTCTTTCCTTCCAACTCAAGCACAAATGTAGTGCCAACAACAATAAATATCTATATACAATTCTTTTGCACTATCATTGATCTCCATAAATTGTTCCAAATTCAATAAAAGGGCACATCAAAAGCTATAACTCTAACCATTGTGATTATTGAGGCAATGTCACCCCTAGAGCATTGGTTGCATAAGTGTAATGGTGTCTAGAAGAAAGCTAGTAATCACTAGGTATCCTTCTTACATAATCAAAAATGCATTGCCAAGAATAATTTCAAAGCACTAACCTTGGTGAGGGTGAAATCTTGATAGTTTTCCTTTTGGAACAAGAACAAAGAAATCCAGTGCATTCTAGAACTCCTTCTAACACAAATACAAGCACATTTCCAACAATAATGTTACATTGCGAAAAAAATTCAACGAATGTAAGATTTACTTCTATCACAAACACAAACACATTTTCAACAATAACATTGCAAGATGAAAGAAATTTAACACATTGTAACCTTCCTTCTAGCATAACAACATACATATTTCTAATAACAACATTACATTATGAAGGAAATATAATGTGTGCTAGCTTTCCTTCTATCACAAGTACAATCCCATTTCGAACAACAACATTGCACCTTAAATGAAAGCTAACAATCAATATCATTCCTTCTACTACAAACATAAGTATATTGCTAGAAGCAACGTTACATGGTCAAATAAATCTAGCACATGCTAGATTTCCTTCTAGCACAAACACAACAACATTTCCAAAAACAATTTTGTAAGGCATTTGAAATCCACCACATGCTAAATATGCTTCTAGTGTAAATAGAAGCATGTTACTCACAAAAACATTGCAAATTAAAAGAAATCTTACACATTCTAGAGTTTCTTCTAGCACAAACAAAATCACATTGCCAAAAACAACATTGCAGGGTGGAAGATATATAACCTATGCTTCATTTACTTCTAGCACATTGCTAACAATAACATTGTAGTGAAAGTGAAATCCAATGCATGATAGAATTCCTTCTAGCACAAGCACAAGTACATTTCCAATAATATTACATTGCAAATGAAATACAATGCAGGTAATATTTCTTTCTAGCACAAATACAAGCAGGTTGCCAACAACAATATTGCATACTAAAGAGCTTGTCGTATTTTCCACAGTCTTACGAAACAATATTGCATTGTGAAACAAATCTATTGCATGATAGATTTTATTCTAATACAAACATAAGCACGTTTCTAACACCAATATTGCATTGAAAAAAAAATTAGGTGCATGCTAGAATTCCTCCCACCATACACAAACATATTGGCAACATCAATATTGTAGGGTAAATAAAATCAATATCATGCTAGATTTTTTTCTATCACAAACATAAGAATATTTCCAATCACAATATTGCAAAGTGAATTAGATCTAACATGCTATTTGTACTTTTATCTCAAACACAAACATGTCACCAATAACAACATTGCAAGGTGAATGAAATCTAACACATGCTAGATTTCCTTCTCTCCCAAACAAAAGCACATAACAATATTGTAGGGTGAAAGGAACATACCACATATTAGATTTGCTTCTAGAACAAAAAAGCATATTGTCAAAAATACCTTATGCAAGATAAGAAACCCAGTGTGGTATATTTCCTTCTAGCACAAACACAAACACATAACATTATAGAGCTTAAGAATCTAGCGCATGCCAGATTTTGTTATAGCAAGAACACAAACATATTACCAAAAACATTCTAGGGAAAAATAAATCTAGCACATGCTATATTTCCTTTTAGCACAATCACAAGCACATTTCCAATAACATCATTGTGGTGAAGGAAATATGGCGCATACTAGATTTCCTTCTAGCACAAACATTTGAATTGCCAATAACAACATTGCAATGCGAAAGAAATCTAGTGCACACTAGATTTCCTTCTAACAAATATACAAACACATTGTCAATAAACTCATAGAAGGGTGACAGAAATCTAATGTATGCTAGATTTCTTTCTAGCACAAACACAAACACATTACAACATTTCTAGATAAAAGAAATCTAGCACATGGTAGATTTACTTCTAGCACAAACAAAAGCATATTGTCAACAGCTACATTGCAGTGAAAAAAAAATCTAACGCATGCTAGATTTCTTTCAAGCCAAAATTGAAGCATGTTGGCAATAAAAACATTGCAAGGTGAAGAAAATCTAACACGTGTTAGATTTACGCATAGCACAAACACAAGCACACAACAACATTGTAGGGAGAAAGAAATCTAGCGTGTTAGATTTGCTTCCAAAATAAACAAAAGCATATTGCCAACAACAACATTGCATGGAAAAAGATATCTAGAACAAATTCTATCACAAACACAAGCACATTTCCAATAATAACATCACAAGGTAAAAGAAATTTAATGCATGTTAGGTTTACATGTAGCACAAATACAAGCATACTACCAACAACATTTCATGCCAAAATAAGCCTAATACATGTTATATTTCCTTCTAACACAAGCACAAGCACATTGCCAAGGTGAAGGAAATCTAACACGTGCTAGATTTCCTTCTATAATAAACAATCAAATTGACAACAACATTATTGTAGAGCAAAAGAAATCTAGCACAACTTCTAGCCCAAACACAAGCACATTTCCAATAACATTGCCAAGGTGATGGAAATCTAACGTGCTAGATTTACGCATAGCAAAAACACAAGCACACAACAACATTGTTGGGTGAAAGAAATCTAGCGTGTTAGATTTTCTTCCAACATAAACAAATGCATATTTCCAACAACAACATTGCATGGAGAAATATGTCTAGAACAACTTCTATCACAAACACAAGCACATTTCCAATAATAACATCACAAGGTAAAAGAAATTTAATGCATGTTAGGTTTACATGTAGCACAAATACAAGCATACTACCAACAACAATTCATGCCAAAAGAAACCTAACACATGTTATATTTCCTTCTAACACAAACACAAGCACATTGCCAAGGTGAAGGAAATCTAACACGTGCTAGATTTCCTTCTATAATAAACAATCAAATTGACAACAACATTATTGTAGAGCAGAAGAAATCTAGCACAACTTCTAGCCCAAACACAAGCACATTTCCAATAACATTGCCAAGGTGATGGAAATCTAACACGTGCTAGATTTCCTTCTATCATAAACAACCAAATAGACAACAACAATATTGCAAACCAAAAGAAATCTAGCATAGTTTCTAGCCCAAACACAAGCATTTTTCCAATAACAACATTACAAGGTGAAAGAAATTTAATGAGTGTTAGCTTTACATGTAGCACAAATACAAGCATACTACCAACAACAACATTGCATGCCAAAAGAAATCTAGTGCGTGCTATATTTCGTTTTAACACAAGCACAAGCACATTGCTAGTAAGAACATTCCAAGGTGAAGGAACTCTAACACATGTTAGATTTCCTTCTATCATAAACAACCAGATTACGAACAATAACATTGCAATGTGAAAATTCCTTCTAGCATGTCAATAAAAATATTGCAAGGAGAAAAAATGTAAGGTGTGCTAGTGTTGGAAATATTGAGAGGGGGGTTGAATCAATATTTCTTTACAATTGTTATATTATGCCAGTTAAAATCACTAATTAAACCAAAACACAAGATGTGCAACAAGAAAATAATTTTATTAATGAATTTGAGGAATCTAAAAACCAAAGCTTCAACTTGTACAACAAAGTCCTTAACTCCTTCAAGGCTTGAACCCTGAATGGGGACTCTAAAATTCAACTACAAATCCAAGTTCCAACCTTGTACGACAACTGTTGGAACACCTAATCCTACATGGGTAGGTGTGGAATGCGAAAAGTCACAATGGAGTCCAAGTGACCTTGGAATGTGAAACCAAGAGTCACATCATTGTACTATAAATTTACATCTTTGTATAATGGAAAACATGAGCTACACGTTTATCCTCTATTGTGTTGAGTTTCTTGTTGTGTGTGTGTGTTCATCCTTCTCATACACCATGTGTGTGCCTTAACATGGTGTTTAACATGGTATCAGAGCGGGCGATTGCTGGCCCTGCTCCAAATTGAGTGAGCCATTTTGTGTTTATGGCCTGTGCATATCTGCAAAATTTTTGATAATTTTTGCAGCACTCAGAGGTTTCTGTAGCAGTGTTTTTTCCGCCATTCAAATTGGTTTTGAAGAGAAGCAGCATTCAAAATCCCAGCATTCAGAAATTGGCAGCATTCAGGCATTGGTTTTGAAGAAAGGCAGCACTGCCCATCTGAAGGTTTTCATTCTATTTTTTCTCTGCAATTTCTGCTTATTAAAATCTGCATTTTCAAGAGCTGCTGGAATACTGTTTAAAGAGGGTTTCTGAGAGAATTTTTTTGAGTTTTTCATTGAAAAATCTCTGCAACTTTCAAGATTTTTGAATACTGTTAAAGTCTGAAATGGAGTAGATTGTTGTATATTTGAAAAAATCTGTTGTTTTGAAGACTAAAATTCTGAAGTTGCCCTCATTTCTGCACTTTCTGCTTCTGCTAGATTTGTTCTGCTATACATCTAGAAAAAATTCTACTGTCCTCTGCTAGTCTACTCTACTCTTTGCTGTTTTAATTAAAAATAAAAAAAAATAAAAAAAAATAAAAAATAAGAAATAAAACATAAAAAATTTGGCCTTTGGCCCTCTCTACTGTTCACCCACTCACCATCTAAACTCTGCGCATACCCTTTCCCAACTCTCTGCTCTACGCCCCTTCTCTACCTCGCACACGCTCTTTACAAATATACACTCCCCCTCACCTCGCCTACCGCTCGCTCTCTCACTACAAACCCGACCCCCTCTCCTCTCAATCCACTCCCTCACTCCACTGCCTCTCTCCCCTGCGCTAACACAGTGATCTAACGCCACTCATCTCCTCGAGCCCCCTCACACTTGGCCGCTCTCAACCTCATGCTATCCTATCCCCTCTCTCTGCGCACTCTTTCAAATCCCCACGATACCCAACTCACCCTCTACGCAACGCCCTCACACATTTTGAGATAACATTGTATTTTGAGTGGAATTTGCCTCTTCTTCATAGTTGCAATCAATAAATTTGAGTTGTTGGATTGTTGATTGCCCTCCATCATTTGAGGAGCATATTTTGTACTTTGAGAGTTCTCTTGAGTCATTTGTATTTGTTGAATCACATTGTAAACGGGTGCATTTTCGGTTGAAGCCGACACCCTTTCATTTTTTGAGCCTAAGTTGTTGAAATGGCTAAAATAAATGAGGTATTAGAATTTTTGAATAACCTCATTCATTCAAATGTTGATGATATGATAAAAATGAGCAAGAATGCTCTTTGTAATATTCAGAGTTGTTTGCAAAATGCACAAGAAAAGATCGAGTTTTTGCAGTTGGAATCTCAGCTTCAACAAGATGAACTTCAGCAAAAGAGTCACCATTCTGAACCTGTTTCTGTTCAAAACATTGTGAAAGACTCCCATCAGCAGCAAGTCATCAAAGTTTCAGTTGATTCACATTCAGTTCCTTGCACTAGAGCAGATTTACATGCAGATGCAATAGTTCAACCTGCACTTCTCAAGCCCATCATCAGACCTTGGGAAGAGCTTGTCCACAACAAGCACCGAACTAGTCTTGGATATGACAAGGATGTGTCCTTTCATATTCTGGACTACACCAAGCCCATCATATTTCAAAGTACCGGATTCCTATATGACAGTTCACTTGCAGCTATTCCAGATCCTGCTCCACAACAACAATCACAGATTGTAAAATGCCAACACTGTGATCGAGTTGGCCATATGAAATATCACTGTTTTGATCTTCATCCATGCAAGCACTGTGGTCATCACACCCATTCTTCACACAGATGCTTCAGACACAAGCCTCCTGCAAGAACAAAGATTCATCTTGGACGGATCGCTTCTTGGCAATGGGCATCAAAAACCAAGAAGATGTTTACGACACATGTTAGAACTTGTTCACGGATATTGAGCAAAATTGTAGTTGAGTTTTCGCCATCATCTCACCTTGTCCCTGACAGGGGGGAAAATGGTGGTCATGTACAAGCTTCGACGACAGATCAAGCGAGCCTGAGCCACAATCTCTCATTCCATGTTCAGAGTTGTAGCCAGAGACACAGCAGTTCAAGCGAGCCTGAGCCACAATTCGTCGTTCCAGATTCAAAGATGTAGCCAGAGACACAGATGCCCATGAGCATGCCTTCGGTTGGTGGACAACCTTAAACCATCATCTTTGGTTGGTGGATAACCTAAAACTACCATAGGTAGTAGACCTCCCTTCTTTTAGGTCGAAGGTCTCCCTTTCATATATGAGGAACACTTCCTCTAGCAGAAGCCTTCAGCTTAGCAGCCTTCAGATTCTTGCCAGCATTGGTTGAGTTCCAGGAAATGCTTCAAAGCATTCCAGAGTTGTTGGTAATCCTAAAACCATCACAGGTAGTAGACCTCCCTTCTTTTAGGTTGAAGGTCTCCCTTTTTTATGAGGGACAATTCCTCTAGCAAAAGCTTTCAGCTTCTTGCCAATTTTGGAAGAGTTCCGGGAACTGCAACAAGTATTGCGTTCCAGTGTTGGTGGTCATCCTTAAACCACCTCTTTTTTCCAACATTTCAGAGAGTTGATTCAGCCCAAGTGCTGCCATGTATACTTTGCATATTTTTATTACAACTCTTTTCTTGGACTCACACATACCCCTTCGGATTAAGGGGGGATGTTGGAACACCTAATCCTACATGGGTAGGTGTGGAATGCGAAAAATCACAATGGAGTCTAAGTGACCTTGGAATGTGAAACCAAGAGTCACACCATTTTACTATAAATGTACATCTTTGTATAATGGAAAACATTAGCTACATGTTTATCCTCTATTGTGTTGAGTTTCTTGTTGTGTGTGTGTGTTCATCCTTCTCATACACCATGTGTGTGCCTTAACATGGTGTTTAACAACAACTCCAATCCTCTACGGATCCAAACCTCTCAGTTTGCTTCAATCCCTTAAGGTGACTTCAATACTTTTTCAAGCCTCCATCAGAAACTTCAAATACTTCTAAAAAATGTATCCAAGACAGGTCTGGAAAGTGCTCTCAAATCTACCTCTACAAAAACTTCATGTCTACTTTAGCAAAACTTTTATGGTTTCACCAACAAAGCATTTCTTTGAGTGTTGATCTTCAACTATGCTCCAAGGATGACTAATCCAAAAAAACAAGTCTTTAAGTGTTGGTCTTCAACAATACTCCAAGGGTGATTTCTTCAAAAAAACAACTCTTCAAGTGTTGGTCTTCAACTATGCTTCAAGAGTGACTGTTGTTTCAACAAAGGCTTGAAGAAAGCTCAATTAATGTCATGATCAATGCACTCTACTGTCAACTCAAAATATGCTCAAAGTATGTTATCATTTTATCATTCAATGAAGGTGTCTCCTAGGCTCTTCATGTGTGCTTGAAAGAATGTCCTTCGATCTATAAGGATTACTTTACTGTTGTTTCAAATCTGACTTGATATGTTGATCAAGCCTCTCAAGGTATAATATTACTAATGGTAAAATTAAGAGTGATAACAAAAACATGCAATAAATCCAACACAAATATTTTTCAGCAAACGCCCATAAAACAAAAATGCTCCAAACACACCAAAATGGGAAAATTTTATTATAAGATATTGTTGGAGTACAATATAAAAAAAAATGTTCACCCTGGCTTTCACAAGGAAAGCTACAAGCCTCAGGTGGATGTTTTATCAATGCCAAACTGTTGCTGCAATTTTCCCACTAAAAATCTGCACTGACCTTGTGATTTTTGCATTGTTGGTTGTGTTGATATCCTGATTAGCCCCCTCCCAACTGTGAAAATTTATGAATATTACTTATGCAGAAACCCTACTGTTAAATCACGATTTAATTCTCCTACTTATACAAGTTATTAATCTACAATGTTCAGTATGAACATTGAAGTAAACACTTTAACGACCTACACAGATCCAGATCTAAACTGAATACATGCACATAGACAAAGTGACACACAAGATTTTCTGGGCAACTGTCGTCGAAAAAACCCAATGCGGGAAAACCGGTCTTCTAGCTGTTGGATGGTTTTTATTATTAAGTAGATTCTAAGTACAACAAATCTGGGCACCTTATTGGTTAACCCGACAGAGAAAAAATATGTAGCAATACCTCTATTTTAGAGACGGAAAACTAGATTGATTCACACCCCCAAACGGGATTTACAGAACTTAGCCCTTTTCTTTCTTTAGAAACCCCAGCGCAGCTCTAAAGCCCTATGTGTAAGCTCTGCTAGCCTACGTGTGCCTCTGATCAAGAGAGGCCTGCGTAACCCCAGACTAGGTTATGTAACCTTTGGTCATCTCTAAGGCTCCCTCTGAAGCCTTGCTTCAGATAGATATGCAGACTTCATCATTAGTTGCGTCTAAGTAATCCAATTATGATGGATTGTCCATAAGACCCTCTGAATGTACGCAGATTGACCTTCCCAAAACATAATCATCGAGCCATTAGAAACCTGTCCTATATTCTGTTATGGATCCTTCTGTGCTCATAATCAATACATAAATAATCATCAAAATGATTTGCTAACCCTGTTGGTCTGCAATACAATGTTGTCAGCATCAATAACAACTTCCTCCACTTTTTCTCAACAGACCATTTGTAAATATCTCATGCTAAAGTTAGCTTTGCAACATATGTAGAAACCATCATGTATTCCACAAAATATTCATACTGATGTTTTTCAATTTTCCAATTAGATCACTGAAGAACATACTAAGGTCTTTGAGAACTAAATCCTTCAAGTCATGGATTCTATTATATTTGGAATTTCTCTGCATTTCATAACTATAATCTATGATTCAACTCTTAAAAATTTGTAGTGACAAACTAGAAATTCCCTTCAGAACTTGGAGTATTCAACTGTCTTTGTCCATATATCTTAACTGAGACATTTTCTTGATGATGCCAATAGACCCACCTTAAGATGATAAGGTTATGTCCTTCCAGGCATTAATACAAAAGCACTACACTATCATGACATAGATACCAAGACTCTAATTTAAACTGTCATCCCCAATATAATCCAGCATTGATATATATAAACTTGGTTAGTCATGCAGTGTTATTACTCTGTTCACTGGTTGTAAAGATGTTCATACACAGCAATATAATGAACAATCCCAAGTCTTTCTTAGAGAGAAACTCTCCACAGACATAATCCTTAGCACATGGATGCATTCTATAGGTAAAAGGGATGATGATAAGAACCTTGGCAAGTTTATAAAAGGTTCCCAGAAGTTTTAGAAAGGTCATAATGAACTTCAATTATTTTGTTTTCATCATCATGCAAAACTGATCAGGATATGATTCGTTGTGTTGTGGACAAATCAAGGCCCAGACATCTGATCAACACATCACATGGATCTTATCATAATTTTTATGAAAATCATACTAAGAGTGTATTCCAGGTCAGATTCTTGGTCACTGGATCGATGTATGGATATTTGTTATTAATTTAACAACAAAAATAAAATTGTTCAGAATATCTTTAAGAGGGCTAAAATTTTTCTCGAACAAATATAGATATCCTCCACAAGCTTATTAAGTTATTCCATATTTATATTGAACAGAGATGCTCACACAGTGCTTGTCACCGAGCTCAGTATGCTATGTAGGTTGGCTTGTAGGCAATCGCCGAAGAAAATATATGTATATATATGTGACAAAGGCTATCTCCGTTACACAACACTTTTACATCTTGAATTTGCACATAGTGATCTGTTAGATATCACTGTAACATATGTATCAAACTTCCATACTTCAGGTTGATTGTGTTAGGTCTGCAAGCTTCAAGACTGACACTTCTTATTAAGAACAAGGCCTCAAGAAAAAATTAATAATTTGTTGACTTCGGTAGCTGCTTTACACTTTGTCTACAACTGAGATCAGGCTGCCCTTCAAATGGAGTTGCAAAAGTCTGCATAGGAAGAGTAGGTCTTCGTTGGAAAGGAGGAACCGAGGTTCTATTCAACTTTGTTGTCCTATTACTGCCTAAACCTTTCGATCTTCTTGTGGCACTTTAAACACAGAATATTGCAGAGATTTGTTTGGAGTTGTGCCCTAAGAGGGCCACAAGAATGAAGGTCTTAAAAACAAGATCTGAGCAAGACCTTTCATTGACATGTAGTGTCTTGAAACAAGGGAAATTTTACCAAAATATTTTTTTGTTTTGTGATGAAGATCACAGAAGATGGTGAAACTTGGAACTCGGTCTTGCAGAGATCAACTGCCTTATGACATCCAAATGGAGCCAGAATCACTAGATACTAGGATTTTGCTTTGACGTCCTAATTGTAGGATAAGGTCACTATTTATAGAGCTCCAAACATCAAAAGAATGCTAAGATTTTTGCATTAAAACAGAGGTCGGGATTAGCATTTTATTCTTTTAGTGTTACTACAATAATTCCAACAATACTTTGTACAGTCAGCAATTACCCCATTCACAGCCTTAAATAACTTTACTAGACTGCATATTACCTTCAACCAGTCCCTTCAAATGCTGGTAACCCACAAGCCTTCTTCTAGGCTTCAAAACACACTACACAGCCTCGTGATAAATCAGCCCTGGCTGTGGCTTTATTCCATATTTCTATTGAATAGAGATGCTCACACAGTGCTTGTCACCGAGCTCAGTATGCTATGTAGGTTTTCTTGTAGGCAATCGCTGAAGAAGATATATGTATATATATGTGACAAAGGCTATCTCCGTTACACAACACTTTTACATCTTGAATTTTCACACAGTGATCTGTTAGATATCACTGTAACATATGTATCGATCTTCTATTCTTCAGGTTGATTGCGTTAGGTCTGCAAGCTTCAAGACTGACACTTTTTATTAAGAACAAGGCCTAAAGAAAAAAATAATAATTTGTTGACTTTGGTAGCTGCTTTACACTTTGTCTACAATTGAGATCAGGCTGCCCTTCAAATGGAGTTGCAAAAGTCTGCATAGGAGTAGGTCTTCGTTGTAAAAGAGGAACCGAGGTTCTATTCAACTTTGTTGTCCTCTTACTACCTGAACCTTTCAATCTTCTTGTGGCACTTTAATCATAGAATATTGTAGATATTTGTTTAGAGTTGTGCCTGAACCTCACTAGTCTTGATCCCATATCAAGTAGTTCGACTGTGCCATCCTAGATAGAGAGTACGACAATCTCTGATGCGTCCATCAGTCTTTGCTACTAGTCTCTAGCTTTTCCCACCTCATTGGCCAAATGAGAGGTACTTCCCATGAGTCCGGAACTCAAATGGGTAGGATGCATACGAGGCAGAGATCATGAGAGGCGAACCAACTCAATCATCATAACAGTGGGGCCCAAGCACACTAACAAGGTTCAGCAAGCCTAGTCCTATGGTTGCTTATAGCTCCGAGAAGCTATCCCCAAAGACCCCCAAAGCTCCCAGATCTCATCGTCCAACAGGACCCTCAGAATAGGATCGTTCCACAATACCAAGATTCTCACGGAAGGTTAGGAACATGACCTTCCCCAAGGGCATTGTGAGAATATCTGCGACCTGCTCATCAGTTGCTATATGATCGAGCCTTACGGCGCCTCGTTGTACCATATATCGAATAAAGTGGTACTAGCCATCAACATTCTTGGATCGTTCGTAGAACACGGGATTGTATGACAAACGATTCCCCCTCTAGTTATCACAAAGGATAACGGTGGCATCTAGAACATGCTCGAACAGCTCACTGAAGAGATTTTGCAACCAAGTGACTTCACAACAGGCCATACATGTTACAATGTATTCGGCCTCAGTGGTGCTCAAGGCTACCGACTTCAGTTTCCTGCCCAAAGCAGATCTACATGTGAAGTAGCATCCAAATGTGCTCTTGCGATCCACCACACTACCAGCCCAATCGGCATCAATATATCCATGGAGTGTCATACTCCCGACAGTGTATCTCAGCCCATGGTCTATCATGCCTCAGAGATATCTCAAGAGTTTCTTGGCACCAACCCAGTGAATGTTATGATCAACCATGTGTTGACTCAAAGTGTTCACTACACAACATACGTCCGGACGGGTGTTCCCTAAGAACATCAGGGTCCCTATGAGTTGATGATACTCATTAGGACGGGCCCAGCAGCGCTGCCACTCAACTTCTTAAAGTTGAGTTCCATCGGTGTCGACATGGACTTATAGTCCATCATACCAGAAGCTTCATAATGTATTTTCCTTGAGAAAGGAAAATCTCGCCAGGTCTCTGCTAGACCTCTAGGCCTAGGCATCAGTCCTAGGTCCTTCATCTCGAACTCGACAGCGAGCTCCCTCTTACACTGATGAATGAGAGGGTCAGCACCTGTCAGGAAGAGGTCGTCCACATACAACACCAGAATGAGAGGCTTTCCCTGGACAACCTTGAAGTAAAGGTTCGGATCAAAATTACTTCGAGTGAAGCCCAACTTCATCAAGTAGCTATCTATCCTCTTGTACCAAGCTCTGGGTGCTTACTTCAACCCATAGAGGGCTTTCTTCAACCTGTAGACATGGGTGTCTTAATCCTGGACTTCGAACCCCAGAGGTTGTTACACATACACCTCTTCCTTTATCGCAGCATGAAGAAAAGCAGTCTTTACATCCATCTGATGAAGACTCCATCCTTGTGTAGCAGCAAGGGATATGATCGATCGAATGGTGGTATATCGTGCCACAGGTGCAAATATGTCATCATAGTCTATTCCTTCCTTTTGAGAGAAGCCACGGGCAACAAATCTTGCCTTGAACTTTTCAGCACTCCCATCAGATCCATGCTTGATCTTGTAGAGCCATTTCGCTGTGACAACTGATTTGTCCTCCGGTCTTGGGACCACTTCCCAGACATCATTCTTTATTATGGACTCATACTCTTCGTGCATAACATCCTTCCAGACTTGATGCTTTATGGCTTCCTCAAAGGATCCAAGCTCAAATTGTACAATAGTACTCATGGCAGCTAGATACCCTTGGTATCTATTCGACTTCTTGCTTTCACGGAATACTAAATTCTAGTGATGTAATCATATTATTAAAACTAAGTCCCTAAGTTACGCAAATGATTTATTCTGACAATTTTCAATTTACAATTTTGAACCATGTGAGGCCTGCCAAGCTAAAATGCATGGTATTCAAATGTCTCTTAAAATTCGGAATAATAAAATCAGGGCTCTAGCTTTGACAGGATGAGTAGCTAAAACATGAATGTTCGAAAGAAAATTTTGCATAAAGATGCAGTGCCCGATGGTTGATGAATTTCCCTTTGCAATCTCGATCTCTCTTTGCGTAGCTTGTAAAAAAAACCCAAATTGAATAGTGTTGAAAGCAAAAGAACAAATCACAGCAATAAACCCCGGACAAAGAGACCCTAATTCCTCATTGTCGTCAGAGAAACAACAAAAAATATGATATTCATGAAATGATTAACTATTCAGGCACTGGCACTGGACGTCAACTCCATCTCCATCCCAAAAATGATGATTGCAAACCATTCTCCTAATGCTCTGCAATACGACTGATCCTAGGGCTTCCCTCGTAGCCATGGAGGTTTTGGGCTCGCCCTAGGTTCCTCCACCCCTCCTCCTCCATCCGATGCTGATGCGTTCAACTTACTATTGGCTTCGATGCCGAAGAAGAAGAAAACTGAAGCAGCCAAGTTTTTGAAAAAGCTGGATAATATTCCAGAAATCTCTCTTCCCCCTAAGGATCCGATCTAGGTAGCTTTGTCTCTGGCGGATCGCGCTCTCGTGGGACAGTTCACGGGTCTCTGGCCCTCCCTAAAAACCAAGGAGAACTGGGTCATCAATAATTGGACATCGTTGATCAAGAACAGTGTAACCTCCTATTTCTTGGGGAGAGGCTATTTTCTGTTCGAATTCATCTCAAAAGAGGATAAATATCTGATCTTTCGGAATGGACCCTACTTCATGGATCCTCAGGGCCTGTATCTCAATAAGCGGATGCCAGATTTCAACCCAACAGTTGATGTTCCAACTGTTTTTCCTGTGTGGGTTAGGTTTCCGAATCTCCCAGTGCATTGCTGGAACTGGGATTCGCTGAAGCACATAGGCAATGCCCTGGGTAAATTTATTGACTGGGCAAATAACAAGGACCAATACGACTATGCCATAATATGCGTTGAGGTAGATCTAGAGGTGGGCCTTCCAGAGGCAATAAAAATCAATGTTGGCAGTTGGACCCATGTGCAAAAGCTAGATTATGAGCAGCTTCCCTTCAAGTGCCGGAAATGCCATGTCTACGGTCACTTTGCTAGGGGTTTTCCGAGTAATGGAGAGGCGGATAAAAAGAAGGAGGAGGGTTGGAAACAGGGCAAGCGGACAAAGACCTCCCATAAATCCCACAAATCCGGCGTCCCAAATGGTAAAGGCCCTCATCCGACTTCTATTCTTCAAACCCCTCCCTCGAATGGTCAAGAAAACAAATTCGGGCCCCTAAGTTCAACAATAGAGGACACCCAAGAGGTCGATATCCATAAGAAAGGATCCCCAGACAAAGGGACCCCTTCAGGCTCGAGGCAAGGATATATATATATATATATATATATATATATAGATATATATATGCGCACATGCACACACACACACACACAAA
Organism: Pinus albicaulis; assembly: GCA_034641835.2. Classification (NCBI taxonomy): domain Eukaryota; kingdom Viridiplantae; phylum Streptophyta; class Pinopsida; order Pinales; family Pinaceae; genus Pinus; species Pinus albicaulis. The sequence continues at coordinate 529,003,568 of CM076571.1, read as the reverse complement.
CACATATGACTACTATTGTAGCGTCTATTCACTAGAGCAATGACCTAGTAGTTGAAATTGTTTATAATGTGGGCCTTTAAAAACAGCAAAAGAATGTTCGTGTGGTTCATGTTGTTGAGGATAATGAAACTGTAGTCTAAAAGAGCATGACTGTTTATTCTCATCCTCCCCATGTGTCTTCTATCTATGTTGGTTGAATTTTATCCTGAGTGATTCCCTCTGGCATGTGTCAAACTATGCCCCTGCAAGCAGCTCGAGAATTTTATTCTTGGGAGTGACATTTATGGAATGTGTGCTATTTTATTTTATTGCAAAGTTACTAATCTCAATGGCATGTTTTACAGCATCTAAAATCCTCTTTATTGGTACTTTATTGTAGAGCTCTACTATATGTTTTTCATTTTTTTTATTGTGGAACTTTACTCTTATGTATTATGTCTTTGCTTTTTCTCTGTAGCAATAGGAATTTGTGGCTTTGTTTGATGCTCTACATCAACTCAAGTTAATGGAGTTTCATTCTTTGTGGAGTTTATGAAGTGATTAAAGACTGAAGTATTTTCACTTACCATTAAAATTGTCTAGAATGAATAGATTATAATTACTACAGTGCCTAAAATATTGGAGCTGCATTTTGATATTTGTATGTTGTTATCAGAAATAGTCCCAACATGTATGGGTTTCTGCCAGCAACCTTTGGTTATTGGAATTTGTTCCAGAGATATGTTTGATGTATTCTACTGTCCCAATTTTTTTTTAGCAGCAATCTAAAGATTGCGTTGAAGACTGATCAGACATGTATTTGTCTTCAGTGTTAATGTTATCAAAGGTCTTTGGTTTTATATTGATGTATTGCTTCTGACAAGGTTTTGTCTTTTTTTTTTTTTTTCTATTTTCTCTGCATATTGGATAAAATAAAATACAAGTTAGTGAGCAAAGCTTGCTCAATAATGTAACGTAATAATATAACCTCAGTAGCGTCTTGGACCTTGAGATAACTTTGTAAGTTGTTTTTCTTTGCAGTCACTACTGGTAGTACTGTATTCAGTTTCACTTATTGAATAAGTGAAACCCTAGTAACATGTCTTAGATATTTGACTACCTTTCGTCTCTGATAAATCTATTTCTTTCCACAAGGCTTTATCTTCTTTCATAAGTAGCTTTTATATTTCTTGCATGTGGAAGCAAATATAATCAAATTGCTGGGAAATTCTCACTTACTATTCTAGGAACATGTGACATCAACAAGGCCTTGAAATGCCAGATAGCCTTGCAGCCAGTTGTTATAACAATAGTGTATTGCAATATTGAAAACCTATTAGCAGGTCTTAGAAATCATAATCTAAACAGATATAGGCATGAGAATATAGATGGAATAGCATGGAAAGTAATAATTTTTGAGGTTCCTGTATATTACGAAGAACATTGGTTAGAAATTGGATTCTAGACATCTTTATAAGCATTTCTGCTTGTTGTCAGTTCTTATCGTGAGTATTTGTGATCTACTTATTGAAGACTTCATAACATGTATCACGATTTTACTTTGAAAGAGATTTGGGCAGAAAGTGTGGTTGTAAGAGCCTGTGATGTCACTATTTGTCAGTTTGGAGTCTTTCATTGAAGTGGAGATTGGTTAAAATAGACACCAGGATGCCAAGATATGTGGGTGGAAGAAATAACATACGTTGCAATTGATATCTACCTCACACGATTCTTGATATCGCTTAGGAATTGAGGTTGGGGAGTAAATAATTTTTCTCCATTGGAAAATCTATTACATATTTCATTTTAAGTCAATAAATATGTTATTAAACATGTCATTTTTGTGTGTGTATAGATCTATATTTATGAGCTATTTTGTAACAATCTCGTAGATATATATTTTTAATCTGTAGATTGTAATTCTATTCGCAATGAAAATGTAAACCACATTTCTATTGTCCATGAAGCCCGTTAAAAAATAGTAGGAGAAAGATACCATTACTCAGTAAGAAAATGAGTTTTGCTGCGCTTATACCCAAAGGCTGCAAAAAACATACTTTCAGACAAAACATACCATAGATTGTCCTCCATTTGTTCCCTTCATTAAGTCCTATAAAAAACGTTAAGATACAACTAAAAAATCCAAGCTCCTCTTAGGTCCAATACATCATGTACTGGAAAATATATTTACTGCATTCCTTCTAAAATACTATGAACTTTATAAAACATGCTGATAAACAGTTAAGACACTATCCCTTGATTCCTCAAGGAGTAAGGCACCTACATCAGTCTGCTGACACTCCTTGGAAAGTGCATCAGCGTTGATATTTAGCTCTTGGACAGTACCGAGTATATGAGGCTAGTTCAAAAAGATTAGATGCCTCCATCAACTGATCTGCAAGCGGCTTCACAATAACACCATAAACCTATGAAACTCCTTCCATCCAATTGATAACCAAGGAAGAGTCTAAATATCTGAAGTTGGTTAGTTTCTTTCTCTAGTGCAAACTTAGTTAGAAATATCAAGGCCATCATTGCTGCATAATTATTTGACTGCTTCCCTAGCACTGCTTTGAATTTTAGATTGTGAGAAGAGAGTGGCACCATTACTACTAAATTCTGTTAGGCCCTGCCAGGTCCCATCAAAGAAACTCCAAGCAGGAGAAAAATCAAGCAATATCTCACCCATCTGCCTTGGAATTTTGTATTCTGAGAAAAAACTTGAAAAGTGGGTACCTTTCTCTCTTCCATGCTTCCTGCATTTCGAGCCCACCATATACTCCATAAGGTAAGACAAGAAAGAGCTTGAAATTCTTCCAATTTCTCAAACCATGTTTTTTAACATTCTTCCACTGAAACTCTTTTCCATACATTCCAATTTCTAGTGAAATGTTCCGAGTCTTTCCAAAGTTTATGTGCACAAGGACACCAAATGACCAGTTGAGTGAGAGTTTCTGCTTGTCTTCTACATATAATTCATAAACTATGGCCCTGCCTACTCCTTTATTGCCTCACCTTCCAAGTGAGGGCCTTGTTCCTCAAAATTAACCACAGAGGGATCTGAGTCTCTTCTACAAAGACTTCAATTTTCAAATCTTTGAGCACCACCAGCTGACCCCTTAGAAGAAGCATGTCTTTGTATCCTAAACGAGCTGTATATACTTTTAAAGTTTTATTTTTGACCCTGCCAACGAATCCACTCTTCCCTCATCCTGATGCTTCTAGTTTAAAACACGTTGAAAGAAGTAGTCAATGGAGTGTCTTGGAGGGGTTTTGTTGGGCCTCTTACCGTACAATCTATCATTTAGAATGTAAAAGCCCCAAACATTGAGATGATTGATTTGGGTAACTAGAAGGTTGGCCACTTTCACCTCGCCAACCCTCCTCTGTGCTACAGGCTGGCTCTTCTCTGACTCAGGCAAGGCTTTTGTAATTTGGATTGCTCGAATTTAAAACTATGAAGTGCAAGGAGATGTGAAGGAGATGAAAAGGATAGTTGATAGCAAAACAAATTTGAAAATTCTCCAAGCCCTTGATGTAAAGGCTGAAGTCATAGGTATATAGTGTGGTGAATAAGGTATGAAATCAATTCCTCCAACAACAACATTGGATGTATATAAGCACATACAGGCTTTAAAGATTCATTTTTTTAAATCATTTTGTCCCCAACAATTAAACTACTACCATCTACGGCAATACAACACCATTTTGCAAGAAGGATGAGAATAGTCTTTGCAGGATTTGAGGATGAATATACGTCATTTATTATATATGGATTAAGCATAGATCATTTGATATTCCTTCCAGTGCCGAAATTTCTATCCACCACTGATATTTAAATGGGATGCCACCTATCTCCTGTACAGTTACATTGACTGCAAGCTATTGCAAGGGCCTTCTATCCCTAGACGTGGTGTTTAATTATAAAAGACAGGATGGATGACACGTGCACTATGCAATGGATGACACTTTTTCAAGATCTTTGTTTATTAATAAACAGACACAGGGTAATTTGGGGAAAGAGCTTGAGGGTTTGATTCTTTTTAGATAGACAGAAAATGAAGAGACCATTCAAGCAGAATTCAAAGGTTGACAAATTTGGTGGTCTACTGAGACATGACGGGCATCATGTGGCAGGAAACCATTGGAAAGGACATCATGCCAGATGTTGTGTATACATATCAATTGTGGAGCAGAATAATAAAGGGAACAATAATTAAAATCCTCAAGTTCGTGATGATGAGAAGATTTAAAGTAATTTCTTAGAGAAAAATGGTAGGAAGAACAGTCAATATGTTTCAAAACATGTAGCATGTATTGATGAGGTGACGAAAGTCTTATAAAAGTGTTGACAGAGGTAAGAGAACTCAAGGAAAACAATGAAGGTTAGGTTTATGAGCTGTGCAAAAATTTACTGTATTGGTCATTCTCTAGAGAGGGCATTAAGGCATTCCAAAAAAAAAATCCCTCGCTCTCTTGTTTTACTTATGAGTAATGAGAAGCACCACTAGCATTAGAAGATGGAAACCTGGAAGAGAATATCCAATCAAATGTTACCCTTTGATATTCATGGGTAGTATATCAATTCATCAGCTGGTCCTCTTATATACTTTAGAATTCTTGCTTATGCATGTACAAATGAGAGTTGCCTCACAAGTTGCTGCATGCTATTCAAAGATGTGCATCCTTTAGAAGAACTGCAAACTAAAAATGTTTTCCGGGTGTTGAGTAATGATGGACAAGTTTCCTATCACACATCATCCCGGATTTCCATTGTTTGATAAGGTGTATAAATATGGATATTGCTATGAGTATGCTAAGGAAGATAGGAAAGAACTATAGAACTATTATGCATGGTCACAAGCATTTGGTCTCGTCCTGCAAACTGCTAGTAGAAAGAGTTTGGAATGCGAGTTTGTCCCTTTCTCATTAAGTTCTCAGACTAGGAATGAAAGCACTCAGTGGTATTTCAAGTTGTGATAAAAATCAATCAGTTGTAGGAATTTCACCACCCAGACTAGGAATGAAAGCACTCTGTGGTATTTAAAATTGTGATAAAACTTAATCAATTGTAGGAATTCCACCACCCACTATAAAATTTACACTGGCATAGATTCATCTTAACATGAATCTATTAAGCACTAAGAGAGATTGAAAAACACCGTACTTCTTGAAGCTTAATAGATCGAGTGTTAAGACAGATCTATGTTTTTCTTATTTCTATTATTTGAAAAACTTCCTTGAGGAAACCTTTTAGGAACCTCCTTACATTTCGGGAGTGGTGCCTGAGATAAATTCTGCTGATTTATAATATGTACTCTTAACCTAGAGGAACTCTACTAGACTTGTATCCATGACCTCTCACTAATATCTGTGTTGAAACTGGTTGGCTCAAACTGATCTAGCTAACCCACTAAAGCTAAGTTGATCTATAATTGTATATATTATATATCACCAAAACTCAACTAGTTATCATAGGGGTTCAACTCCCCTATTTTGAATAGGTCAACCTTTCTTACTCAATCCATTCACAACAAGAGAAAGTACTCATTGCGACTTCCAATTGTGATGAAACTTCGCCACTTGTAGGAAATACACCACTCATAAAGCAAATTTTATTTCATGTTGGCCTTTGTTTAGGCATTATACACATATGAAGTAATGAATATCTCCCCCCATCAGGGATGTAGCTCACCTTTCTTCTCTCGGTGCAACAACCCAGTTCTCTTTTCCCATTCCAAATAGTGTTCGTGAGGCGAAAAAATAGGCCTAAAGCATTCTCAATCGTAAAAAAAATCCTAATGGTTGTGCTGTGATGATAAAAAAATTCTAACGCTCCTAGTAGGAACAGAACTCTATGGAGAGAATGTGAGTACCTAATCGAGTATAGACACTATGTATCAGCATTTGTATATATTGAGATTGAAAAATAGCTTATAAATTGAATGATAAAAATAAGTTTAACTAGCCCTTCTTTTTATTTTCTGGCATCAAATATTAAAGTATAGGGGGAATTAGAAATATCACTTACGGTTACCACTTTAAGCTTTGCCAAGATTTGAAACCAACACCCTTCAAAATCCTTGCTGTGTTGGTATTGCTTCCTTACTGTGTTGGTATTGCTTGCGGTGGAAATTGACGGTGAAGAGAAAATGAAAATCGCATAGCCCAATAAAATAGTGGCACAGTATCACCCTCACAGAGGCTAACAGTTACCACGATGTCAGAGCCAAATGGAATGGATGAAGTCTCACATGTGCCCCCGCAATTATATTAAAAAAGATGGAATATTCCCTCACACAAACCAAACAATTAATCCATCGCGTCAACCAATAGCGAGCGCGGTGTTTTGGTTGTTGTATTCTCTGCAACCCGGGCAACCCCAACTCTCTGGAGAATGTAGATAGTGGAATACAATTTTGGATCACCTCTTTCAAGAGCTTCTAGGTGACATTCAAATTCTTTCCCATACCCAGCGAATTGTTTCCACTGCAACGCCTGAGGCAAAGTCGTTCCTCCTCCAACCTGTCCCAGCTCAACCTTATAAAAAAAACAAAAAAGGGATTTTATAAACTTAAATATGGTTAAGTGCCGCCAAAATTTAGTTGGGAAAACACTAATTTTTTTTTAATGTATTTTTGTTTTTTTGGATTTAGTTAAAAGTTGTTTTGGCGGGAATTTGTTTTTTATTTAGATTTTCAATAATTAACTTATTTTTTATATTTAAAAAATAAAAATAAAAATTCAATAATTCAACTTAATCATTATGTATCTTTATAACATTATCATGTTTTGTGATCTTAAAAAATTTTGATAATCCAAAATTAAAATGATATTTGGAATAATAAGGGTTTTTTTAAGGAAATGAAAAACCAACATCAACAAAAGTCACTAGAAATTTCAAAATAGACTACATGAAACCATAGATCCATAGATTATTGGAGATTCTTTGAGGATTCTAGCAAATGAACCCAAGTAAACCAATGTATAAGTTTAGTGCATTTCTATTGTTCCTAGATAATTATTTTCACTTTCACCATTGATTTCTTCTATTTTCACTGCATTGTTATTAATTCATTGTTTGTATTGCTCTATTTTATTTTTTCAAGTTCAATATGAATGATTTAACCTCTTTTATGGTAGCTTTCATGGAAAAATGGAGGTAAAATATATGTGTTTAAAGTGAAATGATGTCTTGTCCTCTTCAAATTTCTCTACTCTCAATCTATTTCATTTTACATTTATTATTTATATATATTTTTAAAACTTATAAACACTACATTATTGCCAAGGGCATGGCCCTTTATTTTTTCAAATATTAGGCCCCATATATATGTTCTATTACCATTTATAAGTATTAAGGGTTCATGGAAACTATCTGCATATTGAGTTGTGGCATTGATGGCTCCAACGCTTGCAAGCATTTTGTGGGAGCCTCCCATCATGGGGTGGGAGTGCAACGCCCACTAGCTCCTTTTTCCTCTTTCATTTCATCCTTCGCAATGGAAAACACCTTATAAGATTGAAATCCCCTTTTTTTCTCTTTCATTCCATCCTTATCAATGGAACTCACCTTATAAGATTGAATAAAGAAGATTGAAATCTTCCTATTAAGGAATCTAGAATATTGTGGGTGCCTCCCATCATGGGGTGGGAGTGCAACACCCACTAGCTCCTTTTTCCTCTTTCATGTCATCCTTAGCAATGGAAAACACCTTATAAGATTGAAATCCCATTTTTTCTCTTTCATTTCATCCTTATCAATGGAAACCACCTTATAAGATTGAATAAAGAAGATTGAAATCTTCATATTAAGGAATCTAGAATGCACATAGGCAAGACTCTAAAATGAACATAAAAGTAAGATAAGATTCATGGTTCTTTCCAAGGATTGTGTGAAGCTCTTTTTAGCATCGATTCTCTTTGGGATAGTTTAATTCCCCCATAATTTGGCATGCGATTACGTTCGTGGCAACTGTAACCAGCGCAGCCCGCTGGGCTCTAACCTCCGGAGGTGTTTCTGGTTGCAGCTTTGCCTGTAATTCTGTGATTTTCTGTTCCATCTAAGCTTTGAAACCTGGACCTCTGTCTTGGAGGCTCTCAAGGCTGTGACCAACCCTTAGATCTTGGCCTAGCGGGTAGCTGTGGCAGGTATTTCATCCGTAACATCGGTGTAGAGTCGACCAATTAAATGCTCCAGTTGTGTGTGCGCAGCCTATACCCTGGTTACCTCAGCTGTTTGTTCGATAATGTTCTGCTCCACTGTGCGGAGCCGCTGGTGGGCCTGATGGTCCCTATGGTGTATTTCTTGAAACAGTGAGCGATTTAAAGCCTACAACGACTCATGTGGCAATCTTGCCAAATCCAACTGGACCTCTGCAAAAGCCTATACTCGCGTTTCGGTGTCGGGTGGAATTACTGTAAGGGCTACACTAAGCAGTGGGCAGAGGCGGCTTACTTCCGCAACAAGGGCTGTGCTGCTAGCTGTCAGGGTCGAGCGAACCGGGACCAAACTGGTGTGTAGTGTGTCTGTCTTCATTTGCAAGGCTTGGAACTCGGCTTAAAGCAAGGCGACCGCAGCTTGCTTCTACTTTTCCAGAGTCAGCCACTTGTCCTCCGTGGCCAAGGTGATTGCATCGGAGATTTTTTCCAGGTCGCCTTCCATGAGTGTAATTGTTTCATTGCGTCTTGTTCTCTGTGAGCGTTGCTTCTTGCGTGGCCCCTTAGCAACTGCATCTGTCCATTTTGTACCTCTTGGGGAATCAACATCCCTTGGCTTCGGGTCCGCTGTACTGATGGTGTGGCTGTGACCCCTTCCTTGTATACTTTCTCTCACAATATTTATATAAAAAAAGGAAAAATCATTATATAGGCAAAATATCAGTGTAATAGGCAGTTGCATATAAAACATGTTCGATCCAGGGAGAGGATCAACAAAAACTGGAAAGGTATAAACATCATGGTTGTTTACATCCTTTTAAAAAATGATAAAGGAAAATTTCCTAAGATAATTGCCTAAGAGGCGGGTGTTCCATTATACTATCTTGCCACAACAATAATTTCCTTCCATTACCAGGAATACGATAGAGATAGTTTTGAAAAAATCTATTCCTCTCCGGTAGAGATTCCAGATCAACGATCCTTTTAGAGCGTTATTGGTCGGCAGAAGAAGAATGCCAGGCTTATGATCCGAGGTAAGCTTAGGAAGAATTTTTGAGGAGATGAGCCTCCTTTCCAATAAGTGTATAATCCTTTCTTTGGCTTAAAGTCTAAATTTGTGAGGTCCCATTGGAGGACTAGGTCTTCAACCACATGAAGCATTTGATCCCTGCAGCTACTTCCTCCCCTTTTTTATTCTATATTCAATACTATATTAAGGTCTCCGACAATGATGATATTATTTGGAGAGTGGAGTTCTAAAAAAACATTTAGAGTTTGCCAACATTCTTTCTTCTCTGCATACGTTATCGATACATAAAGATTTAAAAGAGAAAGAGATAACTTACTTGCTCTATCCCTTAACTCGGTAAAAATCCAATGTTGAGTCTCAAAGGACTCGATAAGTTGAAATTGTTCCTCCTTCCACAAGGTGGAAATTCCTCCTGAGGAGCCCCTTGAACTTATTGCTTTACCTGCATTCTTCTGCCATTTATTTTTGATGATCTCAAGAAGGTGTTCCCCTTCAATTTTAGTCTCTTGGAGCATGAGGATATCTGTAGGTTTCATTTTCAAAAGATCCTTGACACCTTCAGCTTCTGCATATGAGGGAGAGGAGGAGATTTCAGGGGTTACTTCAGGATGACCTTCTTCAATGTATTTTTCAATGGTTGGAAGCTTGGGTTGTTCTTTGTTGTCCTTATTTTTTTCTGCTACGTTATTAACCTCTTCACTTAGCTTGCCTGCTATCAGTGAGGGGATGGAGCTCCTAGCCCCATGGTCTTGCCCATCTGGTGGGTATTTTTTAACTTTCACTACCGCTTTTCCTCGAGGCTTTGATGGGGTTATTTTATGCATTGTGGTCCATTGTTCTGCTTTAAAAATTTCACTTTCTTCGGTGGCCTTTTTTTTGCAATTCCTTGCAAAATGGTCGTATCCATGACAATGTCGACATTTAAACAGTAGCTTTTCATAGTCCAATTCTTGGATGTGGGTCCAATCTGTGACTGTTGTTTTTATGGCTTATGGCAGCCCAACTTCCAGGTCCATCTCAACGCATATGCGAGCACATGAGTACTGATCTTTTCTCATCGCTTTATCGATGTATCTTCCAAGAGTGTTGCCGATGGTTTGCAGGGATTTTTGGTTCTAGAAATGTAGAGGAAGGTGGGGAAGTACCCACAATGGGACAACAGAAGGCACATCTTGAGCAGGGTCAAAATCGGGCATCCATTTATTTAGGTATAGCCGTTGAGGCCCCATGAAGTATAGCCCATTTCTGAATATGAGGCTTTTGTCTTCTGCGTTCTCAAAAACAAATACGAAGAATCCTTTCCATACGAAATGACTTTTAATACCTTCTGAAACTTGTGAACTGCTGCATAACCCCAAAAGGAACTTGTGCCTTACACGGTGAAAGGCACTAGCCAGATCCAACTTTACATCCATGCCTTTTTCTTTGTTTTGAATGCTGGAGTGTATTGCTTCTTGGACCAAGATGAAATTTTTCGTAATCAATCTGCCTTTGACAAATCCCCCTTGATTGACAGGGATAATTTCAGGGAGGAGACCTTTCAATCTATTAGCCATGACTTTTGTTATAAGCTTGTAGCCAATATTGCAGAGCGAGATTGGCCGAAACTGATTGAAAGAGTTGGCACCCTTCTCTTTGGGGATAAGGGCCAGAAAGGCCGAATTAGTGCTCCCACCAAGTTTATGGAAAGTTTGGGATTTCAGGATCATCTTGTGCAGATTTTTCTTGATAATATTCCAGCATGTTTTGATAAAGTGGCTAGTGAATCCTTCTGGTCCGGGTGCTTTATTTGGCTCCATGTTATCAAGGGCATGCTTGATGTCATTTATAGTTACAGGAGTGTTCAACATCAAGTTTATCTCCTCATTGACCTTTTGGGGGAAAAGCTTCAACAAATATGGGCATATATTTTCCTGCGCTTCCTCCATATACAGCTCCTTAAAGTGTTGATGAGCAGTTTCTTTTATGTTGGCAAAGTCGTTGTGGGCTTTTCCTCTAGAATTTATTTCTTTTATGAAGTTGAAGCTCTTTCTGGCCTCTGTCTGCTTGTGGAAGAAGGAAGTATTTATGTCTCCAGCCTGGAGCTAGAGACCGCGGGACTTGAGCCTCCAGTATTCTTCTTCCTGGATACAAGTCTTATGGAAATTTTCTTGGAGTTCTTCTTCCTGGGTTAGACTGTCCCTTGACATGTCCATGTCTTCCATCTGCATTTGATGAATTTCAAGGCTATCCTGAGCCTCCTTCCTAGCTGCAGACGGGGATGGGAGTCCTTTGAACCAATATTTGAGGGCCCTTTTCACCTTCCTCAGTTTTTCTTCCCATACAAAAAATGGGGAACCATTGACAGTGGGCTTCCAGGCATCCTCAACTATCCCCAAGAAATCAGATTGCTGGACCTAAAGGGGGCTGAAGCGGAATGGAATAGGCCCTAGATTCAAAAGCGGCTTCATCTCAAGGCGGATGGGCTTGTTATTAGAGACCGAAGAGGGGATGATAAAAGAACTAATTTTAAGACCAAGAAGAAGGAAAGAGATTTGAATGGGAAAATGATCTAACCTTGCTGCTATGTGGCCTGACCCCACTCTTATATTTTCCCATGTATATTTGCATTTGATAGGCTTGATGTCAAGAAGGTCCCAGTGATGAATAAGATCTTCCACCCATTCCTTGGCAGGATCCTTTACTGTGCAACCCCCACGCTTTTCATCCTGGCGTAGAGTAAGGTTCGTGTCCCCTGCAAGAATGACATTTTCCATCGACGGCTCAGAGGCTAAATCACGAATGGTGTCCTTGCAACTTTGTTTATCTGCCAAGATGGCTGGAGCGTAAATATTAACGAGATTGAGTGTGTCCTTAGTTTGCAAATGTTGAAGCTAAATTAGAATACAGTTTGTGGATGTTTTAACCAAGATTTCATTAAAGGAGGTCATGTGTTGTGTAACCAGCTCCAAAAATAGAAGAAAAGAGATATCAACGCCTTAGAAATAAGCCACTTCGAAGGGGCAACCTCCAATACATTACATAAATGAACAATTCTTGGATGATACAATTTACAAAACCTCCTTTCTATATATAGGAGTCCATGGGGCCATAATGTAATCCTAGTGGGCCACAATGTAATCCTAGCCGACCTAACAATAATAATTTAAGGGCACAATAATAACAAAATGGGGGTTACAAGGGTACAATAATAACAATAAGGGGGGTTACACTAACAACAATAAGGGACTATACTAGTAATATAGGGACCTAACATGCCCCTCTCCTTCAAAAAAGTGTTGTCCTCAACGCTTGAGTAGCTCTGGGTGCTTCTGTATAAAATTCTCATCCTCCCATGTAGAATCTTCGGTGGGTAAGTTCTCCACTTGATGAGATACTCTGAAATTGATCGATTCCGTAGCTGTCGAGTTCTTGTTTCCATGACCGCTTCAGGTTCCAATATGATTTTTCCTTCCTCATCAAGTTCTGGCAATATTGTTTGAATAGGAATATTTTCACCTATAACCTTCTTTAAGCATGAAACATGGAAAACTGGATGCACTCGCGAAGAAGCAGGAAGCTCCAATTTGTATGCCATAGTAGCAATATTTTGCAACACCTCGTAAGGACCATATTACTTTGGCGATAATTTATTATCCTTCTTAGCTTGCTTGAGGGAAATTTGTTTGTATGGTTGTAGCCGTAAAAATACCCAATCTCCTACATCAAAAACTCTCTCGCTGCGATGTTGATCTGCCTGTTGTTTCATTCGGTTTTGTGCCAAATTCAGGTTATCCTTTAAGAGTTGGAGAACTTCTTGCTGATGCTCGATGTGATCTTCCACTGCTTGAACCTTCGAATTTTCCCTTAAAGATGATGTGATGGATGGTGGATGATATCCATAAAGTGCCATAAATGGGGTCATTTTTGCTGCAGTATGGAAGGAAGTGTTATACCACCATTCGGCGAGAGGTAACCACTTGACCCATTGTGTTTGTTTATCAGATACAAAACAACGAAGATATCCTTCCAAACATTTATTTACTATCTCGGTTTGACCATCGGATTGAGGATGATAAGATGATATATGAGCTAACTGAGTACCCAAACAAGAAAATAACTCCATCCAAAAATTTCCGGTAAAAATGGGATCTCTATCTCTCACAATAACCCTTGGGTTTCCATGTAGCTTTTGAATTGTGTCCATAAATGTAGTAGCAATTGTACTTGCTTTAAATGGATGAGATAATGCACAAAAGTGTGCATACTTCGTAAGTCTATCAACTACCACCATGATGACACTCTTTCCTTCGGACTTAGGTAAACCTGTGATAAAATCCATTGAAATCTCCTCCCAACGTTGACTTGGAATGGATAAAGGTTGTAGAAGTCCCAAGGTCTTAATTTCTTCCACTTTATTCTGCTGGCAAACCAAACATTCCGCCACAAACTTTTGAATATCGGATTTAAGGCCATCCCAAAAAAATTCTTTCTTCACCCTGTGGTAAGTTTTTAAAAATCCCGAGTGTCCTCCTAAAGGAGAAGTGTGCAATTCCAGAAGAATCTTTTGTTTTAGTTGGGAATTCCTACAAAGATATAAGCGATCTTTGTACCATAAGGAATCATTTTTCCAACTAAATGTATCAGATGTACTAGGATCTTGCTGCAACTTTTGAATGAGTGTCCATACGTCTTTGTCCTTCTTCCATTCATCTCTTGCTTCGGTTATCCAATCTGGTTGGATAATAGAAATGGCACAAAGCAATGCTTCCACCTCTTCATTCTTTCTTGTGAGTGCATCTACAACAACATTAAGCTTTCCTTTTTTGTAGATTATTTCAAAGTCATAACCCAACATCTTTGTGACCCATTTTTGCTGCTCTTCTGAAGATAGTCTTTGTTCCAAAAAGTGTTTAAGACTATCATGATCAGTTTTTACCTTGAAGTGTCTTCCCATTAGGTATGTTCGCCATTTCTTTAGTGCATGCTGTATTGCTAACATTTCCTTCTCATAAATAGGTTTCTGTAAATACTTTCCTTTGATTGGACGACTTTCAAAAGCAATGGGTCTTCCTTCCTGCATTAAAACAACACCAATTCCATTTCCTGATGCATCACATTCCACAATAAAGGTTTTTGTGAAGTCTGGCGTAGCTAAGACTGGTGCTTGACACATTGCCTCTTTAAGATGATCAAAGAACTTAGTTGCTTCAGGAGTACATGAAAATGCATCTTTCTTCAATAATGTTGTTAGAGGTGCTGCTATTCTTAACAAACTTGCGATAATACCCTGTTAACCCAAGAAATCCTCGCAACTACTTTATGGTTGTGGGGACTTTCCATTCCTTAATGGCTTTAGTTTTGTTAGGGTGTACCTTAACACCCTCGTAAGATACAATATGACCTAGATATTCCACTTCTTGTACTCCAAAGAAACATTTGGATGTTTTTGCATATAATTGTTTCTCCTGCAATAGTTTGAGCACCCTGTCAACATGTTCAACATGATCCTTCCAAGACCTGCTGTAGATTAGTATATCATCAAAAAATACCAGCACAAATTTTCTAAGGAAGGGTTTGAAAACGGAATTCATCAACCCTTGAAATGTAGAAGGTGCATTGGTAAGGCCAAAAGGCATGACCAAAAATTCATAATGACCCTCATGAGTTCGAAATGTTGTTTTTGGAATATCTTGTCTTCATTCTAATTTGATGATATCCTGAACGAAGATCCAACTTGGTAAAATAAATTGCTCCATGTAATTCATCCAATAATTCATCAATCACAGGAATGGGAAATTTATCTTTAATGGTGAGCTTATTGAGCTCCCTATAATCTGGACACATTCGCCATGATCCATCCTTCTTGTGTACCAATACTACAGGAGCAGAGAAGGAACTTTGACTAGGTTGAATTATACCTGCCTCTAACATTTCTGCAATCATACGTTCAATTTCGCTCTTTTGGAAGTAAGGATATCTATAAGGCCTGATGTTTGGAGGAACACTTCCTGGAATCAAATGAATAGCATGATCATGATCATGAATAGGTGGGAGTCCTTTGGGAGTTTCAAGCACCTTGGAATGATTGTCCAAGACTTGTTGGAGATCTGCAGAAATAGATGATTTTGATGTTGGAACTTCTAGTGAGCATAATTGTGCAATTACACCTCATTGTTCTTTCTTTAGAAGCTTTTTCATGACATTAGAGCTTATTATCTTTCCCAGCTTTCCTGCAATACCCCGTAATTCAACTTCCTTTCCTTCTGAAAAAAAAATTCAAGAAAATTTCTTGAAAATTAAAAGCTACCGTCCCCTAAGATTGTAACCATTGTACTCCTAGTAGAACATCAACACCTCCCATAGGAATGAAAAGCATTGGACTATTCAATACATATTCCCCCATGGTTAGCTTGATATTATGGCATTTTCCAGAGCAATTTATAGTTCCTCAATTTGCAACCATCACTTGACATTCTGGTGTTGGGTATAGGAAACAATTCAATTCCTTGGCTACCTTACAATGAATAAAATTATGGGTACTACCTGAATCAATCAACACTATTACCCTTTTCTTCTTTATATGTCCTTCTATCTTGAGAGTTTGAGGAGTGGTAATTCTTGCCAATGCATTACACAATATGTTCGGACTCATTTCTTCCGCTTCTTGGGTTGGTTCTTGGTGTATTTCCTCTTCTTTTTCATTTTCTTTTGCATCTTCACAATCTATGTAAAATAATTTCTTCTCAGCACACTTATGACCTTTAGTGTATTTGCTATCACAACTGTAGCAAAGCCCTTTTGCTCTTTTTTCTCCCAATTGTTGTGGTGTCAACCTTGTAGGTTGTGGAAATCTAGGCGTAGCAACACTTCCGTCTTTATAGAATTGAGTGGTAGGCTTCCTTGTCGCCATAATTTTACATTCAACTTTTCTTGCCAACCTGAATGCCTTCTCCAATGAATCGGGTTCCAAAACATGAAATTCATGTTGGATGTTATCCTTTAGAGTACCTATGAAGAGATCAATCCTGTGTTCCTCTGGAATATCAGTTACCCTTATATTTAATTTTTGGAAGTCCTCAATGTGCTGCCCCACTAAACCCTTTTGTTTGAGATTTATCAATTGGCTAAAGAAGGTGTTGCTCTTTGTATCCTCATAATGTGCTATCATTTCCTCAGTAAAAATTGACCAAGTGACAATTTTTTTACGGGAGCAAAACCATCGATACCATACAAATGTATTTGGTTCTAAATGTAAAGTTGCAATGCGTACCTTTTGTGTGTTTTGCACATTATGGAGATCAAAATATTGCTCCATCTGTAGTATCCATGTTACAGGATCCTTTCCATCAAACTTCCTCATATCCATTTTTGGAATATGGTGGTTCTTCCCTCCAACAGTAGAGTTTATGAAATCACGATTAACATTTATTTTGTTTTCATCATGAGTTTCCTCTACTATCTTTTCACCATTAGGAAGCATTTCTTGTATCAACTTTGCCAAACCTTCGATGTCTACTTTTAGATCCTTCTTCATGTTTTCCATGTTGTCTTTCATTTTTTCATCGATCTTAGCTTCCATGTCATCCATATTAGCTTCCATGCCCACTTCCATGCCATCTATCTTAGCTTCCAAACCATTCATCTTAGCTTCCATGCCTTTCTTCAAAACTTCCATTTCATTTTGTGTTGTTCTTTGCGAGAGCGAAATTTGTTGCACTTGCCCTTGTAATTTTGATATGTCATGGTGCCATTCTTCGCCTTCTTGAGTCATAGTAGAGCCTTATAAAGGCTTAATGGGTGTTGAATTATTTTTAGGGGCCATTTTAGAATCCAATACTGATATCTATTCTAAAATATGCCCTTGTAATCAATTCAACTTGATTCTTCAAACAAGACTTATGCAATTCGGAAAAAAAAAAATACACACCTTTTACTTGCTTTTGAGGAGCTCGATATTGAAATTGAGTTATCTCTGTAATTGCGGATCTTCAATATCTGAAATTTAGTGCTGTAGTAGCCCTCTGAAGCTTCTTTCAAATGCCACAGGTCTGATCTGATTTGGATTTTTCAAGACAATGTTATGTCCAATCTCCCACAATGACCCAATTTTGGACTGGTTCAGTAGAGCGAACTTGTACGGATTTCCACGTGTCACTGTTTCATCCTTTGGATCTGAAATTGATAGAAAACAAACTAAATTCTATGTACGTTTGAGCAATTTTTACGGCACTCCAATCCGATGCTCAGAGAGAGAGTTATGAATATTTTCCCACGATCACCTCTTTGAGATGAAATTCGGGAGCCTGAAAAATCACTACCTTCCACAGATCATATCTCCGAAAATATTGCGAACCAAGCTCTGAAATTTTTTGAGGACTTTACTCAGGATTTCGGCTTCGCACCATAAAAATTTCAGATTCTGAACCTTCTTAGAAAAAACGTTATTGCGAAAATTCCATGATGACCTGTTTAGAGCAGCGAAACCCTAGAATCCAAAGCTCTGATACCAAATGTTGTGTAACCAGCTCCAAAAATAGAAGAAAAAATATATCAACACCTTAGAAATAAGCCACTTCAAGGGGGAAACCTCCAATACATTACATGAATGAAAAAATTCTTGGATGATACAATTTACAAAACCTCCTTTCTATATATAGGAGTCCATGGGGCCATAATGTAATCCTAGTGGGCCACAATGTAATCCTAGCCGACCTAACAATAATAATTTAAGGGCACAATAATAACAATATGAGGGTTAAAAGGGTACAATAATAACAATAGGGGGGTTACACTAACAACAATAAGGAACTATACTAGTAATATAGGGGCCTAACATCATGTCCCATAAAACTCCTAGGCCCCTCCGACGCTCCTCTGGAGGAGACAGCTATGCTTCCGCCCTTACCGAAAAATGGATCCTAAGGCTTCCCTATGTGGGAGGGCCCTTTTATTCATTCTTTGGGATAGCCTCTTGATCTCCCTTAGTTCCCGAGCTCAGAGCGATGAAGATGTTCTCATTATCTTTTAGGCTAGTCACAGGTATGGAGGCATTTCCCAAAGGGGCAGAGCTGCCTTCCCCCTATCAACTTGCTGCCTATTTGGCCCTGGCCTGGAGGTAGGTTTGGATTTTTTTGTTGGCTACCATTCTGCTTCTTTCTCTTTCTTCGGGGTTGCATTCTTGGGACAGCTTTTGGCGAAATGTCCATATTCGTGGCATGCGCGACACTTGAATGGCAACTGTTCATAGTCAATCTTCTGAATGTGGGACAAATTCCCAACTGTGAGCTTGATGGCTTTAGGTAACCCAACTTCCAAGTCGACTTCCACACATATTCTAGCACAATAATATTTTCATTCTTGCAGCATCTGTTAATAAAATTCCCAATGGAATTTCCAATTTGAATCAGGGAGTCCCAGCTCTGACAGTGCACTGGAAGATTTGGGAGTCTGACCCAAACTGGTACATTGGAGGGGACGTCGACCGAAGAATCAAAATCAGGGGTCCAATGATTCAGGTACAGGCCCTGCGGACCCATGAAGTATGGTCCATTTCTAAAGATGAGTTCCTTGTCCTCCTTTGAATTAAACTCGAACAAGAAATAGCCGCACCCCAGAAAGTAAGATGTGACATTGTTCTTGATGAGTGGCTTCCAATTTCTGTTAACCCAAGCTTCCGTAGTCTTTGGAGATGGCCATAAACCTGTAAAATTCTCTATTAGCACTAGTTTCGCGAGGGAGATGGCCACCTTCATAGGTCCCTCAGGGATTTCATCCAGTTTCTTCAGAAACTTGGATGCCTGTAATTTCAGCTTCTTCTTCTGAGAAGCGATCAACAGGTAGAGAACCTCCACCTCAGGAGGAGGGGGCAGAGGGGCACCCTGAGAGGCTGCCATCAGTCGACCGAGGTGGGGCAGACATGGAAGAGCCCTAGCGGGAGAAAATGGGCGGCGACGACGACATTAGAAGCGAGATCACAATAGTGACCCAAGTAGGCAATGTCCCGACAGGAATTGGCGTGGCGCGCAGAGGATCCACAACAAAACTTGAATAGCTTGAACGCAACCATTAATGAAATTTTATAACTATTATTTAATTGAATTATTTAACATTAGAGAGTAAATGAATTATTTATAATAAAAATAAATGAATTATATTAATAAAAATTATTTATAATTGTTATTTAGTTGAATTAGTTAAATGTTATTTAGCATTATAGTAACTAGTCTGGAGTGTATTGCTTCTTGGACCAAGATGAAATTGTTCGTAATCAATATGCCTTTGAAAAATCCCCCTTGATTGACAGAGATAATTTCAGGGAGGAGACCTTTCAATATATTAGCCAAGACTTTTGTTATAAGCTTGTAGCCAATATCGCAGAGTGAGATTGGATGAAACTGATTGAAAGAGTTGGCACCCTTCTCTTTGGGGATAAGGGCCAGAAAGGCCAAATTAGTGCTCCCACCAAGTTTATGGCAAGTTTGGGATTTCAAGATCATCTTGTGTAGATCTTTCTTGATAATATTCCAGCATGTTTTGATAAAGCGGCCAGTGAATCCTTCTGGTCTGGGTGCTTTATTTGGCTCCATGTTATCAAAGGCATGCTTGATGTCATTTATAGTTACAGGTGTGTTCAACATCGAGTTCATCTCCTCATTGACCTTTTGGGGGACAAGGTTATACAAATATGGGCATATATTTTCCTGCGCTTCCTCCATATACGGCTCCTTAAAGTGTTGATGAGCAGCTACTTTTATGCTGGCAAAGTCATTGTGGGCTTGTCCTCTAGAATTTATTTCTTTTATGAAGTTGAAGCTCTTTCTGTCCTGTGTCTGGTCGTGGAAGAAGGAAGTGTTTATGTCTCCAGCCTGGAGCCAGAGACTGTGGGATTTGAGCCTCCAGTATTCTTCTTCTTGGATACAAGTCTTATGGAAATTTGCTTGGAGTTATTCTTCCTGGGTTAGACTGTCCCTTGATATGTCCATGTCTTCCATCTGCATTTGATGAATTTCAAGGTTGTCCTAAGCCTCCTTCCTAGCTGCAGACGGGGAAGGGAGTCCCTTGAACCAATCTTTGAGCGCCCTTTTCACCTTCCTCGGTTTTTATTCCCATACAAAAAATGGGGAACCATTGACAGGGGGCTTCCAGGCATCCTCAACTATCCCCAAGAAATCAGATTGCTGGACCCAAAGGGGGCTGAAGCGGAATGGAATAGGCCCCAGATTCAAAAGTGGCTTCATCTCAAGGTGGATGGGCTTGTTATCAGAGATCGAAGAGGGGATGATAAAAGAACTAATTTTAAGACCAAGAAGAAGGGAAGAGCTTTGAATAAGAAAATTATCTAACCTTGCTTCTATGTGGCCCGACCCCGCTGTTCTATTTGCCCATGTATAATTTCCTTTGACAGGCTTGATATCAAGAAGGTCCCAGTGATGAATAAGATCTTCCACCCATTCCCTGGCAGGATCCTTTACTGTGTAGCCCCCACGCTTTTCATCCTGGCGTAGAGTAAGGTTCGTGTCCCCAACAAGAATGACATTTTCCATCGGCAGCTCAGAGGCTAAATCACGAATGGTGTCCCTGCAACTTTTTTTATCTGCCAAGATGGCTGGAGTGTAAATATTAACGAGATTCAGTGTGTCCTTAGTTTTCAAATGTTGAAGCTAAATTAGAATACAATTTGTGGATGTTTTAACCAATATTTCTTTAAAGGAGGTCATGTCCCATAAAAATCCTAGACCCCTCCGACGCTCCTCTAGAGGAGACAGCTATGCTTCCGCCCTTACCCAAAAATGGATCCTGAGGCTTCCCTGTGTGGGAGGGCCCTTTTCTTCATTCTTTGGCCAGCCTCTTTATCTTCCTCAGTTCCCGAGCTCAGAGTGAAGAAGCTGTTCTCATTATATTTTAGGCCAGTCACAGGTATGGAAGCATTTACCAAAGGGGCAGAGCTGCCTTCCCCCCTGTCAACGCGCTGCCTGTTTGGCCCTGGCCTGGAGGTAGGTTTGGATTTTTTTGTGGGCTACCATTCAGCTTCTTTCTCTTTCTATGGGGTTGCATTCTTGGGACAGCTTTTGGAAAAATGTCCATATTCGTGGCATGCGCAGCACTTGAATGGCAGCTGTTCATAGTCAATCTTCTGAATGTGGGACCAATTCCCAACTGTGAGCTTGATGGCTTTAGGCAACCCAACTTCCAAGTCGACTTCCACACATATTCTAGCACAATCATATTTTTCATTCTTGCAGCATCTGTCAATAAAATTCCCAATGGAATTTCCAATTTGAATCAAGGAGTCCTAGCTCCAACAGTGCACTAGAAGATTTGGGAGTCTGACCCAAACTGGTACATCAGAGGGGACGTCGATCGAAGAATCAAAATCAGGGGTCCAATGATTCAGGTACAGGCCCTGCGGACCCATGAAGTATGGTCCATTTCTAAAGATGAGTTCCTTGTCCTCCTTTGAATTAAACTCGAACAAGAAATAGCCGCACCCCAGAAAGTAAGATGTGACATTGTTCTTGATGAGTGGCTACCAATTTCTGTTAACCCAAGCTTCCATAGTCTTTGGAGATGGCCATAAACCTATAAATTGCCATATTAGTGTTCGTTTTGCGAGAGAGATGGCCACCTTCATAGGTCCCTTAGGGATTTCATCCAGTTTCTTCACAAACTTGGATGCCTGTAATTTCAGCTTCTTCTTCTGAGAGGCGATTAGCAGGTAGAAAACCTCCACCTCAGGAGGAGGGGGCGGAGGGGCGCTCTAAGAGGCTGCCATTAGTCTACCAAGGTTGGGCAGACATGGAAGAGCCCTAGCGGGAGCAGATGGGTGGCGACGATAGCATTAGAAGTGAAATCGCAGCAGTGACCCAAGCAGGCAATGTCCCGACAGGAATCGGCACGGCGCGTAGAGGATCCACAACAAAACTTGAATAGCTTGAACGCAACCATTAATGAAATTTTATAATTGATATTTAATTGAATTATTTAACATTAGAGAGTAAACGAATTATTTATAATAAAAATAAATGAATTATATTAATAAAAATTATTTATAATTGTTATTTAGTTGAATTATTTAAATGTTATTTAGCACTCGAGTAACTAAATTATTAACAAAAAATATTTTTAATTATTATTTAATTAAATTATTTAAAACAAAACGTAAATAAAATTGGCCATGCGCGATTTGATTGCTTCAATGGGGTTTCAATAGTCGCCAGGGTTTCAATAGCCCCCGATTTGCAGGAATGGCAGTGGGTCACGGGCTATTTAGCGCTCATTCCTGGAAATCTAGAAAGTCATGTAAAATTTGGGGTTTTAGATCTTGTATAAATCACTGATGATGGAGTTGGATTTCAAACAAGTTGGTGAATGGATCTCAAGAGCTGTTGCTTCTCAACTTACTGACTTCCTTGATATAGCAGTTGTTTTGCGTGGTGACTAGGCGGCTATGAAAAGGCAAATCAGCAAACAACTGTGACCAGGCCGCTGTGAAGAGACAAATTCGAACACAAGTAAGTCTCTGCTCTCTACTAACTGTATGTATTTAAAATTATTTACTTGAATGGTTTTCTGCTCTCTGTCTCGATTTTTTTTTAGCAGCAATATAAAGATTGCGTTGAAGACTGATCAAACATGTATTTGTCTTCATTGTTAATGTTATCAAACTGCTTTGGTTTTATATTGATGTATTGCTTCTGACAAGGTTTTGTCTTTATTTTTTTTCTATTTTCTCTGCATATTGGATAAAATAAAATACAAGTTAGTGAGCAAAGCTTGCTCAATAATGTAACGTAAGAATATAACCTCAGTAGGGTCTTCGACCTTGAGATAAATTTGTAAGATGTTTTTCTTTGCAGTCACTACTGGTAGTACTGTATTCAGTTTCAATTATTGAATAAGTGAAACCCTTGTAACATGTCTTAGACATTTGATTACCTTTCGTCTTTGATAAATCTATTTCTTCCCACAAGGCTTTATCTTCTTTCATAAGTAGCTTTTATATTGCCTGCAGGTGGAAGCAAATATAATCAAATTTCTGGGAAATTCTCACTTACTGTTCTAGGAACATGTGACATCAACAAGGCCTTGAAACGTCAGATAGCCTTGCAGCCAGTTGTTATAACAATAGCGTATTGCAATATTGAAAACCTATTAGCAAGTTTTAGAAATCATAATCTAAACAGATATAGGCATGAGAATATATATGGAACAACATG
Source organism: Pinus albicaulis (assembly GCA_034641835.2). Classification (NCBI taxonomy): domain Eukaryota; kingdom Viridiplantae; phylum Streptophyta; class Pinopsida; order Pinales; family Pinaceae; genus Pinus; species Pinus albicaulis. Next base: position 528,980,201 of record CM076571.1, on the reverse strand, counting down.
GAAAGTAATCATTTTTGAGGTTCCTGTATATTACGAAGAACATTGGTTAGAACTTGGATTCTAGTCAGCTTTATAAGCATTTCTTCTTGTTGTCAGTTCTTATCGTGAGTATATGTGATCTACTTATTGAAGACTTCATAACATGCATCCTGATTTTACTTTGAAAGAGATTTGGGCAGAAAGTGTGGTTGGAAGAGCCTGTGATGTCACTATTTGTCAGTTTGGAGTCTTTCATTGAATTGGAGATTGGTCAAAATAGACACCAGGATGCCAAGATATGTGGGTGGAAGAAATAACATACGTTGCAATTGATATCTACCTCACACGATTCTTGATATGGCTTAGGATTTGAGGTTGGGGAGTAAATATTTTTTCTCCATTGGAAAATCTATTACATATTTCATTTTAAGTCAATAAATATGTTATTAAACATGTCATTTTTGTGTATGTATAGATCTATATTTATGAGCTATTTTGTAACAATCTCGTAGATATATATTTTTAATTTGTAAATTGTAATTCTATTCGTGATGAAAATGTAAACCACATTTCTGTTGTCCATGAAGCCCGATAAAAAATAGTAGGAGAAAGATACCATTACTCAGTAAGACAATGATTTTTTCCGCGCTTATACCCAAAGGCTGCAAAAAACATACTTTCAGACAAAACAGACCATAGATTGTCCTCCATTTGTTCCCTTCATTAAATCCTATAAACAACATTAAGATACAATTAAAGAATCCAAGCTCCTCTTAGTTCCGATACATCATGTACTGGAAAATATATTTACTGCATTCCTTCTAAAATACTATGAAATTTATAAAACATGCCGATAAATAGTTAAGACACTATCCCTCGATTCCTCAAGGAGTAAGGCACCTACATCAGTCTGCTGACACTCCTTGGAAAGTGCATCAGCGTTGATATTGAGCTCTTGGAAAGTACCGAGTATATGAAGCTAGTTCAAAAATATTAGATGCCTCCATCAACTGATCTGCAAGCGGCTTCACAATAACACCATAAACCTGTGAAACTCCTTCCATCCAATTGATATCCAAGGAAGAGTCTTAATATATGAAGTTGGTTAGTTTCTTTCTCTAGTGCAAACTTAGTCAAAAATATCAAGGCCATCATTGCTGCATAATTATTTGACTGCTTCCCTGTCACTGCTTTGAATTTTAGACTGTGAGAAGAGAGTGGCACCATTACTACTAAATTCTACTAGGCCCTGCCAGGTCCCATCAAAGAAACTCCAAGCAGGAGAACAATCAAGCAATATCTCACCCATCTGCCTTGGAATTTTGTATTCTGAGAAAAAACATGAAAAGTGGGTACCTTTCTCTCTTCAATGCTTCCTGCATTTCGAGCCCACCATATACTCCATAAGGTAAGGCAAGAAAGAGCTTGACATTCTTCCAATTTCTCAAACCATGTTTTTAAACATTCTTCCACTGAAACTCTTTTCCATACATTCCAATTTCCAGTGAAATGTTTCGAGTCTTTCCAAAGTTTATGTGCACAAGGACACCAAATGACCAGTTGAGTGAGAGTTTCTGCTTGTCTTGTGCATATTCATAAAATATGGCCCTGTCTACTCGTTTATTGCCTCAACTTCCAAGTGAGGGCCTTGTTCCTCAAAAATAACCACAGAGGGATCAGAGTCTCTTCTACAAAGACTTCAATTTTCAAATCTTTGAGCACCACCAGCTGACCCCTTAGAAGAAGCATGTCTTTGTATCCTAAACAAGCTGTATATACTTTTAAAGTTTTATTTTTGATCCTACCAACGAATCCAATCTTCCCTTATCCTGATGCTTCTAGTTTAAAACACGTTGAAAGAAGTAGTCAATGGAGTGTCTTGGAGGGGTTTTGTTGGACCTCTTACCGTAAAATATGTCATTCAGAATGTAAAAGCCCCAAACATTGAGATGATTGATTTGGGTAACTAGAAGGTTGGCCACTGTCACCTCGCCAACCCTCGTCTATGCACTGATATTTAAATGGGATGTCACCTATCTCCCGTACAGTTACAGTGAGTGCAAGCTATTGCAAGGGCCTTCTATCCCTAGACGTGGTGTTTAATTATAAAAGACAGGATGGATGACATGTGCACTATGCAATGGATGACACTTTTTCAAGATCTTCGTTTATTAATAAAAAGATACAGGGTAATAGGGGGAAAGAGCTTGACGATTTGATTCTTTTTAGATAGATAGAAAATGAAGAGACCACTCGGGCAGAATTCAAAGGTTGAAAAATTTGGTGGTCTACTGAGACATGAATAAGGGCATCATGTGGCAGGAAACCATCGGAAAGGACATCATGCCAGATGTTGTGTATATGTATCAATTATGGAGCAGAATAATAAAGGGAACAATAATTAAAATCCTCAAGTTCGTGATGATGAGAAGATTTAAAGTAATTTGTTAGAGACAAATGGTAGGAAGAATAGTCATTCTGTTTCAAAGCATGCAGAATGTATTGATGAGGTGACATAAGTCTTATAAAAGTCTTGACAGAGGTAAGAGAACTCAAGGAAAACAATGAAGCTTAGGTTGATTAGTTGTGCAAAAATTTACTGTATTGGTCATTCTCTAGAGAGGGCATTAAGGCATTCCAAAAAAAAAAATATCCCTCGCTCTCTTGTTTTACTTATGAGTAATGAAAAGCACCACTAGCACTAGAAGATGGAAACCTGGAAGAGAATATCCAATCAAATGTTACCCTTTGATATTCATGGGTAATCTATCAATTCATCAACTGGTCCTCCTATAAAACATGCCGATAAATAGTTAAGAAACTGTCCCTCGATTCCTCAAGGAGTAAGGCACCTACATTAGTCTGCTGACACTCCTTGGAAAGTGCATCAATGTTGATATTGAGCTCTTGGAAAGTACCGAGTATATGAGGCTAGTTCAAAAAATTAGATGCCTCCATCAACTGATCTACAAGAGGCTTCACAATAACACCATAAACCTGTGAAACTCCTTCCATCCAATTGATAACCAAGGAAGAGTTTAAATATCTGAAGTTGGTTAGTTTCTTTCTCTAGTGCAAACTTAGAAATATCAAGGCCATCATTGCTGCACAATTATTTGACTGCTGCCCTAGCACTGCTTTGAATTTTATACTGTGAGAAGGGAGTGGCACCATTACTACTAAATTCTACTAGGCCCTGCCAGGTCCCATCAAAGAAACTCCAAGCAGGAGAACAATCAAGCAATATCTCACCCATCTGCCTTGGACTTTTGTATTCTGAGAAAAAACTTGAAAAGTGGGTACCTTTCTCTCTTCAATGCTTCCTGCATTTAGAGCCGACCATATACTCCATAAGGTAAGACAAGAAAGATATTGAAATTATTCCAATTTCTCAAACCATGTTTTTAAACATTCTTCCACTAAAACTCTTTTCCATACATTCCAATTTCCAGTGAAATGTTCCGAGTCTTTCCAAAGTTTATGTGCACAAGGACACCAAATGACCAGTTGAGTGAGAGTTTCTGCTTGTCTTGTGCATATAATTCATAAACTATGGCCCTGTCTACTCCTTTATTGCCTCACCTTCCAAGTGAGGGCCTTGTTCCTCAAAAATAACCACAGAGGGATCTGAGTCTCTTCTACAAAGACTTCAATTTTCAAATCTTTGAGCACCACCAGCTGACCGCTTAAAAGAAGCATGTGTTTGTATCCTAAACGAGTTGTATATACTTTTAAAGTTTTATTTTTGACCCTGCCAACGAATCCACTCTTCCCTCATCCTGATGCTTCTAGTTTAAAACACGTTGAAAGAAGTAGTCAATGGAGTGTCTTGGAGGGGTTTTGTTGGGCCTCTTACCGTACAATCTGTCATTCAGAATGTAAAAGCCCCAAACACTGAGATGATTGATTTGGGTAACTAGAAGGTTGGCCACTGTCACCTCGCCAACCCTCCTCTTTGCTACAGGCTGGCTCTTCTATGACCCATCCAAGGCTTTTGTAATTTGGATTGCTCGAATTTAAAACTATGAAGTGCAAGGAGATGTGAAGGAGATGTAAAGGGTAGTTGATAGCAAAAAAAATTTGAAAAGTCACCAAACCCTTGATGTAAAGGTTGAAGTCATAGGTATATAGTGTGGTGAATAAGGTATTAAATCAATTCCTCCAACAACAACATTGGATGTATATCAGCACATACAGGCTTTAAAGATTCATTTTTTAAAATCATTTTGTCCCCAACAATTAAAGTACTACCATCTACGGCAATGCACCACCATTTTGCAAGAAGGATGAGAATAGTCTTTGCAGGATTTGAGTATGAATATATGTCATTTATTATATATGGATTAAGCATAGATCATTTTATATTCCTTCCAGTGCCACAATTTCTATCCACCAATGATATTTAAATGGGATGTCACCTATCTCCTGTACAGTTACATTGACTGCAAGCTATTGCAAGGGCCCTCTATCCCTAGACGTGGTGTTTAATTATAAAAGACAGGATGGATGACATGTGCACTATGCAATGGATGACACTCTTTCAAGATCTTTGTTTATTAATAAACAGATACAGGGTAATTTGGGGAAAGAGCTTGAGGGTTTGATTCTTTTTAGATAGACAGAAAATGAAGAGACCACTCAGGCAAAATTCAAAGGTTGACAAATTTGGTGGTCTACTAAGACATTAATAAGGGCATCATGTGGCAGGAAACCATTGGAAATGACATCATGCCAGATGTTGTGTATACGTATCAATTGTGGAGCAGAATAATAAAGGGAACAATAATTAAAATCCTCAAGTTCGTGATGATGAGAAGATTTAAAGTAATTTTTTAGAGACAAATGGTAGTAAGAACAGTCAATTTGTTTCAAAGCATGCATCATGTATTGATGAGGTGACAAAAGTCTTATAAAAGTCTTAACAGAGGTAAGAGAACTCAAGGAAAAGAATGAAGGTTAGGTTGATGATCTGTGCAAAAATTTACTGTATTGGTCATTCTCTAGAGAGGGAATTAAGGCATTCCAAAAAAAAAATATCCCTCGCTCTCTTGTTTTACTTATGAGTAATGAAAAGCACCACTAGCACTAGAAGATGGAAACCTGGAAGAGAATATCCAATCAAATGTTACCCTTTGATATTCATGGGTAATCTATCAATTCATCAGCTAGTCCTCCTATATACTTTATAATGTTTGCTTATGCATGTACAAATGATAGTTGCCTCACAAGTTGCTGCATGCTATTCAACGACGTGCATCCTTTAGAAGAACTGCAAACTAAAAATGTTTTCTAGGTATTGAGTAATGATGGACAAGTTTCCTATCACACATCATCTCGGATTTCAATTTTTTGATAAGGTGCATAAATATGGATATTGCTGTGAGTATGCTAAGGAAGACAGGAAAGAACTATAGAACTATTATGCATGGCCACAAGAATTTGGTCTCGTCCTGCAAACTGCTAGTAGAAAGAGTTTGGAATGCGAGTTTGTAAAAAGGATGAAGTCATAGGTATATAGCATGGTGAATAAGGTATGAAATAAATTCTTCCAACAGCAACATTGGATGTATATCAACACATATAGGCTTTAAAGATTCATTTTTATAAATCATATTTTCCCCAGCAATTAAAGCACTACCATCTAAGGCAATACAACACTATTTTGCAAGAAGGATTAGGATAGTCCTTGCAAGATTTGAGGATGAATACATGCAATTTATTGAACCTATGGATTAAGCATCGCTTGCCTCCCATACCACAAACAAATCCAGATAGTTTTCAAAAATTTAATTGCAATAGCATTTGAAACAAAATTGTGTCCTCTAAGTAAGAGGATAATTTCTAGAGCTGGTTGGAGAAGACATTTATGGTGTCACAAAGTTTACAAAAGTTCTTTTGGGGATGGATAAACATATCACGTTGTAAAGCACGTCCAAGGTTGTAACCTCTTGCTGAGATATTTCTATTGCAATGGATTAAAACCTGTGGATTTGAATTTTATAGATGGATGGATAGCAGAGTTACTTTTTGGAAGAGGTGCTGCTTCTAATGGATTTATGTAAGAGTGGATTAAAATTTTCATGGTTATTTATGTGTTCAGAAGATAAAAGGTTTTGGAAAATTTTATTGGATGAATTGGTGATTTGAAGCATGTAAATTATTATTATTATTCTCCAATTTTAAGGTCATGACTAAACCAGACACCAAATTGGTGTATGAGACTTCCTTTTTTGTGGGACAAGGGACCCACCTCTGCCATAATAAAACAAGCAGACAAGCTGGCATTGACCCACAATGTAGTTTCCTCCATTCTCAAGCACTGAGGAATCAAATTTATTGTATAATTTCACCAAATTGGCACTTTTCCAAAGCCTCCCAAATCTCATCATCCAAGAAGTCTTCCTAAGGATCCAAATTATTTCTTATATTGCCGCAAACATTGTTGGTTTTTGGGGAATAATGCTTAATTTTGGATCTTATCTCATGGAAGCCTATTGTTGAGATGTTGACCCCATCAATCCCTTTGTTGGTTCCAAAATTCCAAAAATGGATTGAATGAGAGTAGATTTGCCACTTTCTGTCTGCCCCACAACTGCCTCCTTTGTACCTCCAGGGAAAGTGCATGTAAGGCCTTTCAAGAGAAACAAAATATGTGGCCCATAATGCCCCTGCAAATCAGATAGATCTATTGTTCCTCTAGATCGACAATGGGATTTGGTATACAATTCTCCATGATCACTGGTGGCTCGGTGGGAATACGTCAATATTGCATTATTCTCTCCATTGAGATAATTTTGGTCTCCACAAAACAAAGATATCATGTTATCCAGGTTTGTATCATGTTCAAATTTAGACCATATGTTATTGTCAACCTTGCAATTCTTGATCTAATTACATCTCCAGGCAAGCGAATGAGGAACACCAAAGAGAATGTAATATCACCAATTTTGATTTTTCATTTAACATGATTAATGAAGTTTATTAGGGGAGTGCCAAGCATAGCACAATTTTGTAATCTAGGCATTTGAGACAATTTTGGTACATGGGACTTAGTAGAAATAGAAAATATCAACCTTCGTGGAATGTGGGGGCCACCCCTCAAGGAATAATTGATTTTGTGGAAAGGAGATCAAAATATTTTGATGAGGGACCGCCAAGGAAAGGCAAAGCAACAATTATAAATAGAGGGTTGAAGGCAACATTGAGTACCTTTTGATAATTTGTCATTTTACACATTGTTGCTCAAGCTGTTCAACTAAGTAACGAATGTTGTTTAGCACTAGAGGTTTCCATAGGGAAATCTCACCATCTTCTTTGACGAACCACAAGTGCCACTCTAGGGAGGCAAATTCTACTAATATTTGGTAGTTGGGAGGATACTGCACATTTTAGGTTTAGCTGGGATGCAGGAAAGGACCCACACAGTTCTTGTTGGAGAGTGGTGTCGGAGATAGGAGCTACACTATCGTTGAAGCATTCCTTGAACAAATTCCAAGAAAAAAGAGAAGGATTTACAAGAGCAGGAAGTATTTCCACAACAATACGAATTTTTGGAGCAGGGGCCTGCATCATTTTGTCCAGGAACTACGCAGTCTTTCGTGGGGGCCAAGTCACCCTCTTCTTCGGTGGACCACGAGTGCCACCCCAGGGAGGAAAATTCTACTCATATTTGGTAGCTGGGAGGATACCACACATTTATGGTTCAGCTGGGATGCAGGAAAGGAAATTGTGGGGGATTTTCTACCATTTTGGTGCCAACTCAGCCAGTAGCTGGAGGAGCTAGGGGGAAATTGGGCCAAAATGTCTGAGTTCAACATTTGGCCAATTCCTTCATGGGTTTTGTGGGTTATTGAAGAAAAATCTGTGGTTAATTTCTCGTAATTTTCTGGGCACCGAATGAGGCCCCAACAACCATTGTTCGCAGTCAGCAATGCAATTTTTCACTAGGTCAACGTAGAGAATGTTGGGGACAACCACATTGCATGTTAGAGTAGCCAATTTCATCACATGGGCATTGTTAGGTTTCCTTGGGCAAGACCATGTGCATGCTTTCTGATCTTACCTTTGTACCCAACATTTATATTAATAAAATGGCTCAGCTTATCACAATTAATGGATATCTCATGGTGTTTAATGTGTTGTAAATTATGCGTGTTTGTTTTTTTTACTATGCTTGGTTTGCTTATCATTGTAAATTTCCATTAAGAATATTACAATGGTATCAAAGCATAATATTGACCAGTTGTGGGGATGTTAGCAAGATCATGAAGGTGTTATACTCGCATGCACAGTGATTGGTGAGCTTACAGACACTCCAATGATGCAAAAAGGGGAAAGTACACAAGGGCTCTTGGAGGAGTTGATAAAGCAAAGCCAACAATTGGCTTGTGAAAGGGATTGAGGAGCTGGGGTTGTTTGGAATTAGATTGGGGGAAATTGTGGGTGATTTTGTAGCATTTTGCTGGAGGAGCAAGCCCAACATCTGCTACATATTACAGTTTCTTCTTGTGGAGGAGGGTTAAGCATTTTGAGGTCAACTTTGGAGTAGAAAAACTAGAGAAAGCCATTTCTTGGTTTTTCTGGGTTTTTGACAAGGATCTCAGAAATAATTTGGCATAATTTTTTGGGTAGATTCGCGGGGTCAATCAGGGGTCCCAAATCAGCCAACAACTAGAGGAGCTAGGGGGAAATTGGGCCGAAATTCCGAGGCAAAGCCAATAATTGGCTTGTGAAAGGGATTGAGGAGCTGGGGTTGTTTGAAATTAGATTGGCGAAAATCATGGGTGATTTTCCATCATTTTGGTGGAGGAGCAAGCCGAGCATCTGGTTGTGGAGGAGGGCCAAGCATTTTGAGGTCAATTTTTGGCATCAAAACTAGAGCAAGCCCTTTCTGGTTTTTTTTCTAGGTTTTTGACAAGGAGCTCATAAATAATTTGGTAGAATTTTTTGGGTAGATTCGCTTGGTCAAATAGGGGTCCCAACTCGGCCAACAACTAGAGGAGCTAGGGGGAAATTGGGCTGAAATTCCGAGGTCAACATTTAGCAGATTCCTTTGTGGGTTATTGGAGGAGAGCCTGAGGTTAATTTCCCAGAATTTTCTGAGCACCAGAGGAGACCCTAACAACCATTGTTTGCAGCCAACAATGCAATTTTTCCTTGGGTTAGCGGAGAGATTGTGGGGGACAACCACATTGCATGTTAGAGTAGTCGATTTCATCACTTGGGCATTGTTAGCTTACCTTGGGCAAGCCTAGGTGCATGTTTTTTCATCTTACCTTTGTACCCAACATTTATATTAATAGAATGGCCCAGCTCACGTAGTTTATGTAGATTTTTGGGTGTTTAATGTGTTGTAAATTTTGTGTGTTTGTTTTTTCTACTATGCATGCTTTGCTTATCATTGTAAATTTCCATTAGGAATATTATAGAGAATGAAAACGCAAGATTTGACAGTAAATCCATAAGAATACAAATCCATGTATTGGCCCCAAAATTGTGGAGACTAGGTCTAGTATACATATCAATCAACTAGAGATTTCTCTCCATGAACCAAGACTCTTGGTCAAAACTTCTAATGGTGGCTGCTCCAGATATTGATTCTCCAAAATTTTGTATGATTGGAGCTCTAAAAACTAATGACAACTGAGCCACTTCCCTAGTTGATGATATGTAATATTGATGATACCATATACAAGTTGAACCCACTGGTATAAACACAATGAATACCTGCCAAGAAATCTGAGACATGATTACAATGATCCCCAAAAGTTGTATAAATGCAAAAACCAAATCTCCTAGTTGTGTAGGAATCAATGTGTCCATTGCACTCTCATTAGTTGATGCCTGATTCAGTATTCACCCAAATGGAGTTGGATCAATTGTGCAGAGTGCTAAAAAGATGATTGCCAGTTTTAAGTCCAACCAGTGAAAGAAGCACAAAGCTCACAAGAACCATGAAGAGCTGCTTAATTTCAAAGCAACATAAACGAGAATGAGAAGGGAGTTTCTAACAGGGGAACTCTCATTTTCTTTTGTAGGGGTTTCCCACGCCACCCAATAGTTACTAATTATTTGAAGTAGCTGAAATATTATTTGGGCCATTAGTATTATAGGTATCAAATTACCATTATATGCAAAAATAATGTAAGACCAATATACCGACATGTTTACCCATCTTCCTCTACATCAACCCCTTCCTTTAGTTGAAATGTATTCACCTCTTTGGAATTTGAGAAGCACAGAGCCAAAATGGAGAAGCAATAGCTCTGCATACTCAAACAAGCCTTATTAACAAGGGCTTATCTGCACTACACTGCTACCCAACAAAACCAGTGTTAAATATACAAGCACCTGCTCCAACTTTATATTAAGTTGGTTCAAATTTTTTACTAAATGCAAAATATTTACATTGTCCTCTCAAGATCAGATTTAGACATCCATGAAAGCGGTCCAAGATTTTCTGGCCAGACCCCTGAGTTAAACGAGTTAGTGCTCTACCAAGCCACTAGAACCCAACCCCGAGTTACATACGAGTAAAATGGCATGGTTGGTTGCCTTTTCAAAACAATTGTTACTACATTTTCTATGTGGCTTCATAGAGAGAAATCCACAAATCCTAGAAAGTTTTCTAATTTCAGATTGTTGTTGACAATCTAGTTGTTTGTGCTAAAATAAAATGTAGCACATGTTAGATTTCATTCCCCTTGTAATGTTATTATTGCCATTGTGTTTTTGTTTGTTCTAGAAGAAAATTTAACAGGTCCTAGTTTTCTTTTGGCATGCACCTTTGTTTCTGGTAATATGCTTGTCTTTCTACTAAAAGTAAATCTAGCACATGTTTGATTTCTTTCACCTTTCAATGTTGCTATTGAGAATGCCTTGTGTCTATGATAGAAGAAAATCTAGCACAAAATGGATTTCTTTTTGCCCTGCAATATTGCTTTTGGAAATATACTTGTGTTTTTGCTAAAAGTAAATCTAGCACGAGCTAGATTTCTTTAACCCTGCCATGTTGTTATGTGCTTATGTTTTTTCTATAGGAAAAATTAGCATGGGTTAGATTTCCTTGACCTTGCAATGGTGTTATTGACAATGTGCACTTATTTATGCTAGAAGGAAATATATCACTCATTATATTTTTTTTATCTTACAATGTTGTTATTAGCACTGCACTTTCATTTATGACAGAATGAAAGCTAGCACGTGTTAAATTTCTTTTTCTTGATAATGTTGTTGTTAGAGATAAGCTTGAGTTTTTGCTAAAAGTAAATATAGCGCATGCTAGATATTTTTTTCCTTACAATGTTTGTTATGTGCTTGTGTTTATGCTACAAGGAAATTTAGCACGCGTCGGAATTCAACTTGCAAAATTTTTATTGACAATGTGTTTGGGTTTGAGCTAGAAGGAATTTTAGCACGCACTAGATTTGTTTCAGAATGCCATGTTGTGGTTGGAAATTTGGTTTTTCTTTGACCTTGCAATGTTGTTATTGGAAATATGCATGTGACTATGTTAGAAGGAAATTTAGCACATGTTAGATTTCTTTTCTTGCAATGTTTCCACTGGCAATGTGCTTTAGCTTGTGCTAGAAGTAAATTTTGCATGTGTTAGATTTATTTAACACTACAATGTTGTTATGTTCTTATGTGTGTGCTAGAAGGAAATCTAGCACGTCCTAGATTTGTTTCATCTTATAACGTGCTTGTGTTGTGTTGTAAGGAAATCTAGCACATGTTAGATTTCCTTTGCCCTATAATGTTGTTGTTGTCAACATGCTTGTTTGTTTGCTATAAGTAAATCCAGCATGCACTAGAATTCTTTCACCTTATAATGGGCTTGTGTGCTTGTCTTTATGCTAGAAGGAAATCTTACAAACATTAGATTTCTTTCACCTTATAATTTTGTTATTGGCAACATGCTTATGGTGGGGCTAGAAGGAAATATAGCACACATTATGTTGCCCTCAGCTTTGAATGTCATTGTGTTTGTGATAGAAATAAATCTATAGCATGCACTAGATTTCTTCTGTCCTTCAATGTTGTTATGTGCTAGAAGGAAATATAGCACGTGTTAGATTTATTTCAATTTGAAACGTGTTTGTGTTTGTGTTGGAAGAAAATTGATCACATGTTAGATTTATTATACTCTACAATGTTTTTGTTGGAAACATGTTTGTATTTGTGGTAGAATTGTTAGATTTGTGGTTACATTGACTATGTTAGAAGGAAATTTAGCACATGTTAGATTTATTTTCTTGCAATGTTGTTATTGTCAATGTGCTTTAGCTTGTGTTAGAAGTAAATTTGCATGTGTTAGATTTATTTAACCCTAGAATGTTGTTATGTTTGGGTTTGAGCTAGAAGGAAATTTAGCATGCGCTAGATTTGTTTCAGAATGCCATGTTGTGGTTGGCAATCTGGCTGTTTGTGCTAGAAGGAAATATGCTAGATTCTTTGACCTTGCAATGTTGTTATTGGAAATATGCATGTGACTATGTTAGAAGGAAATTTAGCACATGTTAGATTTCTTTTCTTGCAATGTTGTTATTGGAAATGTGCTTTAGCTTGTGCTAGAAGTAAATTTTGCATGTGTTATATTTATTTAACCCTACAATGTTGTTATGTTTGGGTTTGAGCTAGAAGGAAATTTAGCACGTGCTAGATTTGTTTCAGAATGCCATGTTGTGGTTGCAAATCTAGTTGTTTGTGCTAGAAGGAAATATGCTAGATTCTTTGACCTTGCAATGTTGTTATTGGAAATATGCATGTGACTATGTTAGAAGGAAATTTAGCACATGTTAGATTTCTTTTTTGCAATGTTGTTATTGGCAATGTGCTTTAGCTTGTGCTAGAAGTAAATTTTGCATGTGCTAGATTGACTTAACCTTACAATGTTGTTATGTTTGGTTTTGAGCTAGAAGGAAATTTAGCACGCACTAGATTTGTTTGAGAATGTCGTGTTGTGGTTAGCAATCTGGTTGTTTGTGCTAGAAGGAAATATGCTAGATTCTTTGACCTTGAAATGTTGTTATTGGAAATGTGAATGTGACTGTGTTAGAAGGAAATTTAGCACATGTTAGATTTCTTTTCTTGCAATGTTTTTATTGGCAATGTGCTTTAGCTTGTGCTAGAAGTAAATTTTGCATGTGTTAGATTTATTTAACCCTAAAATGTTATTATGTTTGGGTTTGAGCTAGAAGGAAATTTAGCACGCGCTAGATTTGTTTCAGAATGCCATGTTGTGGTTGGCAATCTGGTTGTTTGTGCTAGAAGGAAATATGTTAGATTCTTTGAAATTGCAATGTTGTTATTGGAAATATGCATGTGACTACGTTAGAAGGAAATTTAGCACATGTTAGATTTCTTTTCTTGCAATGTTGTTATTGGCAATGTGCTTTAGCTTGTGCTAGAAGTAAATTTTGTATGTGTTAGATTTATTTACCCTACAATGTTGTTATGTTCTTATGTGTGTGCTAGAAGGAAATCTAGCACGTCCTAGATTTGTTTCATTTTATAATGTGCTTGTGTTGTGCTGTAAGGAAATCTAGCACATGTTAGATTTCCTTTGCCCTATAATGTTGTTGTTGTCAACATGCTTGTTTTTTTGCTAGAAGTAAATCTAGCATGCAATAGAATTCTTTCACCTTATAATGGGCTTGTGTGCTTGTATTTATGCTAGAAGGAAATCTTACACACATTAGATTTCTTTCACCTTATAATTTTGTTATTGGCAACATGCTTATGGTGGGGCTAGAAGGAAATATAGCACACATTATGTTTCCCTCGCCTTTGAATGTCATTGTGTTTGTGATAGAAATAAATCTATAGCATGCACTAGATTTCTTTTGTCCTTCAATGTTGTTATGTGCTAGAAAGAAATATAGCACATGTTAGATTTATTTCAATTTGAAACGTGTTTGTGTTTTTGTTGGAAGAAAATTGATCTCATGTTAGATTTATTATACTCTACAATGTTGTTGTTGGAAACATGTTTGTATTTGTTGTAGACATAAGTCTAGCACTTTCTAAATTTCAGTCACTCTACAATGTTGCTATGTGCTTGTGTTTGCGCTAAAAGAAAATCTAGCACATGTTAGATTTCTTTTACATTGCAATGTTGTTATTAGTAACATCTTTGTGTTTAGGCTAAAGGGAAATCTGACATGTGCTAGAATTTTTTTTTGTCCTACATTGTTGTTGTTAGAAATATTTATATGTTTGTGTTAGAATTAAATATAACACAAGCTAAATTTTTCTTAACCTACAATGTTGTTATGTGATAATGTTTCTATTAGAAGGAAATCTAGTATGCATTAGATTTCTTTCACCTTGCAATGCTATTATTTGCAATGTGCTTTTGTTTCTGATACGAAGAAATCTAACTCGTGTTAGATTTGTTTTGCCCAACAATGTTGTTGTTGACAATATGTTTCTGAATTTGTACAAGAAGGAAATCTACTATGTGTTATATTTTGTTCACAATGGCATCTTATTTTTGACAATCTAGTTATTTATGCTAGAAGGAAATATAATTCTTTGCATTGCTTTTATTTGAAAATGTGTTTATGTCTATGCTAGAAGGAAATTTTGCAGACAATAGATTTATTTTTTCTTGCATTGTTGAAAATATGGTTGTGTTTGTGATAGAAATAAATCTAACATATGCTACATTTCTTTCACCTTGCAATGTTGTTATGCACTTTTGTTTATGATAGAATGAAATATAGCGTGCATTAGATTTCTTTCACCTTACAATGTTATTATTGGAAATGTGAGTTTATTTGTGCTTGAAGAAAATCTTGTGGGTGCTACATTTCTTTTTCCTTACAATGAATTTATTGGTAATATCCCCATGTTTATGCCAGAAGTAAATCCAACATGTATTAGGTTTCTTTAACCGTACAATGTGTTAGACTCCTATACCAATAGGTGTCATTTTTCATGATTGACTTGTTGAACTATGTAATATGTTCAAACCTTTTTCTTGTTGCAAAGGTGTTCCATATTCTTAAAAAATCAAAAAATCAAAAAATTTAAAAAATGTAAAGAGGGTATACCCTAAAAAGAAAAATCAAAGGGTGAAAAAATAAAATTGGCCAAAAAAGTGAAAGAAAATGAACCCCATCAAAAGAAAGGCCAAGGAAAGTGTGCAAGTCTAAATGCCACTACTTTTTGCTCTGATGTAATAAACAAAATTGTGTGCAGTTTGTCAAACTTTTGCCACAATTTATGAAGAGTCAAACTTTTTAGACTTGACTCATTCATTTTTCAATTTCATGTTGTAGAATAGAGAATAAATATCTGACAAAACTGTTTAATCTTGGCAGATAAGTAGATAGGTAGAGTTAATAAAAGGTGCTCAACAGTTTAATCTGAGCCCTTGGATGTAATAAGTGTAGACTTAAATAGGTTTTCCATGTAAAAGAAAAAGAAGATTGATAAGGGTTTTCCAGTCTAAGTGCACCCTAATAAAGAAGATAAAATGGTAGAGTAAAGTAGGTAGGGTAGGTAGATGTTGTTGCAGAATTACATGTGATGAATGATGGTTCTAAATGTGTTCAATTTTACTTTCATCACAAAGTGCAAAGGCAAATACTACATTGGAAAAAGTTCACAACAGAGCAAAGTCAAATTATTAACTTCCCCTCTCATTTTTCCTAAACATTTCACTAATTTCCCTAAGCACTAAGGTATTTGAAGATTAAAGGGGCTCAAGGCATTTCCTTGACTTTTGGAGGGACCGGACCCTCGGCCCAATAATTGAAAAAACCTAAGTACTTGAAATCATCCATTATCACATTCATTCACCTCTTAAAATCTTTTCCTAAGTAAAAGCCCATTTTACTTAGGAAAATCCTTCAATATTTCATGAAAATCCCTCAAAATCACTTTTTATTCTAAGTCTAAGTGATGAAAGTATAATAATGCCATTTACTTTTGAATCTTCACTTTCTTGGTATTTTGAGTTTACATTGTTCCCTTGTCATATTAACTCTAATTTATATATTAAATCCTTATAGAAATGACCTTATCCTATTATATATAACTCCTTTTATCTAATATCCCAAAAAACCCATGTATTATGATTTTAACCAAAGTATTTATTTCCCATTCATTCAAATAAAAAACCCACTATATAGCCCCTTTGGTTAAAATATATCGTTAATGTTAAATCCCGCCCCCTATGGTAAGAAAATCACATTGGTTTAATTATCATATAATAAAATATATGAAAAACGTTTAAACGTATTGAAAATGTGTTTAAAACAAAAATTCCTGAAGTTTGTTTAAACCTAACTTCAAAAGAAATAAACCCATCCCGCACGTATTTTTCACCCTGACCATCCACCATACAAGGGATTAATTAATCCCTATGATTAGTTAATAACCGATCCCCGCCAATCAGAATGCTCCCGAAATGATTAATTCGTAATAAATCGCGTTGGGCCCTCTTCTTAAATCCCTGCCAACTTCACGTCCCGTCAACCATCCGATTCACCCATTTGAAATCAAGGACTCTTATCAATTCCGTTGGCCATCTCCGATCTGAAAGTTAACGCGCGAAATGACAGTGGTTTTCAAATAGTACCCTGGCCACGCGTCGTTTTTTTTGTGGATTCATTGCCTCTCCGCCCAAACCGCCTTCCCTTGAAAGTGGTGCGGAATAAACCACTTACCACCTTTCCCCGTGACTCATCTCTCGTACATGATGACGTCATTTATTAAAATAATAAAAAATTAACCCCCCATTTGACTTTGCCAATGAAACAAAAATTCGCGTCTTTTTCATTATTTTGTACGTAGAACGAATACACCCTCAATGCAGAAATTTCGAATTTCAAATTTTTGAAGTCCGTCAACCTTTATCCTATCGAAGAAAATTGCAGTCAAGCCTCTCAAAAGATCATCCGCCTTAACCAGTACCTGCTATCTCCAAAAGAAAAAACAGGTATTTACCCTAAATACGCCCTGAACTCTGTAAGAAACTCGGCTTTCCTTTTCCTTTCACTGAAACAGAGTTAAAAATTAATTGCTAGTTCATTCCTTAAACTCAAGAACTGTAATTGAATTCCCAATCTGCAATTGTACCTGTTTCTCCCATCGAAACATGTAATTTTTCTCAATTTTTCACCATAAGCCGAATTTCCATTTTTGAATCCACAAGAACCAAGAATGGAAGTTCCTGTGGCTTTAAACATCACCCCATTAAATTCCCCTCACAGAGACCTGGATTATTTATCATTAGTCGACAAGGATTTCCAAATTAAAGACCTGGCTTTTAGTGATAGTCCTCTTCGAATTTTTTGTCGCTGCAGAGACAATTATTTGAATGGCTTGGATATGATTGGGTTATGGGAATATAATCTTCCAAGGTACCTTTTTCCCTCTGGCCATATTTTCCCTGAAATAATCCATTTTTTTCATGCAAATTATGATCCTAACCAAAGAGCAGTCTTATCCCCAAATCAAGATGTCCTTTTCCCAATTACTGCTCAGTCTATCAATGAGATGCTACATTTTCAACCTGATCAAGCCCTCACTCCCCTATCCATGGGAGATTTACTTGATAAATCCCCCAAACTATCCCATGAAGAATTAAGCCACATCTGCCAGACCTTTATGTTGCCCGATCATCAGCGTAAAGGCCCTCCCCCTTATGGGTATGATTTTTTCACAGAGGAGGGTAGACTTATTTTGGAAATGCTATATTTTATAATGGGCTTTAATACCAGTGAATTTGTGGACCATTTAATCCTAGTATTATTGTTTATTTTCACCCTTGGACAACCTCCTGCTGTCAGGTATGACTTTGCATCATACATTGCAAATAAAATCCATGATCAATTCTTGAGATTAGAAAATGAGAAAGTGTTCAAGTATTCCTCTGTCATCTACCACCTCATGCTCTATTATCAGTCGGAAAATTTCCCTTTCTATATCAAGAAG
Source organism: Pinus albicaulis (assembly GCA_034641835.2). Classification (NCBI taxonomy): domain Eukaryota; kingdom Viridiplantae; phylum Streptophyta; class Pinopsida; order Pinales; family Pinaceae; genus Pinus; species Pinus albicaulis. The sequence goes on along the minus strand of CM076571.1, from coordinate 528,962,276 downwards.
CTTGATGCCCAAGGGAATCCTAGGTCTGTTGTCTTTTGGTCAGCCATCGCTCATAGTTCTCAAGATTCTCCCTATTCCAATAATGAGTTCATTGATCTTTTTATACATCCTGCAACCACCTTGTTGACAGGAGTTTCTCCTCCAAGACTCAGCAATGAAATCAAGAAAACTTTACAGCTCTCAAAACAATACAAAGTTGGTGATTGGTACTTATACCAAAATCACATTGAAGTCAGGATATATGGATGTGAATTATGTCCATTCAAATTGCCACAATATGTCCCCATGAGAATCTTTGCTTTAGAATATTTCAGGCAGATGAAAAATTCTGATATAATTCATTTTTGTAATGCAAAGAAGGCTCAACTTCGTATCAAAAGTCAATTAGGTCCCTTTATATGTAACTCTAGGGATGCAGGGGAAGAAGCTGAAAAGATATTAGAAGACTGTCTCAGATTAAAAAAGAGTTTCTATTGGGTGCCTTATGACCCATTCAACTTCATTTGTGATAAAAGAATGAAGAATAAATCAGCACCATACATACATCAAAGAATCCCAGAGATTGAAAAATATGCTAATACAGATGAATGGATAGAAGTAACATTGATAGAGCAGGATATTGAGCAGGTCAATGTAGACAATGTTATGAAAGATCTTGAAAAAATGCTTGACCTAGAATATTTTTCACAGGTACCAAGATGAGAAGTTGGTCCTTCCTCAGCTAGGATTATTCAGCAGGAGTTACAAGAAAACATTGCAGTATCATCTAAGGGAAAAGAGAAAGAGGTTGATACACAAGTTAAAGAAACATTCACTATGACAGAACAACCTCAAACTTCCAAGGGACATGATCAAGTACAGGTTTCTTCCGTTCAGACCAATCCAGTAGAAATTTCAATTTTGCAGACTCCATTAAATATGGAAAAGGGGAAAAAGAGAGAAGTTGAAGCTGCTACCCCTCTCACTGGATCTTCACGATAGCCTCAGGCCAAGAGATAGAAATTGAATACTCCTCCAGAATTAGAATCTATTGATGAAATCCTTGATAGTCAAGGGCCAGAACAATTGGGCAGTCAACAAACAGGAACAGTCAGTGAAGCATCCACTACCTCACAAAGGAAAGAGCTACAGAAGCAACAGAGTGTTGAAATATCTTCTTTCAAAACACCAGTTAAAGATACAGGAGATATAAAGAAGACATTTATCAATATCAAGGCCAAGAATGATCCACTGAGAATTCAAGTATATAATCAATATCTGAAAATGGCTCCAAATAATCAAGAAAGATTGATGTCAGCTTTTGACATCCAACAGGGCAAAATGATAATGAGCCACTTCAAACCCAAGGTACAACAACCCCAAACAGTTGCTGATTATATTAGGACAAACTTTGAAGTCCTAGAAAAGGATATCCATCCTTTAGATCAGATTGAGTTACATAAGAAGACTGGTGAAATGATCTATTCTACTTTGACTGATAAGGCAATGGCAGCTCACAGGTTACAGGATTCTTTAGAGAACACCAATACAAAGTTACAGCTTGAACAGGCTTCTTCTCAAGCCAAAGACAACAGGATAAAAACATTGGAAGAAATAATAATTGGTTTGGGACACAATCCAAAGGATTTCAAAGGTATAGAAGCTCTAATCAAGAAAAAAGATGATGACATTGCTGCTTTGAGAAAGAAGTTGAAATTGCGAGCCTCCAGACATCCTCAAACTGAGGAAGTAATAAAGAAGAATTTTGAAGAAGAAATGATGGAGTTGCTCTTAAAAATGAATGAGCAACTGATTGAAACAGAAAAAGAACTGGAACAAGCTTTAAAAGACAAGCAGTCCAATGTTCCAGTATCTACAACAGTGGTTATCACAGGTACAACAAGTCAGCCAACAGGTTAACCAGCAGAGCCATTACAGGTAAATACTTCAAATTTTAGTACAGAAGAATTAGTAAAGCAAATGAATGACTTGAAACTGCAAGTAACAGAACTTCAGCTCACAAAGTTACAGCTTATTAGTTTGGAATAGAAATATGATCTTTCAAAAATGACTGTTGCTGACAAAACAAGGGAAGTAAAAAAATTGGAAAAATTAGTTAAAGCTTTTGAAAGGGATCTCACATTGGATAAACCTTTAAGAGAAATAAATGACATTATTTGGGATGATATTATTCAATCAATAAAAGATATCTGGTCCTCAATCCAGATAATATACGAGCAGAATGATTTGGTCAAAGTAGCTCTGGATGAAGTTGAAAATACACGAGCAGAATTAGGAAATAGGCTTGAGGAAGCCAATCAGCTCATACAATTCCTAAACACCCAAACCAAGCAGCAACTTGCAGATCAGGGTATTCAGGACAGGACTGCAACAATCTTGGAGATAAAAAGAGTTTTTACTAAAAGGACTCTTATGCAAAATTTAGAACGAAGGCGTTTTGACATGCAAAGTGAAATCATTGCTTTCAGAGAAAGGTTTAATGTCTTATTGAATAAAGGGTTGCCCAACCCTATGGTTTTAGAAGATAAAATAATGGACCTGGAAACTTATGTTAAGAAATTAGACATACATGCTCACAATCAAGCCAGTTCCTCAGCCATTTCATCGGAAGCAACATTACCTACAGGAAGGAATCTTCATGACAGATTAGAGAATTTGTTTTATCTTGAACATGAGGTAAGACATTTGTTTCCTAATCAGCCTAATTTCTTCAGATATACCGAGGCTGATGAAACATTAAGGAAGCTTCAACGGACCAAAATAGCAGAAGATAAATGGTGGGAAGATCTATTGGAACTTTTGTAAAATTTATCCTTATAATAAATTTATCCTATTTACCATAGTATAAAGGATAAAGGGACAAACAAAGGTCAAAGAGTATCAGTGAAGCAAGTCAGTTAGAAAAAAATTACTGAAGAAGACAACGAAGAGCTAAAATATAGGTCCTGCCTCCAGCACATTCTCAAAAGGAGGAAACAGTACAACATTAGTTGCTTTTTTGTCTTATCTATGAGACCATCTGTCTCTATTTTTATTGTAACTCATTTATGATTCATCTTAGATTATATCTCGTTTTGTTAAGAGATGTTTTGTATGATTTTTTTGTATAAATAAGCCCTCAATCGGATTATTTAGGTTGGATTCTTATACTCTGATGTAACATTGAACATTTTGGAATAAAGAGCTTTGGAGAAATTTTTCGTGGCAAAACTGGACAAGGAATTGAGGCAGAAGACTTTTCTCAGGATTCATGTTTCGAATGAAGGATTAATAAGTCATCTCTATCCCATGTTTTCAAGTTTTATATTTGTTTACAATATCATCTGTGTTTCATTATCTTAATATTTAACGAAAATGATTAAATCAGAAAGTACTTAGGTGTAATCTGATTTCAGTCGTTAGTATTCTAAATGTTTTCTTCCAAACTGGTTTAAACATCGAATTCTTAATTGCTCCTGTTTGTCTAGTTCATACATTTTTGGTTATTTAGTAAAGAATACTTAACTGCTCTTTATTGATAATCAATCTATTTCTCTTCTCTTGAATGTGTTGAAAGATTCTTCGTTTCCTTTAATCCGTTTGAATTCCATTCCATTCACTTTAGATCTATAATTATTTCTAGTTTGATTATCTTGCCTTGATAAACCATCTTCTGTTGAAAGACTTAAGCCAGTGCAGCCAATCCTTTGACTCCATTAGCCCAATGGACTGAAACTACTTGATCTTAATCTTAGCTAAATAATTCCATCAACTCAAACAAAATCAAAACCCTGGAATTTACAACTAGCCTAATATCTTCTAAAAACAAAGCTATATTTTATAGAGAGAGCCCTCCCTGGATACAAATTGGCTAGATTCTGTATCTGAAGGTTGGTTTTTCGTTACATCAGACTCCTTTCCTCTTCCAACAACTTCAAGGAAAATCTGAGTGATAACACAATGTTGTTATTTTCTTATGTTTGTGCTGTAAGGATATGTTGCATGTGCCAGATTTCCTTTTACCCTGTTGCAATGTTTATGTTGGCAAGGTGCTTATGTTTGTGCTAGAATTAAATCTAGCACACGCTAAATTTCTTTCACCTTGCAACGTTGATGTGAGCTTTTATTTATTCTAGAAGGAAATGTGGCATGCTTAAAGTTCTTTCACCTAGCAATGTTGTTATTGGCAATGTGCTCATGTCTTTATTAGAAACAAATCTAGCATGCACTTCATTTAATTTTGTTAGCAATATTGTTGTTGGCAATGTTCTCGTGTTTTTTCTAGAAGTAATTCTACCCAATGCTAGATTATTTTACCGTACAATGTTCTTAAGTGTTTGTTTTTATGCTAAAATGAAATTTAACATGCGTTAGATTTCTTTCACCTTGCAGCATTTTTATTGACAATGTGCTTGTGTTTGTGATAGAGGGTAACATAGAATGCTTTTTTTCACAATGCAATGTTGTTGGAAACATGCTTCTATTTATCCCATATTTCATTCTTACTCTGCATATTCCATATAAAGGGCCTTCTAATCATTTGAGGGTTTAACATTTCTTACATTGTAATAGCGATCTACATAGGCATGGACTAAAACCTCATTGTCTTAAAAAAGCAAGGACAAATTTCGCAAGCATGGAGATGTCCTAGGAAAGATTATTGTTGCAATATTTTTTTTGACAATGTGTTTGTGTTTGTGATAGAAGGAATTTCATCATGCACTATATTTAATATACAATGCAATGCCCTCTTGTATGTGATAGAAAAAATTCTTCAATGTGTTTTCCTTTTTACAGTCTCTATAGCAAACTAAGAATATACATGACTAAAAGATAAATTTTGTGTAAACATGATGTCGTTGTAGTATCTACTATTATTGTCTTTTGGTAACATGCTTAATAATGCTTGTGCTAGAAGGAAAGCTAGAACGTGCTAGCTTTCTTATAGAAATAATTAAAATAACATAATAAATTATTTAGGGGTGGCACCCTTTTTCTAATCAACACCATGATTAGCTATTATTGTGAGTTCTACGCTTGTTATTGTTTTGCTCATTTTGTTACAAATACAATGATGCAAGAGGTAGTATTTATAAATTCATATTTTCTTTGATAATTTGAAACTATGATAATAGTTTCTTACCTTTTTTTTCAGAAACCATGGACCCTCAAGCTAGTGGGAATTCAAAGGAATTGTCCAGGGAAAAAGGAAGTTCACCAAATACAACATCAAAATATTTAAATGGTATGACAATTTTAAAATTAGTTTGTACTTTGTTACAATGGTTGCCAATAAATGATTATTGATTAATGAAGTTCATGTTATCCTTATTTTTTAAGAAAACTTGCATACGCTTTTAGCTTCTTTGCTTTTGTGCATATGTATGAATTGAGATGTCATAGAAGATGAATTCACATTGTTTTTTAATTCATTTAATTTTTTTTCACAATGCAATGTTGTTGTTGGAAACATGCTTCGATTTGTCCCATATTTCATTCTTAGACAACATATTCCATACAAAGAGCCTTCTAATCATTTGAGGGTTTAACATTTCTTATATTGGAACAACGATCTACGTAGGCATGGAATAAAAATTCATTGTCTTCAAAAAGTAAGGACAAATTTCGCAAGCATGGAGATGTCCTAGGAAAGATTATTGTTGCAATGTTTTTTTGACAATGTGTTTGTGTTTGTGATAGAAGGAATTTCATCATGCACTAGATTTTCTTTACAATGCAATGTTGTTCGCAAAGGCTTGTATGTGATAGAAAAAATTCTTCAATGTGTTTGCCTTTTTATGGTCTCTGTAGCAAACTAAGAATATACATGACTATAAAAGATAAATTTTGTGTAAACATGATGTTGTTGTCGTATCTACTATTGTTGTTATTTATTCACAGTGTATTGTTGTCTCTTGGTAATGTGCTTAATGCTTGTACTAGAAGGAAAGCTAGCAGGTGCTAGCTTTCTTATAGACACAACTAAAAGAACTATTGTTGTTATTTATTCACAGTGTATTGTTGTCTCTTGGTAATGTGCTTAATGCTTGTACTAAAAGGGAAGCTAGCAGGTGCTAGCTTTCTTATAGACACAATTAAAAGAACATAATAAATTATTTAGGGGTGGCTCCCTTTCTCTAATCAACACCATGATTAGCTATTATTGTGAGTTATACACTTGTTATTGATCTTGTTCATTTTGTTACACATACAATGATGCAAGTAGTGGTAGTATTTATAAATTCATATTTTCTTCGATAATTTGAAACAATGATAATAGTTTCTTATTTTATTTTCAGAAACCATGGACCATGAAGCTAGTGGGAATTCAAAGGAATCATCAAAGGAAAAAGGAAGTTCACCAAATACAACACCAAAATCTTTAAATGGTATGACAATTTTAAAATTAGTCTGTACTTTGTTACAATGGTTGCTAATAAATGATTGTTGATTAATGAATTTTGTGTAAACATGACTTTGTTGTAGTATCTACTATTGTTGTTATTTATTCACAGTGTATTGTTGTCTCTTGGTAACGTGCTAAATTCTTGTACTAGAAGGAAAGCTAGTTGGTGCTAGCTTTCTTATAGACACAATTAAAAGAACTATTGTTGTTATTTATTCACAGTGTATCGTTGTCTCTTGGTAATGTGCTTAATGCTTGTACTAGAAGGAAAGCTAGCAGGTGCTAGCTTTCTTGTAGGCACAATTAAAATAACACAATAAATTATTTGGGGGTGGTTCCGTTTCTCTAATCAACACCATGATTAGCTATTATTGTGAGTTCTACACTTGTTATTGTTCTTGTTCATTTTGTTACACATACAATGATGCAAGTAGTGGTAGTATTTATAAATTCATATTTTCTTTGATAATTTGAAACTATGATAATAGTTTCTTACTTTATTTTCAGAAACCATGAACCATGAAGCTAGTGGGAATTCAACGGAATCATCAAAGGAAAAAGGAAGTTCACCAAATACAACAAAAAAATATTTAAATGGTATGAAAATTTTAAAATTAGTCCGTACTTTTTTACAGTGGTTGCTAATAAATGATTGTTGATTAATGAAGTTCATGTTATTCTTATTTTTTAAGAAAACTTGCATATGCTTTCAGCTTCTTTGCTTTTGTGTATATGTATGAAATGAGATGTTATATAATATGAATTTATATTTCTTTTTAATTCATTTAATTTTTTTCCATTATAAATTCTTACAAATGTTTGCAGATGCTAAGAACTATGGTACAAAATGTGAGATTCTAAAAATCTATTTTATATTCATTTTCAAATAATTTGACAAAATTCTAGTATGAAATTTACAACTTAATGAATTTGATTTATTATTGAATAATCTCCTACCAAATATTGCTATGAAAATTGAAATTCACCATGTTAGTTGGATTTTCCACATTAAAGATCCATTTTTACACAAAAACACATGCAAATAGCACTAGAAGTGGGTTTTAATGTGGAAACCCCATACTAACATGGGTATTTTGATTTTCCTAACAATTTTAGCTTTGTGATTAATATTGTTTAATAATATTTTGTATTTCATTCCTTCCATAATTTTTTTTTTCCATAAGCTGTGGAATTTTGTGTCCCTGAAATTCCAAGTAAAGGAGTGAAGAAAATGTGAAAAACAAGTGATATACAAAAAATGTCTCCTTCAATTGGTATGGTTGTTTTATATTTTATGTATACTCTCTTATAAATGGTTAGGTTAGGTGGTCTTGTAAATTTTAAAATAACATTACATGACAATATTTAACTTTTAATTTCATTTTGATTTATGCAAATAATTTTTTATTTTTGTGTGCAGAATCGGTTGGCACCAAAGCAAGTGAAATGTTACAGTCATCATCTAAGAAAAAGAACAAAATCGACTCAAATGGTAGTATCAATAACACCTTCAACTTCTACCTTTGAAATGATTAAAAAATACAACACATCTAATAAATATGAGTTTGTGTAAGATTGGTATGTCCAGATAGAAACTCCCATGAATATGTATCCTAATATGTACTTATTTGGATCCATCGATGAAAAAGAACTTGAGATATTAGGAATAATTATTAATTTTTATGCTTACAATGAAAATGACATTGACTTTCAAGTGGAGGTGATTAAAGAAAATGAGGTAAAATTAATTTCTTGTCAAGTGGAGTATACAAAATTTAGACCAGATTTGATTGAAGCTTCAAGTAAAAATTCACCAAATACGATAAAGAATTCAATGTTTAAGTTGGATAACTATGAGAGTTTTGCTACATTTGGATTGAATAGTTGCATATATATTTTAGAACGCATCACTACAATTCTACGATACCGCTATGTAAGATGTTAAAAAACATCATCTGTACTTCTTTATTTACAACAAAAAGGAAAACTTCTTGACAAAATACCAGATAATAAACTAGATTGTCATTTACTTGCTTTGAAAAGAGTATATTTATCTGAATTAGAAGAGAACATTATTGAAAGTGATTTCAAACCTACTACAAAATTTCAAAAAGCTAGGAAAGTTGAATTTGAGACAGCAAAACTTGCAGATCAATGTGATGAAATTCATGAAGCTTTCAAGCATTGCTATCTATTTTCAAACATATTTAGTAGAAAGGTGGTGTTGTAATATGTAGAGAAGCCCCCAAAGTTTTTAAACTGAGATCAAGAGATGATTTAAATGTTCAAGTATTAGTGAAATCATTCCTAGAGAAATTTCAAACCTCATTGCCTGATGCTCTTTTGATTCCATTTGACATCAATGAGTCTGATCCATTGGTGAACTCTATCAAAATTATAAATGAGATAGATTTAGATGCTAATAATATCAATTTTTGGATAGTTGATGGCCAACACCATTCAAGCAGTGAACGAAATTTTATCAAATACTAAATATAATGTATATACGAAGGCGAAACAAAAATATAAAAAACGCAATGCTCGATTCTTGCGTCCATCAGTTGAACCCATTGAAGTGATTCACATTTGTTGTCAACTAAATTTTGCCAATAAGGTATTCTACAAAACTCCATTTATTGATTGTGTCCGATCAGCAAGAAATTTCTTAATTGCCAATGACAAATTAAAGAAAAGGAGGATTGGATGTTCCAAGACAACTGAAGACAACGAACATTTTTTTTTTTTTTTTTGCATTTAACATTTAAAGTCGATAATATGTGTCATATTTTCTAATATTTGTAATGAATTCTCATTAGTTTAATCCTTCTTTAATTTCATCTCTACATTGAATTTTTATTAGTTTATATGTATGATTTTATCAGGTCGATGATGAAATGTTGTGCTCCTTCTTCGACTGTCCAATTACAAATTTTTCTGATAAAAGAATTCTCTTATATCTTAATCAAGATATTTGGGATAAGTGGGACATTGTCTTTAATTGTTACCAACTAGGCACATTAAAGTTTTCTCCAAGCCGACCTGATTTTGAGAACTATAAGAAGAACAGTCTACACGGTTTGACAGCGGCTACTTTTCGTCCCCTTCAGGGATTAACCATAGAAGAAATTGGTTTAGTAGCAGAAAATTTATTGAATGGAACCATTTGGTTTTCTATTCCACCTAATCATCCAACATATGCCATAAAATTAAAAGATTAATTTTCTAAATTGAAAACCAACAGAACAATATTGGATGCAATGGTTGCATATTGTCAAAGTCATGATGAGAAATTGAATGATAAGACTCTTACCACATTCAATATTCTTGAGAATTATGAAATTAACGAGTTCATATTTTCCAATTTATGCAAAACTATGGAGGGGTCTACTTATGTAAAAGGAACACGAAATACAAAGATAGATTCTCTTTCTAAAAAAGCATGTGGAGTCCTTGACAGAATGATAAAAGAATCAACAAACATTCAACAGATTGACAACAATTTTGAATTTGGTTGTCATTTTGGAGTGCCTGATCTTTTGTCAACACTTTTGCACTCTTTTCCATGTCAGTTGCAGCTAGTTTTACATACTGACCTTGTTGTTCTGGATATAGTGGCTTTGAAAAAATAACCATTCCAAAAGAGCTATTATATTGAACTTTTTCGATTTCTTATCGAAAAAAATGAGTTGAATGACTTTACTACAGTTCTCTTAGTAGAACTTTGGTTTCGTAATGATGTACGTCAAACTTTGGAAATTGCCATACATAACTCCAAGTTCAAATATAAAATGACTATTGGAATTTATGAATATAAGTCCCAAAATAATTATAGTTATGATATAGTTTTGACTATACATTTCTATACTTCAGAATTAAAAATGTTCGAGGCTTCAAAATACTCTCACACACTTGAAGACACACTTGATGAAAATGAGAGAGATTATGATTTCTGGATGGATTTATTGGAAAGACATCAACAATATAGTGATGCAAAAGTGGTTATTTCTCTTTATGCGAGGGAAAATTTAATCAAGGCTTGTTGTATATATAGAAGAAGAATTGCATGTGTTGTGCAAATAGAATCACAAAGGACAATAATGTTGAATAGTTACAAATCTTTTCAACTATCAAACCAAGGATCCATTAGCTTCTTGGAAAATTCAGGTACTATAGTTTCTTTGTTGTTTCTCTTATAAGACTTTGGATACTATTTTGTTCAAATGTCTTAATTGTCAAAATGTTTACTACAATGAATAATGATGGGGATTCTAAAACAGAGAATGATGAAAGTGGGAAGCAAACAAATAATCAATATAGTGCACATGATGTTGAAACAAATTTAGATATGGAAATAGGAGGAGAAGATGTTATTATACCAGGTACATAATTTTTTTGGTTATTGCTCGTGTTACTTTTTTAATTTATTTAATTTTCATATTTATAACATTTTCGGATGTCTATTATAGGGAATTATGAGAAGAAAGGAATTAGTCAAGACATTGACCATGAAATGATGGAGATAGAATTACTCTCTCTCTCTCTCTCTCTCTCTCTATATATATATATATATATATATATATATATTCTAAATTATTTAAAAAGAAAGTATATAATGACAAGGGAATGTCCCAAAAAACTACAACCAAGACCAAAATATTCTATGGATGATTAAAGATGATTCATTGTCTATATAGTTGATTTATGCTTTTATTCATTGTCACAATTTATAACATTTTTTATGTTTATCATAGTGACAAGCAAGGAGAACAAAAACATTGATCAAATGCATGTGAAACAAAGCTATAATCAAGCAAATGATATCATATTAGGTAGTTAACATGAACTTTTTTTTTTATTCTTTTGTTTGTTTTTTTATTCAATTAATCATTGTCACAATTTATAACATATTCATTATACATTATAGAGACAAATAATGAGAATGAAGACAATAATCCGAAGATTGAGAAACAAAGTTGTAATCAAGAACAAAATATAATATCAGGTACTTGTAATTTTCCCATTTGTTTTCCTTATTATTTATGTTTAATGTAGAGACAAATAAAGAGAACAAAAACGATGATGAGGTGCAAAGTTATAATTATGAAGATAATGCCATATCAGGTACTTATTACTTGTCTTTTTGTTTTATTATTCTTCAAATTCTAATGCTTCTATACCATAAAATTGTATATGTTTATTATAGGAACAAATAAAAATAACAAAATTAACAATCAAAATAATGTTAAAAGTGTGCGAGTGTGTATTTCGTAGGTTACATTGATAAGGCTTTTCTTTAATTGCGAATTTTGTATTGAATATATATTTTATTACATAATTTGATCATATTTAATTGAAGATTTAATATTTTTAACTCCAGGTTCCTTGAAGATGACAAAAGAGAAGATTGTTTCATCTATAAGAAGTCAAAAGAACACACATAGTAAGTGTATTGTTTCGATATTTTTTTTAGTAATTTTTGTAACAAGAATAAAATGGTTTGACTAGACTATTTTTTATTGTATTGCAACCCAAATAACTGAAAAGAAATTAGTTATTCTTGAATTAATGGACATTTTTTACCATAGCATCGATGATGAAGCAACAAACAAAGGACATATTGAGAAAATGGGAACTGATGCAGATTACAAAATAGAGAAAAAGTTATTTTGGATTCATCCACTTGCAAATACATTTTTTGAAATGTGTTTCAAAAATGAATATTTTGAAATTGCAATTTGGACGACAGCTTCAAAACAAAACACAACAAGAGTTTTAAAAAAGTCATTTTCAAAAAAAATACAAGATAAACTTGTGTTTATGTGGACTGCTTCAAAGTGTAAACCAAAAAAGGGACATAAGGCCATTGACAAATAAAAAAAAGGTATACACACTAAATCATTGAAAAAAGCGTGGGAAATGCATACCCAATATGATGCAACCAATACTATTATAGTGGATTGTTCACTTGAGAGAATGCAAGGAAATCCAAAAGAAAATGTGACTCTTGCCCCTCAATTCATTGGAACAAATAAAGAGGATGATTGGTTGATCGAAAAGCTATGGAGAATGTTGATTAAATGCAGCGAGGCAACAGATGTGCGAGCTATTTTGAAGGATGTTTAATAACATATAATAGTACCTTAAGATGATTAGTGTCTATTTCATGTCATAATATGTATGACATCATGAATTATTACTATATTTTGTAGCCCTTTTAAATTTAAGTTGACTTCTATTTCACAATACTAATAAAAGAATTGTTGATTTGGTTTGTCAAAAGTAGAATACAATAATTTTATGTTCTTTATTTTTGTGACATATTATTGTATTGATAACAATTATTGATTTGAATGGTTGTTTAATGTTTTCATATCAAAATTTCTCATGCTATAGAAATTTTTACAATGGATTAAATTGTATGTAAAAATTAATAGATAATTGTTCTATTTGTATTGAAACATTACAATTATTTTTTTCAATTGTGGTTTAAGTTATCATTATATATCCTTTGAAATTAGTAATGCAAATGATGATTCACTGCATTGTTATAAATTTTTTTTATTTCATATAAGTTGAAAAAATATATTAGGATGTATGTAGCCCCAACAATAGACATAGAATCTTTACTAAAAGAAGCACCAAAATAAACTAAAGTAGAGACTCTAGAGCATATAATTAAGTAGGTTTGAAATTTAAAAATTGTATTATATTACATGTGGAAACTAATATATAATTAGTTTGTTTAATTGAAACCATTGTAATTATATCTTTCAATTCAAATTAAACAAATCATTATAAGACTTCAAATAAATGATTTAAATGGTGGGTCAATGTGATCCTATAAGACTTGCTTATTCCATACAAATTAAATAAAGGTATTAGGTTGTACATATCATTAGTTTGTTCACTCTACTAGGGCTAGTAATTATAATTTGTGATTACCGTTAACTCATAAAAAATATTAACATCATTTTTGAAATGTTAGGTTTTTATATCATTAAGCAATAAAGTGTTGAAGTGGAGATATGTTAATATCATAAGTGTGGTTGGAGTGCAATTGCAGACGCAAATGGGCATCACTAAAAGTTAAAAAACATGTTGTTGATATTTAAAATGGAAGGATTTTTCTTCCAATCGTACACCAAAGATGAACAAAATTGTTATATTCAAAGAGAACCAGATTGGCAGTTCAGTGATAGGTCCTATTTTTTCAGGCCTTTTCATTCAAAACTATTAAAATATTTCTTAAAAAATTATGATGTTGCAATATGGACATTAAATGTCACTGACAAGTACATCTGACGAGTACTTGAAATATCAAATATTGATATAGAGGACTTTAAATTCGCATGGAACAGGTCTCATTGTCATTTGCAAACAAAATTAGAAGCAGGGAGGACAATACAATTTTATGAGAAAATGTTGACTGATGTGTGGTCCTAATATGGAGATAATTATGAAGAATCAAATGTATTGCTAATAGATACAACAAAGCATACTTCTCAATTCATCGGATATCGATCAAACCACATCTCGATAAAAGCCTATACAGGAAAAGAGCAAGATACTTGGCTTATGCATATTTTATTCCCCTTTCTTAAGACACTTCATCGTATGAAAGAGAAACGTGAGTACATTCGAATGTTCAATAGAACATGTACTTCATTGTAGTGGATGAAGATATTCTTCTTTATAAATTTGTTCACATGTACATTCCAATTTTTGAATGCAATTTGAACATAGTTTTTCTGAACCAATTTGTACAATTTTATATCTTTTGGAATCTTATATGGGAATTTTCAATTTTAATTTTTTTTTTGGAAAAAAATCATAACTTTATATTAATAAAAAAAATTACAATGGGAATTGTCAATTTTTTTTTTCTAGGAAAATCTTTTATTTATGTTAAAATAAAAGACCGGGCCATAATTGGGTTATTACATTATATTATTATATATTTCTATTATTATTTATAATTATTTTTGCAATGACTTTGTTGTATCAATTTTGTTGCTAATATGTGTGTATATGTGTGTTCTTAAATGAATTATTTCCCATTGAAATCATCTTACATGAAGCATCAATGCATCAATGTATTTTTATTGACTTGTATTTACTTATATCCATAATACTCATACATAAATGTGAAATAAGTTTTGAAATAGAGCTCATTGCAAACAAAAGTGCAATTCTTATTGAATAAATTATAATAATTTACTTGATAAATGCTACAAGCACTATTGGCTATTCAAGCGAATGGGAAATGTGTCATAAGAAAATGATTTGAACTGTTTGAAGCATAAGATATCTGATTTCTCAATCCATATTTTACATAAATTTATATACTTCAATCAATTAATGGTTGTAATTAAAATCATGTATCATATAGAAAATCAACAACACTCAAAATTTGTTATTGACCTTTTACCTATAAAATGCATTAATATGAGTGCATAAATGTGATATTTATTGTTTGAGATAAAAATCTATTATAAATAATTTTGCATTTGTAAATAAAAACATATAATTAATGATAATGATTCCTAAGTGGACTATCAAGGTTTGATTGGATGCTATCATAGATAATTATGTCTTTGAACTTTATTTTTTGAATTTTTGAATTTTTTTGTTTTTTATTTTTTATTTTTTTTAAAATAAACTGAAATCATATCATATGAGCCATAATTTTTTTTTAATTATTTTTTTAAAATCAACTATTTGCTTATGTAATCATATATCCCATATAAGTTAATAATGAATCCATTTATTGACCTTTATTTGTCTACCATAATCAGTATTAATTTCATATTGTATTTTTTTAAAAATAAGAATCCATGTAAAACGAAAAGCTCTTCTTAATAAAACATGGAAAAATTAAGTAAAAACATGTTAAGTGGGCCATCTAGATTAATTAAAGAGATAGATGATAAATATTTGTATTTAAACTTTTTGCACCATAAGACATTTATTTTCCCATCCATTTTAACATATTTTCATTTTCAATTTTAAATAATTTACTTGTAATTTAAACAATCTCATAGAATCCACCTCGACTCAAAGCTATTTATTGTATTCCATTTGGTCATATGCATTAATGGAAGTTTATAAATGTGATATATTTTTGAAATGTAGCTCCTAATGTAAACAAATATATATTTTTTATAAAACAAATTAAAAGTAATGGATACTAAGTTATAAGTGGTCTATATAAAGCCATTTACCAACTTTTATTTGCTTATCATGAAGTTTAATATAAGTGTATAAATGTGACATTGTTTTTTCTAGCTAAAACTCCATGTAAAAGGAAATGTTTTTCCTAAAAAAACATGAAATAATTAATTGATAATGAATAGTAAGTAGATTCCTCAAGTTCTCTTAAGATATTGGTCATAAATAAACGTATTTAAACTTTTTACAACATAAACCAAATTTTGATTTTGTCATCCCTATTAGCATTTTGTAAATACGATTCGTAAATAAATCATTTATAATTGAAATAATAAAATCCAGCTAGACATAAAGCATGACATATTAAATTCTATTTAGTTATATGCAATGATACAAGGTTATAAATGTATTATATTTTTGAAATAAAGTTCTTAATGTAATTAAAGATACATTTATTATAAAAATAATAATTTAAAATCAATTGATGATGAGTTCTAAGTGGTTTGTTATATTTTCAATCGATAATTTTTTCTATATATGCATTTTTAAATTAATTACATTTTGAAATAAATCTCTTAATGTAAGTAAAGAACATCTTTTACAAAACTAATTAGGATTTATTGATAATGGGTTTTAAGTGGTTTATTTAGATCGTGACATGGAAAATCATGTGCAATAGATAAATGACTTTTAGTACATATTTCATATTCAAAATTAATATTTTAATGATAAATTATTAGTAGTTACATTAAGTATTTAATAATTAAAGAGCATGAAGACTATATAAATTTCAACTAAAATCCATATTAAGTTGTGTTTCATACTCAATTATTCCCCATAAACAATTCTTATAATTTTCTCCTCTTAGTGAAAGTATAATAGGTTGTGGGAAAGGGGGTTAGAGTTGTCTAACACAAAAATCAAACATCGATGACTCTATTATGTTATCCATAACTATAATATATTTCTTGGATGTTAGGCATACTTTAAATATGATTTACCTTAAATAAATTGTTTTTAAGATTTTTGTTTTACACTCTTATTGTGAATTTATACTATTGTACCTAATAACCCCATGTTTGACTTATTCATGGTCTCTAATTCGTTTGACATTCCTAAATTATTTTTATCTTAAATTAAGTTAATATGATGATTTACAAAAGAATGAATGTTGTTGAAGGCCTTGTAATATAATACTTCCAAATTTAATGAAATATGTGTTAATACCTCCATGTCAAAGTTATGTTAGAACACCACATGTTTACATTGATCATTCAACTACTATTTTGTTTTAGAAGTTTCAACCCCTTGCGCCACATCAGCTTTCAGTGTCCCTCTTTGCCTCTTGCATATCACATGAGAAGATAGAGTAGGACAAAGACACTGCATTCATAGAGCTCTTGTTGCAAGGTTTAGCTCAAATTTCTTGAGCATGTTTTTTGGTATCAAGCCCCTCTAAGTGTTTAGTATATGGCACATTTGTGTTATTTCAAGTTGACTTCACCACGACGTGCTCTTATTACACCTACTGCAAGGCATGCTATATTGCATTTGATTTTCATTGACTGCTATTAGTTTGGGCATTGACCAAAAATTTTGCCCAATTCCCCTAAGGGTTACATTAGGCATCAATTTTTTATTTTATTTTTTCTCAATATTTAAATGCATTTATCTCTCATGCCATTGGTTGATCAACTGGGGGTCTTATTTTGGAGCCAACAACGACCATCTTGGGATAGAGTAAAATTCCATATTTCCAACCTCCTCTTCGAGAAGATGTATTATATCAAAACAAGGACCACCAAAAATAGGTAGACTTCAATACATCTACTCTGTAGAAAAGCGAGCATGTCTTTCCAGGTTGACTTAATCTTACAATACAAATTTAAGCATTGGCTTCCCTATTTATTACAGAAATCAAGGAAAAATTCATGTTAAGCAAGGATTATATGCTAAGGACCTTAAATTTCCTTCATGAATTTATTGTATATCTCAAGTGTATAATTTAGCAGTTTCTCTTGTAGTGGTTTGTCCCTAGTGAGATGCTCTGGTAGACATTGACATCTAGTGTGTTTGTAATTCCTATATCTATATACCATAAGAGCTCGGTTATGTGTTGTAGCCTTTTATTAAGACTTGAATCAGTTAAAACCTTGGACCTATTGAAACCCTATATTGAGGCTTGGTTCTATTGAAGCCGCCATACTTTGGACCTCTTCATTGCAGTCTCAGGCCAGTGATATAGCTACAGGATTTTGACATATTTTATGCGGTGAACATCTATTAAAATCTCAGATTATCTCCTATTTACTGATGCTTGGACAGAACTTTCGAATTAGCTAAGTCACCTATTTTTATTTATGAGCTTAGTGTTAAGTTACAAGACTATGATAAGACTCAGCGACTTATGTTTCGTATACAAATCTAGCTTGTAAAGCTAATCTAGCTTGTAAAGCCCGATCCTCTGGAATTGAGCCCCAAGAACACCTCTGCACTTACCTTTGTGGAAGTAGAGTGGTGATACAATAATATATGTGGAGTATATTTGAATGGATATCTTGTGGACCTGTAAACAAATTTAGTCCCAATACCATGCTCAAGCAGGCTCTAATGTTTGTCATTATCGTGGGAGGATAGAGATATACCATAAGAGCTCGGTTATGTGTTGTAGCCTTTTATTAAGACTTGAATCAGTTAAAACCTTGGACCTATTGAAACCCTATATTGAGGCTTGGTTCTATTGAAGCCGCCATACTTTGGACCTCTTCATTGCAGTCTCAGGCCAGTGATATAGCTACAGGATTTTGACATATTTTATGCGGTGAACATCTATTAAAATCTCAGATTATCTCCTATTTACTGATGCTTGGACAGAACTTTCGAATTAGCTAAGTCACCTATTTTTATTTATGAGCTTAGTGTTAAGTTACAAGACTATGATAAGACTCAGCGACTTATGTTTCGTATACAAATCTAGCTTGTAAAGCTCGATCCTATGGAATTGAGCCCAAGAACACCTCAGACTTACCTTTGTGGAAGTAGAGTGGTGATAACACATATGTGGAGTATATTTGAATGGATATCTTGTGGACTGTTGTAAACAAATTTAGTCCCATTACCATGCTCAAGAGATTATAGGTTTATTACTATCGAGGACACGTTGAGAAGCTAAGAGCTGTTCCCTTGCTGTAGCTCTCTTTTATTAAGACTTGAATCAGTTAAACCCTCAGACCTATTGAAACCCTATATTGAGGCTTAGTTATATTGAAGCCACCATACTTTGGACCTCTTCATTGCAGTCTTAGGCCAGGGATATAGCTATATGATTTTGACATATTTTATGCTGTGAAAATCTATTAAAATCTCAGATTATCTCCTATTTACTGATGCTTGGACAGAACTTTCGAATTAGCTAAGTCACCTATTTTTATTTATGAGCTCAGTGTTAAGTTACAGGACTGTGATAAGACTCAGTGACTTATGTTTCGTATACCAATCTAGCTTGTAAACCTCGGTCCTGTGGAATTGAGCCCAATAACACCTCAGACTTACCTTTGTGGAAGTAGAGTGGTGATAACACATATGTGGAGTATATTTGAAGGGTAAATTAGTGCTTCCTTGGAGTTCAGATAGAACACATCTGTAGAAGTGTATACCAGTGTTTATTTGAAGCTCAGGTAAGACAGATTTGTGGAGGATTAAATATTCAACTGTGTAGGGCTCGATGATATTGGAGGCATGAAAAGTCAACAGTAAAACTTGAAGTGGTGACAACTGGAGGCTTATACAAGTTGAGATGAAGAGCGACGTTAATTTTTTTTTTATATTTTTACTTTTTCATCGGAAGACTGACGCCTTACACGTCGGAAGAGCGATGTTAATATTTTTAATATTTTTACTTTTTCGTCGGAAGACCGATGCCTTGCACGTCGGAAGAGCGACATTCCTTTTTTTAAATATTTTTACTTTTTTTTCGGTAGACCGACGCCTTGCATGTTGGAAGAGCGACGTTTCTTTTTTAAATATTTTTAACTTTTTCGTAAGTAAAGCGAAATTACATAAGCATCAGACACATGATGTTATAAACGTCGGATGACATTTCATCGGAATTGCGATAGTTGTAAAACATCGGAAGAGCAACAGTTTGGAAGACGTCAGAAGAGCGACGATGTGTAAAACGTTGGAAGAGCGACGTTTTTGAAAACGTCGGAAGAACGACAGTTGTTTGGAAACGTTGCAAAAGTGTCGCTCTTGTGACACTTTATTGAAGTGTCAAAATTGTGACGTAATGGCTAACCATGTTTTTCCTGACCTCAATCTATCGCTCTTGCAACGCCTATGTGTCGGAATAGCGACAAATTGTCCGTCAGAAATTAGGCAAAATTTTCTAGTGCATGGAACCTTTATCGCCCTATCTACCGCATTCCTCACTTATTTTCAGTTACCCATTCACCATGATTTGGGAATGGAGTTACTGACTCATTTTAGACAAACCCCCGCCATCCATATCTCTAACCATCTTCATGAATGGAGGTGGTGTCACAGTTTATGTAAAGCTAAAGTCAATGATCGGGTACTCTTAGATTTATTCTTGAAAACTCTGACGGTGGAGATTTCAAAGGATGTGGTGCAGCAATACCCCACATCTGAAGAGGACGCAATTAGTAAAGCCCAGAAGATTGAACTGATTTATACGTAGTCAGGATACATTTACAATATCCTGCCTAATGCCCCACGCCTGCAAACTTATCAAGAATTACCAGGCGCGTCGAACTCTGCAGACGGATTAATTGGGTCAATGACCTAAGGTTACCTAGGTAGCGGTAGTCACAATCCCGGTTACGCACATAATTCTACCTAGAGCATGTCTCAACCCAGATTTCAAAGTCATCATATGCCTCAGCAAGATTTCACTAGTAGGGTGCAAGCGTATCACCAAGGAGGACCCTATCCTCCAGCTGAGGGAACCCAGTATGCAGAAAGAAACACTGACGGAAGAGCTCCCCCCCAACGGCCAGGTGTAAACAAGGGACAGTGTTATGCTCGGTCCCAAGCACACGACACACCTACGCAAACCAACACACAAGTGAACTTTGTGCATCGATCCCAAAATCAACCACACTAGTATAACCAAGAGAACTACCATCCTAATATGGTTAAGAAAAAATAAAAAAACAAGCCAAAATGGAACCTTGGACAGGGGGGTAGTGTTAGGTCCCTATATCACTAGTATAGCCCCTTATTATTGTTAGTGTAAACCCCTTATTGTTATTATTGTACCCTTGTAACCCCCATTTTGTTATTATTGTGCCCTTAAATTATTATTGTTAGGTCGGCTAGGATTACATTGTGGCCCACTAGGATTACATTATGGCCCCATGGACTCCTATATATAGAAAGGAGGTTTGTGAATTGTATCATCCAAGAATTGTTCATTCATGTAATGTATTGAGTTTCGATGGCTCATTTCCAAGGCACTTTTCTATTTTTGAATGGCTACACAACAATTGGTATCTTTGGTATCAGGTTTGGATTCTAGGGTTTTGCTGCTCCAAACAGGTCATCGTGGCATTTTCGCTATAACTTTTTTTATACAAAGTTTCAAAAGCTGAAATTTTTAGGGTGCGCATCTGAAATCCGGAGGAAGATTTTCTAAAACTTTCAGAGCTTGGTTCGCAATATTTTCGGAGATATCATCTGTGGAAGTTAGGCCTTTTTTCAAGCTCCTAAACAGGTCATCGTGGCATTTTCGCTATAAAAATTTTTCTACGAAGGTTCAGAATCTGAAATTTGGATGGTGCGAAGCTGAAATCCTGAGGAAATTCGTCAAAAAATTTCAGAGCTTGGTTCGCAATATTTTTTGAGATATGATCTGTGGAAGGTAGTGCTTTTTCAGGCTCCAGAATTTCATCTCAAAGAGGTGATCGTGGGAAAAGTTCAATAAATCTCTCTATGAAGATTGGATTGGAGTGCTGTCAAAAGTGGTCGCAATTACACGGCCTGTAGTTTCTTCGCTATCAATTTCAGAGACAAAGGACAAAACAATGACACGTGCCAAGTCGTACAAGTTCGCTCTACTGAACCAGTCCAGAATTAGGTCATTGTGGGAGATTGGACACAACTTTGTCTTGGAGAATTAAAATCAGGTCAAACCTGTGGCATTTAAAAGAAGCTTCAGAGGTGCCAGCCAACAAAGGCTGAATTTTAGATATCAAGATTTTCAATTACAGAGATAATCCAATTTCAATATCGATCACCTCAAAAACAAAAGGTGTATTTTTTTCCCAATTGCATAAGTCTTGTTTGAAGAATCAATTTTAATTGATTCCAAGGGCATATTGTAGAATAGATATCAGTATTGGGTTCTAAAAGATGCCCCGTAAAAATAATTCAACACCCATTAAGCCTTTAGAAGGCTCTACTATGACTCATGAAGATGAAGAATTGCAACATTATCTATCAAAATTACAAGAGCAAGTGCAAAAAATTTCACTCTCACAAAGAGCAACAAAAAATGAAATGGAATTTTTGAAGAAAGGCGTGGAAGAAAAGATGGACGGTTTGAAGAAATGCGTGGAAGCTACAGATGATGAAATAATGAAAAGACAAATATGTAAAACATGAAGAGATCTAAAAGCAGACATGGAAGGCTTGATGACAAGCTTAAAACCAGAAATGATTCCTAATGGCGGAAATATAGGAGAAGAACCTCCTAATGAGAACAAAATGAATGTTAATTGTGATTTCATAAACTTGAATGTTGGCGGGAAGAACCACCATATTCCAAAAATGGATATGAGGAAGTTTGATGGAAAGGATCCTGTAACATGGATACTACAGATGGAGCAATATTTTGATCTCCATAACGTGCAAACACACAAAAGGTACGCATTGCAACT
Source organism: Pinus albicaulis (assembly GCA_034641835.2). NCBI lineage: Eukaryota > Viridiplantae > Streptophyta > Pinopsida > Pinales > Pinaceae > Pinus > Pinus albicaulis. Next base: position 528,939,824 of record CM076571.1, on the reverse strand, counting down.
TTACATTTAGAACAAAATACATTTGTATGGTATCGATGGCTTTGCTCCCGTAAAAAAATTGTCACTTGGTCAATTTTTACGGAGGAAATGATAGCACATTAAGAGGATACAAAGAGCAACACCTTCTTTAGCCAATTGATAAATCTCAAACAAAAGGGTTTAGTGGGGCAGCACATTGAGGACTTCCAAAAATTGAATATATGGGTAACTGATATTCCAGAGGAACACAGGATTGATCTCTTCATAGGCACTCTAAAAGATAACATCCAACATGAAGTTCGTGTTTTGGAACCTGATTCATTGGAGAAGGCATTCAGGTTGGCAAGAAAAGTTGAATGTAAAATTATGGCGACAAGGAAGCCTACCACTCAATTCTATAAAGAAGGAAGTGCTGCTACACCTAGATTTCCACAACCTACAAGGTTGACACCACAACAATTGGAAGAAAAAAGAGCAAAAGGGCTTTGCTACAGTTGTGATAGCAAATACACTAAAGGTCATAAGTGTGCTTAGAAGAAATTATTTTACATAGATTGTGAAGAGGAAGAAGAAAATGAACAAGAAGAGGATATACACCAGGAACCAGCCCTAGAAGAGGAAGAAATGAATCCGACCATATTGTGTAATGCACTGGCAGGAATTACCACTCCTCAAACTCTCAAGATAGAAGGACATATCAAGAAGAAAAAGGTAATAGTGTTGATTGATTCAGTAGCACCCATAATTTTATTCATTGTAAGGTAGCCAAGGAATTAAATTGTTTCCTATACCCAGCACCAGAATGTCAAGTGATGGTTGCAAATGGAGGAACTATAAATTGCTCTGGAAAATGCTATAATATCAAGCTAACCATGGGGGAATATGTATTGACTAGTCCAATGCTTTCCATTCCTATGGGAGGTGCTGATGTTGTACTAGGAGTACAATGGTTACAATCTTTGGGGACGGTAGTTTTTAATTTTCAAGAACTTTTCTTGAATTTTTTTTCAGAAGGAAAGGAAGTCGAATTACGGGGTATTGAAGGGAAGCCGGGAAGGATAATAAGCTCTAATGTCATGACAAAGCTTCTAAAGAAAGAACAACGAGGCGTAATTGCACAATTATGCTCACTAGACGTTCCGACATCAAAATCATCTATTTCAGCAGATCTCCAACAAGTCTTGGACAATCATTCCAAGGTGTTTGAAACTCCCAAAGGACTCCCACCTATTCATGATCATGATCATGCTATTCATTTGATTCCGGGAAGTGTTCCTCCAAACATCAGGCCTTATAGATATCCTTACTTCCAAAAGAGCGAAATTGAACGTATGATTGCAGAAATGTTAGAGGCGGGTATAATTCAACCCACTCAAAGTTCTTTCTCTGCTCCTGTAGTATTGGTACACAAGAAGGATGGATCATGGCGAATGTGTCCGGATTATAGGGAGCTCAATAAGCTCACCATTAAAGATAAATTTCCCATTCCTGTGATCGATGAATTATTGGATGAATTACATGGAGCAATTTATTTTACCAAGTTGGATCTTCATTCAGGATATCATCAAATTAGAATGAAGACCGAAGATATTCCAAAAACAGCATTTCGAACTCATGAAGGTCATTATGAATTTTTGGTCATGCCTTTTGGCCTTACCAATGCACCTTCTACATTTCAAGGGTTGATGAATTCCATTTTCAAACCCTTCCTTAGAAAATTTGTGCTAGTATATTTTGATGATATACTAATCTACAGCAGGTCTTGGAAGGATCATGTTGAACATTTTGACAGGGTGCTCAAACTATTGCAGGAGAAACAATTATATGCAAAAAAATCCAAATGTTTCTTTGGAGTACAAGAGGTGGAATATTTGGGTCATATTGTATCTCACGAGGGTGTTAAAGTGACCCTAACAAAATTAAAGCCATTAAGGAATGGAAAGTCCCCACAACCATAAAGAATTTGCGAGGATTTCTCGGGTTAACAGGGTATTATCGCAAGTTTGTTAAGAATTATGGGAGAATAGCAGCACCTCTAACAACATTATTGAAGAAAGATGCATTTTCATGGACTCCTGAAGCAACTAAGGCCTTTCAACGTCTTAAAGAGGCAATGTGCCTAGCACCGGTCTTAGCTACACCAGACTTCACAAAAACCTTTATTGTGGAATGTGATGCCTCAGGAAATGGAATTGGTGCAGTTTTAATGCAGGAAGGAAGACCCATTGCTTTGAAAGTCGTCCAATCAAAGGAAAGTATTTACAGAAACCTATTTATGAGAAGGAAATGTTAGCAATACTACATGCACTAAAGAAATGGCGAACTTACCTAATGGGAAGACACTTCAAGGTAAAAACTGATCATGATAGTCTTAAACACTTTTTTGAACAAAGACTATCGTCAGAAGAACAGCAAAAATGGGTCACAAAGATGTTGGGTTACGACTTTGAAATAATCTACAAAAAAGGAAAGCTGAATGTTGTTGCAGATGCACTCTCAAGAAAGAATGAAGAGGTGGAAGCATTGCTTTGTGCTATTTCTATTATCCAACCAGATTAGATAACTGAAGCAAGAGATGAATGGAAGAAGGACAAAGATGTATGGACACTCATTCAAAAGTTGCAGCAAGATCCTAGTACATCTGATACACTTAGTTGGAAAAATGATTCCTTATGGTACAAAGATCGCTTATATCTTTGTAATAATTCCCAACTAAAACAAAAGATTCTTCTGGAATTGCACACTTCTCCTTTAGGAGGACACTCAGGATTTTTAAAAACTTACCATAGGGTGAAGAACGAATTTTTTTGGGATGGCCTTAAATCTGATATTCAAAATTTTGTGGCGGAATGTTTGGTTTTCCAGCAGAATAAAGTGGAAACAATTAAGACCTCGGGACTTCTACAACCTTTATCCATTCCAAGTCAACGTTGGGAGGAGATTTCAATGGATTTTATCACAGGTTTACCTAAGTCCCAAGGAAAGAGTGTCATCATGGTGGTAGTTGATAGACTTACCAAGTATGCACACTTTTGTGCATTATCTCATCCATTTAAAGCAAGTACAATTGTTACTACATTTATGGACACAATTCAAAAGCTACATGGAAACCCAAGGGTTATTGTGAGCTACAGAGATCCCATTTTTACTGGAAATTTTTGGACGGAGTTATTTTCTTGTTTGGGTACTCAATTAGCTCATAGCTCATCTTATCATCCTCAATCTGATGGTCAAACTGAGATAGTAAATAAATGTTTGGAAGGATATCTTCATTGTTTTGTATCTGATAAACAAACACAATGGGTCAAGTGGTTACCTCTCGCTGAATGGTGGTATAACACTTCCTTCCATACTGCAGGAAAAATGACCCCATTTATGGCACTTTATGGATATCATCCACCATCCATCACATCATATTTAAGGGAAAATTCTAAGGTTCAAGCAGTGGAAGATCACATCGAGCATCAGCAAGAAGTTCTCCAACTCTTAAAGGATAACCTGAATTTGGCACAAAATCGAATGAAACAACAGGCAGATCAACATCGTAGCGAGAGAAGTTTTGATGTAGGAGATTGGGTATTTTTACTGCTACAACCATACAAACAAATGTCCCTCAAGCAAGCAAAGAAGGATAATAAATTATCGCCAAAGTACTATGGTCCTTACAAGGTGTTGCAAAAGATTGGTACTATGGCATACAAATTGGAGCTTCCTGCTTCTTCGCGAGTACATCCAGTTTTCCATGTTCCATGCTTAAAGAAGGTTATAGGTGAAAATCTTCCAGTTCAAACAGTATTGCTAGAACTTGATGGGGAAGGGAAAATCATATTGGAACCTGAAGCAGTCATGGAAAAAAGAACTCGACAACTACGGAATCGATCAATTTCAGAGTATCTCATCAAGTGGAAGAACTTACCCACCGAAGATTCTACATGGGAGGATGAGAATTTTATACAGAAGCACCCAGAGCTACTCAAGTGTTGAGGACAACACTTTTTTTGAAGGAGAGGGGCATGTTAGGTCCCTATATCACTAGTATAGCCCCTTATTATTGTTAGTGTAAACCCCTTATTGTTATTGTTGTACCCTTGTAACCCCATTTTGTTATTATTGTGCCCTTAAATTATTATTTTTAGGTCGGCTAGGATTACATTGTGGCCCACTAGGATTACATTATGGCCCCATGGACTCCTATATATAGAAAGGAGGTTTTGTGAATTGTATAATCCAAGAATTGTTCATTTATGTAATGTATTGGAGGTTGCCCCCTCGAAGTGGCTCATTTCCAAGGCGTTTACATCTCTTTTCTTCTATTTTTGGAGCTGGTTACACAACAGGTAGCAACCAACATCACCCACCGTGATCCCAGGCTGGAGGCTACTCCAGCAGTAATCAAAACCAAGAGCTAAACAATGCCCAAAGGCAAGGCAAAAGGCCATCTCTACGAACAAACCATTCTTGTTCAATATGTAGTGAGTACGAGCACTATACTCACCACTGTCCCAATCTCCCTGAGCTAAAAAAGCTTCAGAGTAACCGAGGATAAGGAGGATCTTCTGAGCAACCCGTTGTTATGCAAGAACCTTTCCCCCACCAAGGAACGGTCAGCACTCAGCAACAAAACCGAGACGATTCCGAGAAAAGCAGCTATGAAATTTACATGACTGGGGAAGAAATGTTTTTCCAAACATGAAATTGCAGTTACGACACCCCACCAGACTCCACTACGTCAAGGGATAGTGCTAGTGCACCGACTGCACCTTTGACCATTTCAAAGATGCCTATAGAACCAATGCCAAAGATGGAAAAGGGACCTAATAGGCGAGCAGGTAACTACTCCAAAGCATCCCATAATTATAGCATCGTGGATGATTTAACTCAATCAGCCGCTGCTATGTCTGTGCTCGAAGTACTGTAGTCATGCCCAAAGCAACGGAAAGCCTTAATTTCTGCGTTAGGTGCTATCGACCCTGCCGATACGTGCATGATGGATTTTGACTTAGACAAAGCCACCCCTAGGCTTCCTTCTATGGTCACCTTCTAGATACCAGTGTCAGTCCATAATTTCACCATTCACCATTTTGTCATTGACGAAGGTGCATCGACATGCATCATGTAAAAAAATGTTTGGCAAAAGTTGGGTTCTCCGAAACTAAAACCCTCGGTCATAATGCTTCGAGCCTACGACGATCATCCCTTGACCCCCGTTAGCCTCTACCAAAATGTCTCGGTCTGTTTAGTCGGCAACATGGTCCACATAGACATCGAAGTCTTGGACGCTCACTTAGATTACAATATACTCCTCGGGTGAAGTTATATGTACGCCATGTCAGCCATAGCCTCCTCCATCTTCTGCATTATGATGTTCCCCCATGAGGATCACATCATTACTGTTGACTAGCTGACACACAGCAAGAAGCGTCCCCTAACCAACATGGATGTAATTATACCCTATGTAGATACAGCCGCAAATGGTCTTTCATGGTACCAAGAATATGGCCCTAACCAATTCAAATCATCATCCATCCTAGGGTCATTCCTAGGAGATCCTCCCATTATCCCTGACGCATCGCTCGATGCCACAGCGGCCCCGGTGTGCATGATGTCCACATCAAGCACCGAGGTTAGTCAGGACACAGACTCAAGTAGTAATGACACTGAGGCATCAGCCACGACAGCCTCTCTAGCCTACGCCTCCTCCCAAACCCCTTTCCTCTACCCTCTAGCTGGCTTCATCTCCTAGCAGGTTTTGGCAACACTCGTGTTACCCAACATATCGTTGGTGTTCCCAGTTTGGTACCTCATTCCCCTTTTCGAAATAGGAGCTACCAACGTTACTGCCATAGGGTTAAAGCCCCTCAGTCCCGAGGAGCCCCAACCTACCCAAGAAAGGATTGAGACCACCCCCGCAAATGAAGTTCCCATTGCGAAACTGGTTATCACGGCCAAGAAAACCACAAACAGAGGAAAGAATATGGTGACCCCCGCCATTCAAAGGGAATCACCAGTCTGTGCCATATGCGATGTTATAGGCCACCCTACCCACATATTTCTGGAGTTGGATGAGTTAAAACCACTCCTCAGCTCTGAAGTAGACATCTCGACGCTGCGTTCCCGTAAAAAGGAACCTACCACCAAAGGTAAAGGAAAACCACTGCGTACCAATCACACATGCACTCTCTGTGGAAACTATGGGCACTATACCCACCATTGTCCAGAGATACCAGAATATAGGGATGCATTGCATGAAATCGAGCGATCCTATCAAGAGGATCCCTCCATCCAATCTGTCAAAGATGAACCTCGTGTTGTCCTGTACATGTAGGAGGAACGACACTCACAAAAAAGACAGCCATTTGTCTCTCCTCCCCCCAAGCCACCATACACCAACCAGGGAAAAGGGAACCTGGTTGCCTCATCGTCTTGAGTTATCAGGCACATCGGTTACGGTAGACAGCTTGGTCGGGTCTTTGACCTAAGGTCACCTAGGCAGTTGTAATCTGTATTCGGGGAGATCCTAGATGGGGGCCAGTAAATGGCTATGCCACCCCCATGATCTCAGTCTGGGGGAAACCACAACTGAAATAAAAACTAGGAGCCAAGTAATATATCCCAAGGGAACAGAGGCGATGCCACACATTCACACTCCCGAAAAAATAAATTTTTTAGCGCCGGCATATATGCCCTCTCTCATCTTCTTTTTCAAAGCTCATGCCTTTCAATAATGTTTGATGAAAACATGATTCTTTCACTTGAGGTAGTTGTTTTTGTAGGAAGAGACCACAAACCTTATACAACACCATCTATTGAAATCCTTGGAGCAGGTATCATTTTACCCTCAGCATGATAGAGTCCCAGAAAACTTTGCATATCTTGACATCATTTCTCCATCACAAATAAACCATAAGGTCCTTATATTCGACTATGTTTATCATCACCCCACCCTGCATATGATAAACATCTGTGTTGGTCGGTAGAGCCTCCCCTACATGGTGCTCGTCACCAAAAGTAGACCATATAACACAACAAAAGTGACGCCATGGCCATACCATTTTAGTCCAGGAAGCACCTCGTGCCCATCCATTCATCATGCATAAGGTCAAGTTTACCATTCAAACTCAAACCCCCTTCTCGAACGACCAGGTTGTACAAGCAGATTGAAAGCGTGCCTCCGTGCATCGCATTTGGCCCACCATACCTCCATCAGCATAATCCCGCCTGCGACACTTCTTCATCTACTTCATCAACCTCGCACATGAGACCAACCAATGGGACCCCCACTCCCAGCAAAACACCGTCCTCACACCTTCAGTGAGTGAAACCTTTCATGTTTTTGGGTACCCGTCTCTTTGTTTTTTAAAAACCAAACCTCATTATTTTATTCTTTTGGTAAGTGTACAAAGACCGAAAACGATGCACTTCGCTGCTTTTCCCTCATATTTCATCTTTTCCCCCATAGCAGCAGTCCCTCATTTCCCTTGGTCGGAGTATTTCACCCCCACGCAAGCACCATCACGACATTCATAGTCAGTTCACACCCGCCCTAGAAGTCCTACCAACTCCAGGGATTTTCCCTTCAGAAATAACTATGACTGCCACCAAGCTGCTAAAGTATACTCCGATCTCGAGCCACTGAATCCCCATCATCTGTTTTCATTCACCTCTCACTAACATGCCTATGTTAAACCTATCACATCTAGGTCCCTGACCCCTTAGGTTGGTGACCCATGGTTCGGTTAAGGCTTCCTTTTGGTTGACCTCAACACCTCTTTTCCAAAAAGGAAGCGGTACCTTGGACCACCCCTCCCCATGTAAAGGGGTATCCTCGGGTGGCATTGTGGGAGACATCATTCTCCATAGATGTCATTGATCCTCCTGACATTCGACTACAAAAAATATTTCATGTCAAGATGGTATCATACCTTAAAACCATTTCACTTTGATCAGATCCGTCGAAGACCCATGCCTCCATAAGCATCTCTGTCAACAATGCTTACACGGGAAGGTCCCAACCAGTACATATGCATACATTGTGCAATTATATGCCATACCAAGGTTACGCATATGGGTACCACATTCCACCTATCTTCAAAGAAAAAAAAACCCTGAGGGCGTCAGCAGTCATCGTCAACAACTGCCAGCATCACTACTGCAGTAGTGACGCAGACAACACATGTATATGTCAATTTTGTTTAACTAGCCATAGCATCACGAGCATGGGACATGCCCACCTCATTGAAATTTTGTATATATGTTGTATATTTTGTTTGCTTGCAGGGGTCCCTTAGGCCATCGTCATCTCGAAAACGACGCAAGGTGTTGTCCATTCCAAGATTCACGTAGGCCTCTCTCTCTCTCTCTCTGTGCATGATACAGAAAAGAAACTATAATGTATTTATATAGTCCTTCCTAGACCTCACACATTAGGGGGCAACTGTTAACACTGGAAAATCGTACAACAGAAGATGACATTAATTAATGTCAAGCCTAAGGATTTACAGGGCAGGAACACATTATGGAATGAATAAGTATTTAAAATCTCTAAGGTTTTGAGAAAATCAGATTTGAACTAGTCTTAAATGCTAAATTACGCGCTTAATCCTTCGAGAAGAGCACCTTCTGCGTGCCTTTTTGCCAGATAAGCGTGCATTCCTAGAAATGAAAAAATGTCACTTTTTGGGACCACACAAAGCAAAGGATACTTACTCCTTATATGAAGCCGCCTAAGGACAGCCACCAACGCCTCCTTATACACTATGTGAGCACACAAAGGAATATTTGGAGCACACAATGGAATCACACCTCTCCCTTCGGTCACCATCCATCATGTACCAAGGGAGGGAAGGAGGATTTGAAATCCCCTATATAAAGCCACCAAGAGATGAAGAAAGGGTGATCACATTGTTATGCTGGCTAGAATTGCCCAAGAAATACCAGTGTTAGCCACCTATAAATTTTGTCAAAGCAAACAGATGGATAAATCTATGTTCAAGCCTTCAAGAGATAATTTCCCTTGAAAATTTATCATCCTTGAAGTCTTGTGATGTCCTTATCATCCAAAATTATCTTCATTGCTGTTTCCATTGATGAGCCCTATTGTTTTGTGAAAGAAACTGTTTTCAAAAGGCCTCCATTTTCTCCTTTTCACTCCCACAAAATCCCCATTTTCATCCTTGTTTCCTTCAAAAAATCCCTCAGAAAACATCCTCTTTTAACCTCTAAATCCTCCTCACCATCTTAAAACATGATATTCCCCCTCATTTGGTGTTGAAAATCCCCTCTTTAATCTATCAGAATCCTTACTTGGCCTTAAAAGTCCCTGTTTTTTGGCCTAAAAACACCCTTTTGCATTATAAGTTTTTAAGCTCCCAAGGGCTTATGGCTTTTAGACCTCCCGCCTCATATGACTATAGCCCTGCAACCGGGTGCTTAGAAACACAAACCTCCACTTTAAAAACCTTTCTTTCCCTTTTAAAACAGTCTTTCACTCTATAAAGGTATTAAACCCCCAAGGGCTTAAGTCACCCGCTAGCCCCGGTTCTTTCCCTCCATGAGACCACATCCAAGAACTTATCCCTAAGCTCTCCTCTCCTCATATTTCTCCACAAATGTGCCTTTCCCTTTATAAATTTCTCACCCGACATTTTACCCCATTTTCAAAACCTCCGCCTCTTGATTAAATCTCCGCCGTCTGATCGAATGATCCAACGGTCGGGACTCAACCCGATATCCCAACACCTTTCCACTGCGTGACACATCTTTTGACGTAACCGGTCCCCACCATATGTTCCACCTACACACATTTCTGCCTATCACGTGCAACCCACGCCGTCCGATCTGACACTCCAGATCCGACGGTTGCTACCCAATATCACGTAATTTTTGCACCCAAAGTTTAACGTTTCAAAATTGCGCGATATGGGTAGTTTTAAAAATACACGCATCACTCACTAAGTGGAATCGCATTCCAAACGCAAATACCACCTCCCCCCCTTTTTTTTGCACGAAAACCATTCCCTGTTTCCACCATACTACCCTCCGGAACATAATTTCACTTTTAATCCTAGTCTTCGATCTCTGAGATCGAACGGCTTGTGTTATATCGCAACCCCATTTGTTTTCCATTCATCCATTCTTCCAAACGACTTTGTCAAGTGATCTCCACTGTAGATCATCCTGATCTAACGGTCCACGTTCATCCTCGCACCCAAACCTCCATTTACCTGGTTAGCTGCTCTGCCAGGGTTTTTTCCGTTTTTCCGCTGCAATCACATTCTTCCTCACTGCTCCTCCGCCACCCCAGAGCCTCTGCAAGTAGTCTAAACCAAGCTTGTAGGTTTTTATAACAGTTTGTCATATGTTTTCAGGTTTTTTTCATGCCTGATGAAGGATAAATGTTTTACAGTCACAAAGGTGACACAAAAGCTCAGATGACAATCTCAGGGCCACGAAATAACATCAAAGGGAACCAGAATAGGAGACGAGGTCGTGTCTAGCTATGGATCAGATCCATGAATCCTCAGTAACCCTCCAGCTCAGTTAAACCCTCCACCTGTACAAAGAACACTCAGAGATGGTAAAGATCACATATCCAGTGGCATATGACAAGGCATAGAATACTAATAAAACCTCTGAAGGCATCAGTACATAAGCAGATCGAGCAATCAGGAAAGTTAAAACACAAACAGAGCTAAAACAGGTTAAAGTACAAAGAGACAGAGCAATTATTAGTGCAGAATGTTGACTGACGGAGACATAGCCCATCCCATGCACACAAGCCTGCCAAGCAGTTATTACACTAGGGAAGCTACTACAAATTGTCAGAAGCAGTTATTTAGAAGTACGGGGGTCCTCATGGCCCATTCTTCACTTAACTCACACCAAGAAGATAACAGTACCACTCCAGATGGTCTTTCCTCTCAAGGACACCCTATGGGTGATTTCTATCATATCAAAATGGTCTCAACAAGCTACAAAGTTATTGATTGTATCTAGAATTTAATGTTATGTTTATGACACGGGATGGAGCATTCGAATGCTCTCTCCTACCTCTGATGTTCATTAAAACTTTCCTCACCTACTTTTCCTCATTTTTCCTATAAAGACTCTTTGAAGTATCATTGTAAAAGGTTGGCATTTGGTGATTTCTAAAGTAATACATATTGCTGCTTTGAAGAAGCATTGGTGTTCTGAAGGAATGTGGAGGTCTTTGTTTCTCTGTTGATGAAGGAGGCTGGACCATTGGATCCCTAAGCCTAGTTTTGGTGAAGTAATTCTTATTGTTAATGTTATTTCCTTTTTTCCACTTTGTTCCATCATGCTTTGCTTACAGTACGATAAAAACTTTAGGCAGAGAAATGTATCTTAGAAGCACCTCTAACCTATTTATCCTTCACTGTTTATATGTTTTCCACTACTGAACATGACAGGGTAGTCTAATAGCTCTATTGAATATTCAATTTGTTTTATTTCAGAAATGGTAAATTTAGTTGTGCTAAAGACTGTTTAGGCGTTCCCTCTTTCTTTGCCATTGAATATTGTATCTGAAATCTCCCTTTAATTATTAATGTTTTCAGTTTGACAGAGAGGTCTGTTTCAATCATACCCTCTATTTCTTACTGTAATTATTGTGTTGAACATCTCTATAATTGCAGTCCTAGATGTATAAGGCATTCCCTCTTCTTTGAATGCAATTGTATGTCTTTGTTGATTTAAGCTCTCAACAGCGAACTTATAGGAGGAAATAGGGCGTTCCCTGAATCTTTTAAGTCGTTAAGAGAGTTTTAGTCTGCAGTTCTCTTTTTCTTTGAGTTTTATATTGATTAAGTCTGAAACAATGAGCTTACTGGAGGAAATAGGATGTTCCTCGAATCCTTTAAGTCATTTGTGAAAGGGTTTAGTTGATTTTCACTCTTAGTTCTTAATGTTCATCTCATTTTACCTATATTATTCAACAGATACTTTACCAAGTTAGATTTTCCCTTTGGTTTCCCCTTCCTTCTCAATCAGAACTATTTGGACTTTCACATGACTCCATTGCCCAATGGCTTGTAGATTCCCATGCTCTATCTATACCACATGAAACACATTTTTCCAACCAAAAAAAACAAACAACCCTGCACATCATAACTAGCCTAAAATCAACTACTAAAGCTTTCAAGACATATCTTTATGAAAACATTGAGAGATCCCTCTCTGAGACTAGGAAGGCTAGATCCTAGAGCTCTAAAGATTGGTTCTGATGTTGCCTTGTCTTTTGGTTAGCCAATCCACCAAAACATAGAACCTCCAACATAATGGCAATCACGGTGGGACCTATTGAGTATATGAAAGTCTAGCTAACTCTTGTGCACTCTTTAGTCATACAAATCTCTAAGAAAATCAGTTAGTAAGCCATAGAGTAGACTCTATTTGTTTGAGCACCTTAGCTAAGTGTTAAGATCAGACATAGGACACTCTCATAACCATAAAAATGTACAAAACCCAAAAAAATTTAAGTTTGGATTCATAATAAGCATGGTGGTGGAACCATAAAACATTTTACCTTCATAAAAAAATAAAACTTCCATCTGGAGACTCCATTAGCCCCAGTAGGCCTATTACCATCTAGGTCTCCAGATCTCTTTAGGACTATGTTAACCAGCCTTGAAGATTTTGAGAAGCCTAGTCCCATATTAGATAAGAAATTCTGTGAGGCAGAACTTTCAAAACAATCCCTACAAACTTCAGCCTCACTCATTTTGAAAAGCAGTCTGGCTTCACATAGGATCAGCACTAGATCCCATCCAGACCCTAATCCTCCTATAATAGTTGACAATCCAGAGAGAATTCTGTGGCAGACTCTTAGAACTGGAAAATTAGTTGTTGATAGGAACATCCCAAGAATGAAATCTCTCCCTGAAAACCTTGTTGTCTTGGAGAATTTACACTTTGACTTACATCATACTAAGAACATCTTTAGAACCAGATCTCAAAGTGATTTAAACCAAACTGAACTTGAAACTGCAGGTTTGCAACAGAGCTTTAGTAGAGAAGCTTCACCTTCTACTCCTCTTGATTCACAACTTCTTCACCACTTTATCCTCTTTCATAACCAATCTACTCAAAACTAGTTTGTTGGCCCAAGTGTTTCTTCCATTCCAATCCATACCACCACTTTCCAAAACTCTCCATTTCAACCCACTTTCCCTCTTGTCAATCCACCCACTATAAATCAACCTTTCTTTCCAGCCATGGCAGCATGGTATGCCCCATTATTGTTACCACAACCTATGGTTCCCTTACCAAATGACTATCAGTCTAAAATTCCCCATTTCACTGGAAAAGAATCTACCTTAGCTCAACAACATGTAGATAGGATGGAAGATGCTTTTGATTATATGGAAATAGAATATGAGACCATAAAGATGAGAATATTTGCTCAAATTTTAGGAGGAGAAGTAAAGAAGTGTTTTAAAGGCTTAACTCTTAATAGAATCAATGACCTTCCCTCTTTACATAAACCTTTCATAAACAAATGGGAACTCAAAAGCAACCCTCTCCAAATATTAGCAGAGTATAACAATCTTAAAAGAAATCAGGGAGAGAGTGTTCATGATTACTCCACCAGGTTTAACAGTGTCTACAATGCTCTTCCACCTCACATGAAACCCCCCCAAGGCATGGCCTTAGTAAAATATCCTGAAGGCTTCGATGCTGATATGGCCTATCAACTAAGGGAAAGAGATTATTTAACTCTAGAAGACATGCAGAAGGGAGTCGTGAGTGTATAAGCAAACTTAATTGAGAAAAGAGATAGGCTAAGATCAGAGAAGAGGGTAACTTATAAAGATGATTATGCACCCTCAACCTCATCCTCTGATACCAAAATTGACAACCTAGTGAAGGTAATGGAGAGAATGCTTGAAAAGATAAACTTGAATGATAGAGTACCACCAAGAGAAAACCAAAACAACCTCCAAAATAGAAATAGAAATCAGAACTTTAGAAGAGAAAACAATCAAGATAGGCAAAGAGATAATGACCAGAAAATTAGACCTCCCTTCCAACAAAACTACATAGATCAAGAGGAAGAAAGAGAGATTGAAAATTTGGGAGAAAACAATGTAAACTTGATTGGATCAGACAATGGGGATGATGTTCTCCTCACTGAAGAAGAACAAGGTTTCTTCTCCTCAGAACCAAAGGAGGATACATATGAGGAGTTTGAAAACTATAGATTGGGGTTTGAGAACGCAATCATGGAGGTACACAAACACTATGATCTAAGAAGAAAAGGGAACATAGATAGTCCAAATGACAAAAACACTAGTTTTGTTGTTAGGAAAAATACAAAAAATCAGCCTAAGAAAGCAGCAGAGAAAACCCACATTTTGGCTAAGAAGGTAGATTTAAACAAAGAGAAAAATAGGCATCCAAATGTTGAACAGAGTTGCCCTGGTACCTCTACTAGTGGCCCTATTAAAACAACTTAGATTGATAGGCCTAATAAAACTCAGAAAATCAGAATTGCTAAAAGGAATTCAATTGAAAAAACAGATGTAAATACGACAAAATAAATAGTCCCTTTCAGCCTTGAGGGAGAGATTGCAAAGATTAAAATTATCATACCTTTGGCTGAATTGGTAACCCAAGAAGTGTACAAAAACCAGGTCCTAAAAGCCCTGAATATAAATCTTGATACCGATACTCTAAACTTGACAGATGACAAGCCAGAGCTGTTGTTTGGTCCCAAAATTGAGGGAAAATACCAGGAGGGGGTTGTGCCTCCCTTTTATGTCAGTCTAAACATACATGACAAAACCATACACAATGCCATGCTAGATTCAGGAGCATCACAAAACCTTATTCCCAAGGTGGTAATGGAAAGCTTAGGCTTAGAGATTACTAGAACATATAAAGACTTATACTCCTTTGATTCCAGAAGGGTCAAATGCTTGGGGTTAATTAAAGATTTGTGTGTTAACTTGTCTCAAATTCCTGCCAAGAATCTTGTAATGGATATAGTAGTAGCTGACATTCCGCCAAAATGTGGCATGCTTTTGTCTAGATTGAGGATATGTCCTATCCCACCATACCAGTGTTTGGTCAAACTAGAAGATTATATATGGAAACCCTCATGAAATACATGGTGAGCAGCAAAGACAAACCTCACAACACTCCTTTTTGTTCCGCCCATTCAGATCTAGATTCCTTTATTTTATACAATGAAGATGAAGTCACCCAAACAAAGGAGGAAAACGAGCAGGACATTAGTGCACCAAAGCATTCAGAATTGTCTTCCTCTCAACCTCTAGATATCTCAACTCCCAGTAGCCTTGAGCAACACAAAACAGATGAGAGTGAAACATAAACACTTAGGAGAATGAGCTTTGATGGCTCTTGCAACATAAATAGTGCAGGAGCTGGTGTATGGATACACAACACAAACAAAGGACATGCTTGCAAATTAGATTTTTCATGCACTAACAACATTGCAGAATATGAAGCCCTTCTCCTTGGCCTGCACATACTTAAATATTTAAAGGCCAAAAGGATATCAGTCCAGGGAGATTCTGAGCTAATCATCAAACAAATCAAAGGGGAATATTCAACCAAGAACCCCAGACTCAAAGAATATAGAAACACTATGTTAGATCTCCTGAAAACTTTCGAAAAATATGAACTCATGTTCATACCAAGAGCCCAAAATCACCTGGAAAACAAACAGGCTTTTGCTACTAGTAATTTCCAAATACCACAAATCGATGAACAGTTCATTATAAAGGTGAAAAACAGACCAGTAGTGCCTGATAACGAGAATCATTGGCAGGTTTTTAACAGTGATAAACATATAGAGGATTTCCTACAATCAAAAAATGAGTTTTCCATAGTATCACCAAGTTTTAGCCATGAAAAAGAATGTTTAAATGGAGAACTAATTCCTGAAACAGAGTCCTCCTCTCCTACTGATATAAATTAGTTTGATCATCTTTTCAAAGACAAATTACCTGATGAGCCAAATCAAAAGGACCTCGAAGTTCTAGAATATAAAGGTGATACCATACACAAAGGCCTTGCTCCGTTAGAACAACTCTTTTATTTCAACGTTGTGGCTAAGGAACCAAAAGCAGAACCCATGGAAACTAATGTGGAAGAGCACAACATAGGCAACCGAAATGAGCCTAAAATTATTAAGTTATCTAGCACCCTTCCTGCCCACATCAAACAGCAATACATAGCACTCTTCAAAGAGTTTATAGATGTTTTCGCATGGGACTATAAAGATTTGAAATCATATGACACTAGCATCATTCAGCACAAGATTCCTCTTAAGAAAAACCAAAAACCTTTCAGACAAAAATTAAGGAGGATAAACCCTGTTTTATTGCCTGCAGTAGAAAAAGAAATTAGGAATATGTATGATGCAGGGATCATTGTTCCTCTCAGATACTCAGACTGGGTTTCCAATCTAGTTTCTGTCAGGAAGAAGA
Source organism: Pinus albicaulis (assembly GCA_034641835.2). NCBI lineage: Eukaryota > Viridiplantae > Streptophyta > Pinopsida > Pinales > Pinaceae > Pinus > Pinus albicaulis. The sequence goes on along the minus strand of CM076571.1, from coordinate 528,923,373 downwards.
CAGGGGAGATCAGGTTGTGTATTGACTTCAGGAACCTTAATAGAGCCTCTCTGAAAGACAACTACCCCTTGCCAAAAATGGACCACATTATTCAAAGGGTAGTTGGATAAAAAAGAATATCATTGTTGGATGGGTTCTCAGGTTATAATCAAGTGCTAGTTCTCCCAAGTGATCAACATAAAACTGCTTTTACTACACCTTGGGGGACATTCATGTAAGTCAAAATGCCATTTGGTTTGATGAATGTAGTGGCCACCTTATAGAGGGCCATGGACATAGCCTTCTCAAAAGACATAGGCTATTTTATAATCGTTTACCTTGATGACATTACTGTTTTCTCCAAAACTGATGAAGAACATTTGGAACATTTAAGGAAAGTTTTTGAGAAATGCAGAAGATTTGGCTTGTCTTTAAATCCCAAAAAGACACTCTTTGGCCTCCAGGAAGGAAATATTCTTGGTCACATAATCTTGGAATAAGGGATCAAAATAGATCCTAAAAGAATTGATGGCATACTAAATATCAGCCACCCTAGAAATCTCAAGGAATTACAGTGTTTCATTGGAAAGATAAATTTTTTGAGGTTCATCCCCAACCTTGCTGAGCTATTAAGAAAAATCAATAACATGCTCAGGAAAGAATTAGGTGTTAAATGGATAATGCAAGCTAAACAATCATTTGAACTGGTAAAGCAAGCCCTTACTAAAGCACCAGTCCTTATCAGTCCTGATTTCACCAAAGATTTCTATATTTTTTCCTTTGCATCTGAGCATACAATAGCTGCAGTATTGTTGCAAAAGAATAGCTTGGGGCAGGAACAACCTATATCCTTCTTCAGTAAAGCCTTAAGATATTCCCCACTCAAATATAATATCATGGAGAAGCAAGCCTTGGCACTGGTAAAAGCATTGAAAGACTTTAGGGTGTACATTTTACATTCGCATATCATTGCCTTTGTGCCACACACCGTAGTTAAAGATATTCTAAGTCAGGACCCCGATGGTAAAAGGGGAAAATGGATTGCCACTATTCTATAATATGACTTATAAATGAGACCTACTAAACTTATCAAGGGACAAGGATTGGAAAAACTCATGGCCGAGTCTAATATCAAAGCACTAGATATGAATATGGTTGATGCCTTGGAAGAGATAGAAAAGTGCCCAGCACCTTTTACTGAAGAAACATTCATGAACTCTCCATGGTATGCTGACATCATTTATGTGTTTCTTTATTTAAATTCTCCTCCTTCTTTGTCAAAAAAAAAATCTAGATTTGTAAAACAGACGGCTTTAAATTGTTGTATGATAGATGGAGTTTTATATTGAATGATGTTGGGATATTACTAAAATGTTTACTTGAGGTTGATGCAGGAAAAATCATGCATGAAATGCATGAAGGAGAATGTGGAGGGCACTTAAATTGGAAGACCATAGCAAACAAGATCCTCAGATATGGTTACTATTGGCCCACCCTTTTTCCAGACACCCACAAACTAGTAATGTCTTGCCACAAGTGCCAAATTTTTGATGGTAGAAGAAAGCTCTTGCCCTTACCCTTGAAACCTATTAGTGTTGAAGCACCCTTTCAATAGTGGGGATTGGACTTCATAGGGGAAATTCATCGATCCTCCTTAGCCCAGAACAAATGGATCCTCACAGCCACTAATTATTTTACCAAATGGATAGAGGCCATACCCACTAGGAATGCTACTGATTCTGTCATTATTAAATTCCTTGAGACCAACACATTGTCCAGATTTGGCTATCCTAGAAAAATAATCACAGACAATGTTGTTGCTTTTAAATCCAAGAAGATGGTTTATTTCTGCCATAAATATTAGATCACCTTGGGCCACTCTACTACCTATTACCCCCAAGGAAATGGACTTGCTGAATCCTCCAACAAGAGGCTGATCAACATCATCAAAAAGTTGTTGGAGCAGAACCAAAAAGCATGGCATAGTAAGCTCATTCATGCCTTGTGGGCTGACAGGTTAACCACCAAAAAGTTAATCAACATGTCCCCATATCAGCTGGTCTATGGCATGGATGTTGTTTTCCCAACATATTTTGGAGTCCCAGTCATGAAACTCCTTCAGGAATTTCAATATGAAGAAAATGATATGCAGAGAAGGATCAATCAGACCATTCATTTGCAGTAGACCAGGGAGGAAGTTTACCAGAGAACTCAAATAGTCCAAGAAAACATCAAAAGGTTATTTGACAAAAGGACTAAAGAAAATTACTTCCAGGTTGGAAATGTGGTTCTCAAATGGGATTCAAGAAGGGAAGAAAAAGGAAAACATGGTAAGTTTTAAAATATGTGGAAAGGGCCCTACATTATTCATTCCATAAGAGGGCATAATGCATTTTTCCTGCAAGAAATGAATAGTGAAGAAGTGTTGGGAGGTCTTGTCAATGGCAGGATGCTTAAACACTATTTCTGTCAAGAGTCTTACTTTCAAAGTTTTTTAATCCATTGTACATACCATTTGCATAAAGAAAAGGGGAAAGAAAAATACAAAAACAATAAAAAATAGAAAAAAGGGCAGAAATAAAACAAGAAAGGTACAACCCCATACCAAAAAGAGAAATAATGTCTGAAAGTGTGCAAGCTCAAATGCCACTACTTTAAGGAGCACTACTGTCCCATCATACAGCCTAATCATGATTGGGCAGATTTCAATTTACTGCTGATAGGATAGTGAAGAATATTTTCCAAACTGTTTAATATTGGCTTATCGGTAGAACATGTTAGGATAGAAGAAAGAGAGGTTCAAACATGCTGAAAATCTGAACCTAGAATCATAAGAAATATGGCTCTAATTCTCTCAAAACTTGAACCAGAAAAGAAAAAGAAAACAGCTCTAACAAGATCAAAACCAGAGCTAAAATGAAGAAAAAAGGGTGACTCTAAAAAGCTCAAAATATGAGTCACAAAAGGAAGGAGGGATGCGCTAAATTTCTAGAATTTCAGGCCCTCACAATTTTGTTTCAATTTTCTGCAAAGTTTTAGTTCATGTGCAGCTTGTCTTTATGCCATGGACCCACAAAAAACCAGACCGTCTAATCATGGTTTGGCTGTGTTTTCAATTTCTGTTTTAGAATATAGATAATGGAGATCTGTAAGACTGTTTAATCCTGACAGATATTAGATCAGGTAGAGAAAATTATGAGTTCAACTGCTTAATCTAAACTCATGGAGAAATAAGGGTAGCATTAGATAGGTTTATTTTTCTGTTTGCAAAATAAAATGTTCGAAAAAGAGTTTGCCAGTCCAAGTGCACTCAAAGAAGAAAGCAATGTTAGGAAAAATAGTTTGGGGTAGGAAGAAGTGTCGTTCAAATGGATTTCTTGCTGCAGGGCAGTGAAACGTTTCCAAATGAAGAGTTCTGCCCAATGGAATGGCACTGGTCTACTAAATCCAGAGATTTCTGAGGTTCTGAACACCTAAAGGGAAAGTTTTCCTCCCCAAGTGGAGCCACTGTTAGCCACCTATAAATTTTGTCAAAGCAAACAGGTGGCTAAATCTATGTTCAAGCCTTCAAGTGATAATTTCCCTAGAAAATTTATCTTCCTTGAAGCCTTGTGATGTCCTTATCCTCCAAAATTATCTTCACTGTTGTTTCCATTGATGAGCCCTACTGTTTTGTGAAAGAAACTATTTTCAAAAGGCCTCCATTTTCTCCTTTTCACTCCCACAAAATCCCCATTTTCATCCTTGTTTCCTTCAAAAAATCCCTCAGAAAACATCCTCATTTAACCTCTAAATCCTCCTAACCATCTTAAAACTTGATATTCCCCCTCATTTGGTTTTGAAAATCCCCTCTTTCAACTATCGGAATCATTACTTGGCCTTAAAAGTCCCTGTTTTTTGGCCTAAAAACACCCTTTTGCATTATAAGTTTTTAAGCCCCCAAGGGCTTATGGCTTTTAGACCCCCCACCTCATATGACTATAGCCCCGCAACTGGGCACTTAGAAACGCAAACCTCCGCTTTAAAAACCTTTCTTTCCCTTTTAAAACAGTCTTCCGCTATATAAAAGGTATTAAACCCCCGAGGGCTTAAGTAACCCGCTAGCCCCAGTTCTTTACCTCCATGAGACCACACCCGAGCGCTTATCCCTAAGCCCTCCTCTCCTCATATTTCTCTGTGAATGCACCTTTCCCTTTATAAATTTCTCACCCGAAGTTTTACCCCGTTTTCAAAACCTCCGCCTCTTGATTAAATCTCCGCCGTCCGATTGAATGATCCAACGGTCGGGACTCAACTCAATAGCCCAACACCTTTGCACTGCACGACACACCTGTTGACGTAACCGGGCCCCACCATATGTTCCGCCCACACACATTTCTGCCTATCGCATGCAACCCGCGCCATCTGATCTGACACTCCAGATCCGACAGTCGCTACCCAATATCGCGTAATTTTTGTGCCCAAAGTTTAACGTTTCAAAATTGCGCGATATGGGTGGTTTTAAAAATAAAAGCGTCACTCACTGAGTGGAATCGTGTTCCAAACGCAAATACCACCTCCCCCCCTTTTTGTTGTGCGAAAACCATTCCCTGTTTCCGCCATACCACCCTCCGCAACGTAATTTCGCTTTCAATCCTAGCCATCGATATTTTAGATCGAACGGCTTGTGTTATATCGCAAGCCCATTCGTTTTCCATTCATCCATTCTCCCAAACGACTTCATCAAGCGATATCCACCCTAGATTATCCTGATCTAACAGTCCACGTTCATCCTCGCACCCAAACCTCCATTGACCTGGTTAGCTGCTCTGCCAGGGTTTTTTCCATTTTTCCACAGCAATCACATTCTTCCTCACTGCTCCTCCGCCACCCCAGAGCCTCTGCAAGAAGTCTAAACCAAGCCCGCAGGTTTTAATAATAGTTTGTCGTATGTTTGCAGGTTTTTTTTCATGGACGATGAAGGATAAATGTTTTACAGTCACAAAGGTGACACAAAAGCTCAGATGACAATCTCAAGGCCACAAAACAACATCAAAGGGAACCAGAACAGGAGGTGAGGTCGTGTCTAGCTATGGATCAGATCCATGAATCCTCAGTAACCCTCCAGCTCATTTAAACCCTCCACCTATACACAGAACACTCAAAGATGGTAAATATCACATATCCAGTGGCATATGAAAAGACATATAATACTAATAAAACCTCTGAAGGCATCAGTACAGAAGCAGTTCGAGCAATCAACAAAGTTAAAACACAAACAGAGCTAAAACAGGTTAAAGTACAAAGAGACAGAGCAATTATTAGTGCAGAATGTTGACTAACCCAGACATAGCCCATCCCATGCACACAAGCCTTCCAAGCAGTTATTACACTAGGGAAGCTACTACAAACTGTCAGAAGCAGTTATTTAGAAGTATGGGGGTCCTAATGGCCCATTCTTCACTTAACTCACACCAAGAAGATAACAGTACCACTCTAGATGGTGTTTACTCTCAAGGACACCCTATGGGTGATTTCTATCATAACAAAATGGTCTCAATAAGATATAAAGTTATTGATCGTGTCTAGAATTTAATGTTATGTTTATGACATAGGATGGAGCATTCGAATGCTCTCTCCTACCTTTGATGTTCATTAAAACTTTCCTCACCTACTTTTCCTCATTTTTCCTATAAAGACTCTTCGAAGTCTCATTGTAAAAGGTTGGCATTTGGTGATTTCTAAAGTAATACATATTGCTTCTTTGAAGAAGCATTGGTGTTCTGAAGGAGTGTGGAGGTCTTTGTTTCTCTGTTGATGAAGGAGGCTGGACCATTGGATCCCTGAGCCTGGTTTTGGTGAAGTACTTCTTATTGTTAATGTTATTTCCTGTTTTCCACTTTGTTCCATCATGCTTTTATTACAGTACGATAAAAAGTTTAGGCAGATAAATGTATCTTGGAAGCACCTCCAACCTGTTTATCCTTCATTGTTTATATGTTTTCCACTACTGAACATGACAGGGTAGTCTAATAGCTCTCTTGAATATTCAGTTTGTTTTATTTTAGAAATGGTAAATTCAGTTGTGCTAAAGAATGTTTAGGCGTTCCCTCTTTATTTGCCACTGAATATTGTATCTGAAATATCCCTTTAATTATTAATGTTTGCAGTTTGACAGAGAGGTCTGTTTCAATCATACCCTCTGTTTCTTACTGTAATTATTGTGTTGAAGGTCTCTATAATTTCAGCCCTAGATGTCTAAGGCGTTCCCTCTTCTTTGAATGCAATTGTATGTCTTTGTTGATTTAAGCTCTCAACAACAAACTTATAGGAGGAAATAGGGCGTTCCCCGAATCGTTTAAGTCATTAATATAGTTTTAGTCTGCAGTTCTCTGTTTCTTTGAGTGTTATATTGATTAAGTCTGAAACAGTGAGCTTACTGGAGGAAATAGGATGTTCCTCGAATCCTTTAAGTCATTTGTGAAAGGGTTTAGTTGCTTTTCACTCTTAGTCCTTAATGTTCATCTCATTTCACCTATATTATTCAACAGATCCTTTACCAAGTTAGATTTACCCTTTGGTTTCCCCTTCCTTCTCAATCAAAACTATTTGGATTCCCATGCTCTATCTATACCACATGAAACACATTTTTCCAACCAAAAAAAATAAACAACCCTGCACATCATAACTAGCCTAAAATCAACTACTAAAGCTTTCAAGACATATCTTTATGAAAACATTGAGAGATCCCTCTCTGAGACTAGGAAGGCTAGATCCTAGAGCTCTAAAGATTGGTTCTGATGTTACCTTGTATTTTGGTTAGCCAATCCACCAAAACACGGGACCTCCAACAACCAGCAGTGTGTGACCCGGAGCTGGAGATAGAGGGGTCTCGATTGTTGGCCACCCAACAATCCTAGTCCATCACAGTGGAGAGAGAGGGAGATTGCATCAGAGGTAGAGCTTGGAAAACAACATCCTTACATCGAGACCTAGAACCATTGTCTAGGGGCCCTTTGGCATGTGGGTAAAATTTCTTCTCCATATCGTTTCTTCAATAGGTTCTATATATTTTTTTTTTAGTTTTAGTTTACTTTGAGCATACATTCGCATATTTTTCCCTCTAGATTATATTATTTTGAGCTCCACCACTTTCTTCCTATTACTAATAGTTTATAGGGGTAGACCACACCCCTTAAACTGGTGCAATTTTGTACACCCGTGCGTCAAATCCACCACTACAGTCGCATTGTGACAACAATTGTGTCAATATGAAAATCAACCGTGGTCAACCATGGTCAACAATGTTTATTTAAGGGTTTATAATATTTATCCCTTTGGTTTAATATTATTCCCTTAGGATTATAATCCATTTTGATTTTAGTTTTAATTCATTGGGTTTATTATTCCATTGGGTTTAGAAAAATATTGTCTCAATATGAAAATCAACCATGTTCCAATTTTGTATTTAGAAAAACATAGTCTCAATATGAAAAAGATTGTCTTAATATGAAATTCAACCATCATTTTATGTCACACCCACTGGTACCACAATTTTTTTTTCTTGGTACCACGATTTGGACATTATGACACCAGGGACATGTCTTGTCATGCTCACATACAGGTAACAAATTTCCTCTGTAACCATAAGTTTTTTATTTATTTAAATGTTCGCTATGCATCGCAATGCTTGGAAGTTTTGAATACTGGTTAACGTTATTCTCCATCTCGTGGTTGCTTCGCAGGTTCAACGTGTTTCATTGTTGGGTCGATTTCTATCGGTTCCACTTTACTGCGTGGTCGGTATGCTCCAGGTCAATGTTTCTCTGGGTGGGTTTTCTTTTCTATAAGTTTGATAACCACTCTTTGTATCCTCCATTCGAAAAAAGTTATATGGGTTGAGCATTGTACTATTATTTTATTCTTCTTACATCCAGGGTTTCTAGAAAAAAGGCCAATTTTTTGTTTCCTTGCTCTGGTGTCTTCTGGGTAATTACTGGGTCGCTTTAATTCATAGGTGTTTTGACTAAAACCCTCAGTGAAATCGTTTCCAATCTTCCCCTATTTCATAGTTTGGTTATGTGCATAACTTTTTTATTTCAGGGTTTATTTCTTGTTTTTGGTTGTACTTACAAAGTTTCCCTATTTGTGGAAGGTGTCAAGGCACAAGCTTTTTTATTTTCTTTAGTTTTGAAAGGTAAGTCTCACCCTTTGGTTGAGTTTCCCATCTTGTGTTCTCTTGTTTCTATTAAAGACAACATGAATCAAAATAGTTGTCTAAGCTAGTCCTAATAATTATTCTTTTCATGAATAATAATAGTTGTCTAGGTATCCTTTGTCCCTCTAATTTACGAATTCGAACTCTGACCAGCAAAAGACGTTCAACCCTCCCAATGAATCTCCATGCGCTTGTCATGGTTCCAGGTTTGTTCCTTCGTCCATAGCAGAGTTTTCTAAAATTAAATGACCATGACATGTCCCTGGTGTCATAATGTCCAAATCATTTTGTAATGATTGAGCATCATGTAGAATTATGAGTGATATGTTTATTTTGTTCTAGAAAAACTCTTCCCAAATTTTCTTTTTGGGCTCTTGTTAAAGAGGCGCAAAGTTGCCTTCTCTATATAGTTGAGTGTTAATTTCTTTTGAATAGGAAGGAGATATCCTAATTGTATTTTAACTAGTGTAAGTTTAGCATCACTTTTTTTAATAGTTGAATGGGTCACACAACTTTATAATCAATTGTAATTATTATTGTCCCCACTGTGGACAATTTGAACTATTATAAGATTTTGACTTGTCACAGTATAAATATTAGTTACATTTAATTCTGTCTGTGGTTGGGTTTACAAATGGTCCTTCCAGTTTATAATACCCTATTGTAGCAGTTATCGTAATTCTAAAACAACGTTATTTATTTGGTTTACATATAATCATACTTCAATTGTATTATATGTTGGTTTAGTTGCATGCTAATGTTAAATTGGAATATTGATGTGATTGCTTGAGATTTTATTAAACTGCAGGGTTACATATATACTTCTCTAAAATATTTATAACTCATAACTGACAAATAACTACACTAAACTGTTAAACTGCCTAACTACACAATATCCCATAATATTACAACATTTCCCCCCTTAATTCGAAGGGATATCTGACATACCAAGTAAGGATCTAAATTTTTCGAACTTCACGCCCTAATGCTTTGGTTAAAATATCTGCAATTTGTTCAGAAGTTGGACAATGTGTCAGATGAATTGTTTTGGCCTCTACATGATGTCGAATCAAATGATACTTGGTCTTGATATGTTTGGTTCGATCATGAAACTTTGGATTCCTGGCCAACTAAGTTGCAGAAAAGTTGTCGACAAATAGAGGAGTTGAATCTTTTTGTTTCTCCTGCAAATCTTCGAGTATTTTCCGAAGCCAAATGATTTCCTTAGTGGCTTGAGCTGCTGCAACATATTCGTCCTGAATGGTAGAATAAGTAGGAACAGATTGCTTGCACGATATCCAACTAATGGCTGCTGATCCAAGATTCATCGAATATCCAAAAGTTGAGACTCCATTTTCTTTATCTCCATCAAAATATGAATCTGAATAACCAACAAGATGGATGTCTAAAACTTTGGAATATTTGATGCCGTAAGTTTGAGTTCCTTTTAAATATTTCAAAACTCTTTTTGCTGCTACCTAATGCCCCTCACAAGGATGATGCATAAACCTGGAAAGCATTCTGACAGCAAAGGTTATATCAGGACGAGTAATAGAAAAATAAATCAAACTTCCAACAAGTTGATGTACTTTGTTGGATCTTCAAATGACTTTCCTTCTTCGTAAGTGAGTTTCAAGTTCTATTCCTTTCGAGTAGCAACAGGATTACATTCTGTCATACCATATATGTTCAATAACTTATCAACATATTTATTTTGAGAGATGAAAATATGTTGTGGTTTTTGATAAAAATCAATACCAAGATAATAATGAAGTAAACCTAAATATATTATATCTAAAAACTTTGTTAATTCCTTGTTTATAGATGATATATATTCATCAATGTTTCCTGTGATCATCAAATAATCAACATATACAACTGATCTTCCAAATTTCTTAACGAAAAGAGTGACATCATCTAGGTCAAAATGTTTATAGTTTAATTTAAGAAGATGTTCAATTAGCTTCTCATACCATGCTCGTGGCGCTTGTTTCAAGCTGTATAAATACTTCATTAGTTTGCAAACGTTTTTTTCTTTCCTTTTAACGGAAAAACCTTCTAGCTGAAACATGTAAACATATTCTTTCAAATCTCCATTTAAAAAAGAAGTTGTCACATACTTATGATGAATTTGCCATTATTTCCGAGCTGCAATAGCAAACAAAGATCTAATAGTGCCCCATTTAGCTGTAGGATAAAAAGTCTCTGTATAGTCGATACCCTCTTTCTGTGCATATCCCTTCGCTACAAGTCTTGCTTTGTGTTTGTCTAGTGAACCATCAGCTTTATAATTAGTTTTATAAATCCATTTGCAACCAATAGGTTTGATGCCAGCAAGAGGATACACTAGCCTCCATGTACCATTTTTTATGAGAGAATCATATTCCTTTTTCATTGCATCTTTCCATTGTTCATAACTAGTAGCTTCTTCAAAGCAAGTAGGTTCACAATCCACGGGAAAATTAAATTCACAATGAGAATAGTTACCCGAGGAGCTTCCAGCCTTAAACTCATCATATTTTTTTGAAAATTTTCGAATACGAGTTAACTTTCACAAAGGTTGTGTAGGAAGTTGTTCAGGAAGTTGCTCATCTTCTTCATATGGCTCATCTCTTTCCAATCTTTTCATTGTTTCTGTAGAAACACTTTTATCAACTAATTCCTCATCAACAACAATGAAATTATCATCATCAACCACAACCAATTTCTCATCATTGACAGAAGGAAACTCCATAGACTGATCTAATATAGGAATGCCCCCTTCAGAATGGGGAAGTATATTATCTGATTCATAATAAAAATTTTGAGGCACAAACTTTTCTATTTGATTAAGTTGTCTATCAATAGTGAGGGAATCTTTATCAGTTTCAAGAAAAATTACATCTCTTGACAAAATAAACTCTTTGTTCTCTTCATCTTACAAACGGTATGCCTTAGAAGTCATGGAATACCCTAAGAATATACATTTTTTACTTCATTCACTCAAATTATTCCTTTAATGTTTAGGAATCATAGCATAACATTGAGAACCGAAAATTAGAAATGTTTAACAACAGGAAGATGACTATACCACATTTCATATGCAGTTGTGTTGTTAATGACAGAGGAAGGGCACCGATTTCTAATGAATGCCACACAGAGCACGGATTCTCCCCAAAACATTAATTTTACATCATTAAAAAACATCATTTACCTTACCATATCAAGCAATGTTGTGTTCATTCGTTCAGCAACATCATTTTGTTGTGGATTATATGGTATTGTGGTCTGGTGTTTGATGCCATTCTCTTGCAAATATGCTTCAAAAGCATGTGAAGTATATTCTCCTCCATTATCAGTCCTTATAGTAACAATAGAAAGTTGTGCTTCATTTGTTATCAAGGGGTGAAATTTCTTAAACATATAAAAAACTTGTGATTTTTCTTTAAGAAGATAAACCCAACATATCCTCGAATAATCATCAATAAAAGTGATTATGTATTTATTTCCATTCGCAGTTGATACAGACATTAGACCACATAAGTCAGAGTGTATAAGGCTTAATTTTCTTGTAGCAATAGACTTAGAATTCTGAAAATATTGTTTGTGATGCTTGCCCAATATACAAGAATTACATGGGGTTAATTTTCTGGCAACTATTGGAAGTCCCTTAATCCCCTGTTGTTTCATAATTCGAATACTTTCATAATTAACATGACTGAAACATGCATGCCATAATAAAGAATATGACAGAGTATCATTTTGTTGAACCAAATAAGTTGTGTTCAATGCAACAAATGAAATACCATGCAACTTCAATAATTTATATTCTTCCACACTAGTCATTACAGGTTTATTGTCAGTTTCTCTTCTAATTTCTACTTTACCATCAAATATGTGAATGGAATGTCCCTGCTGTCTTATTTGTATAATAGATAATAAATTTCTTTGGACTTGTAGAATGTAAAGTACATAAATCAAAATATAATTTGGAATTCTAGGAATTTTTAACTGTATTGAACCAATCCCGGATGGTTTGATTTGGGATTTATAAGAAACATGTACTACTCCGTCAATATTATCACTGAATTGATCAAAAAAATCTCTTCAAAAGGTCATATGACACGTGGCACCTGTGTCTAGAACCCAACTATCATACCATGAGGAAAAATAAGTACTAAAAACATCTTCCATGTGGAAATTACAATGTGCGACAACGTAATGTGCATTCTCAAAACACTGTCCTCTGTCTGGAATTATATGATCTTTGTTTTCAAGCAATTGTTCTTTATTTTCATTAATTTTATCCCAAGGAATTCTACAATTTGCAGCAATATGTCCAAGTTTACCACATATAAAACATTTGACAACTCGTTTATCAAAAAAATTTCTTTGTTGATCATTCTGCTGTCTATCTCCCTGAATATTTCTGCTCCCCCTACCTCTATAATTCTTCCTACCCCGACCTCTATTACCTCTAGTTTTTCTGAAAGATTCGTCCTGAGGCTTTTTGTCTTTTTGAGCAAGACATAGGGTTTCGGTATTAGAACTATGTGATGCTTCTTTCTTGCCAAAATCATTCTCTCTTTCTGCAATTTTCCCTACTAATTTGTCAAAATCTATATCTTTTAATTTCCCACTAACTTGGAGAGATTCCAAGTAGTGTGAATAACTAGGGTAAAGTGATTTTATAAAGGCAGTAAGCAGCAAATCAACTTTAACTCCAGTACATTCAATTGCATTATTGATGGTTTTAATTTCAGAGGCAAGTTTTAGAGGATCATTATCGCTCATTTCCAAATTAAATAACTTCAACAATAAATAAATTATCTCCAATTCAGAATGTGAATCATAAAGCTCTTTTAGTTTTGTTATGGCATCATAACATGCTTTACTCTAAGTAATGTATCTGCTTACCTCTTCTAAGACTAAAGCAGATATTAAGGCAAATGCCTTCTTATCCTTACTTTTCCAGATTGCGAGTTGTTTCCGATCATCAGGCTGCACTGGTGCATTCTCTCCTTCTCCTTCACAAACTCCATCCCATAAATCATTAAAAATGAGAGTATTTTTAACCTTTCTAAACCATCTTGGTAATTTTCTTTTCCATTCAAAATAACCTCGATTAAATATACCAAGGAATTCATCTTAAAACTCTAATTTGATCTTAAAAAATTATGAATCAACCATAAAAAAAAATCTACAATCACCGGCAGAGATTTCTCCAAAAAACTTTGTTTTTAACTAACAGATTCAGTGCTTCTATTTTTAACCACAAGCACGCACACATTTATCTTAAAAAAAACTCTGTATTTCTCTTTAAAAAAATTCTTTTTTAACTTGTATATTCAGAGGTTTTTATTGTTTTTTTTCTCAACAAAGCACATATTTCCTTTAAAAAAAATTTGTGGGTTTTTTATAAAACTTATAGATCATCAAACATGATGCTGGAGAAAAACAATTTCCAGCAAAAATCCTCTCCTGGGGTTCACGCTGGCAGTCACTCCAGCAAACAACAAACTTTCCTCCACAACGTTGGTCCACCAAAAAAAAATGTCTGTTCTGCACTGACAATCTGCTGGCAAACAAAATTCGCTAGCAATGTTTGCGCAGTGCTAACAGTGCCTCCTAGGCGCAGTCTGGTTCTTCTTCTGCACCGAAAATCCAATTGGTGGTACAGATGGAGAGTCAATTATGCATTGAAGACAGAGGGGGGCACATTGCAGGTTGAAAAACAATCAACCACTCCCTTGGCATCAATGTTGCCGCCATCCTCCTCGGATCTGAAGTGTGCTCTGATACCACTGTTAAATTGGAATATTGATGTGATTTCTTGAGATTTTATTAAACTACAGGGTTACATATATAATTCTCTAAAGCAGTTATAAATCATAACTGAAAAATAACTACACTAAATTGCTAAATTTCCTAACTGATAAACTGCCTAACTGCACAATATCTTGTAGGATTACAATAGATAAAAGAGTTCTTGTACGTTTCTTCCCTAAAACACGGTTTCTTTAAGATTCTGGAACTCTGTTGCTCTTGACTGAGTACAAAATTTTGCTATTATTGTATGAAACTTTGTAATATAGTTGGTGGTACATTTATAACTGTCTACTTCCTATGTTCTCTTTAATTTAGATTAACAACTATTTAACCCTTAGATCAACTGCTACTCTCTCTGTCTATACTATAAAAATATTATCCCTTAAATTTAAATGGAGGTTTTAGAAATTTATCTTTTTGTCTCACTGTCTAATCGTAAAAGTTTCAACTTGATTTATATGTATTAATGTACCTCACCATATGCTTATGGTATCAAATCCTTGGTTATCTGACTGTATGATTTAATTTATTCACATAATATACAAGGATATTTTAATTTCATATTTTAGATGACAACACTATTCAATAAAAGTGGGTGGTTAATAGTTCTTTTCGTGATCTAATATATATTTCAGAAAGTTTGGACTCTCCGGTGTTTATTTATGTAATGCAAAACTTATGAAATAAGAGGAACATATATGTTCATATTTATTTGACTCTCTTTTTCCTTCTTCGGTATTGTATTAATAACAGGGTCATGTCACCTCCGGTTGCACCTCATATTCTATAGGTTGAAATGATTTCTTTGGAACTTTTTACTTCATTACCTCTGTTACTCATTCATGATCTTTGGTACTACGATAGATGAATTAAATTGATTCATGTTTCCCTGTTACTCTGTTACTACTCTGAACTCACAGTATAACTTTTCCCCTAGCTATTACCATAACAGGACAATCCACTCCTTAGTAGCACTACTTGGAACACTTCAGTATGCAAGTTTCATAATATTAAGATCATTCTATAATTATCCAAATTCATTATTTCAAAATACATGTATCACCATGGTGGACTGGGTTTAGACTAATAAATCACAACGAGTGTGTAACACTTTAAAAAACAAAAAAAGCGTATAGTTTTTGATCAAATAACTTTAATACCACCGATTCCATTTTCTTTTAACTAAAGATCCAAATTTTCTCCAGCAACAATATGTAAAAAATACTACTCATATATATATATGACATTAATATTTGTATATATTTACTCACATTCTACGAAAAAATATGTCATTGCAATAATATAATAGAAAACAAAAATGCATGATAACAAAACAATAATCCTAACCAGTACCATTATTAGGGAGTCACTTCGGAATGTTACATCGGTATCTCCATCCAACCTATAACTAAATTCCTCCAGTTCGCCCTCAAGCTGAGAATTCTTAAGAGGTTATCAACAACCTATGTTGATCCCTTCAATATGTATTTAATACCTTTATTTCATGATAAAGTTTCCCTAAGTGACATCCCACTTTTGTGGACATTTTTATCCACTTTCCTAGGCCTTTCCATAAAAGCCCACCTTTCTCTCCCGCAATGCTTTTATGCTTATCCAATATTTGCATCTTTCTACAGCTAAGAAACTTAAGGTATTTTTCTCTCCCATCCATTAATTTTATCTAGAATTTCATTTATAATTCTTATCATGAAAGAATATTCCAATCTCATTTACTAATGAGATTTTTTTTATCCTTCTTTGGAAAGAATGTCGTTTTCTAGGTGTCTCCTTCCTAGTAGTTAAATTCCATTTATTAATTTAATAAAATATTCATTTATAGAAATATTCCAATAATATTCATGGATTTTCTTCCATTCATTCTAACCTAACTTATTCTAACCAAAACAATGTTACAACAACATAGGGATACTTCATTCTCCTCCCCTTTTATTAACATTGTCCTCGGTGTTTGTTGTCCAATAGTTTCTTCCTAAACCCTTGCTGGATACTTTGCTTCTTTTCATTTCCTTGCTCCCATATAATTCTTTGAAAGTAATGAATTTATTGCACTTTATCCTGGGCGAAGGCTCGATTCAGGAGCCATACCTCTTTCTAGTCTAAGATACGTAGGGTTCGGCTAGAAGATCTCCTTTGATTATAAAAATTGATAAACCACGATCCGAGTTCTATTAGTTCTATGTGGTTTTATTATTTTTATAAATCCTTCATATTTTCGAAGAAATTTCATCTTTTTTGAAGACCGAAAGGCAGATACTTCATGCCTTTCACACTTACAATCATCACTTTATTTCATTTTGTGTGACAACTCGACTCGGAAGCACACATACTCTTGCATTTTTTCCATGCTATTTTTCCATCATGTTCGTATACATGTTGAATATATACTTCATAACTTCAACTTGCATTCAACATACATTGGATGTTCATCCAATAAGGTCAACATCATTAACATATTAGTATAGTAGACCCAGTGGCAATGTCTATTAACATGAATATGGTTTAACTATGAACTTTAATATACAAAATCATGCATTTGTTTTCACATTGCTTACCTAAAGATAAAATTATCAAGGAAATGTTTGTAGCATGTTATAAATTGGATATTATTTTATCAGTAATGCATATACTATTTTAGCCACATCCATGGTTTTTATGTTATGATTAAAAAAAACCTTGAAGTGGAATTAGTTATGTTCTTCTGTGAGTGTTTTTCCTAGATGTTGACAGTCATAAATGCTAGTAGTCAAAATTATTTCACTATTCACCAGTGTTCATTATTAAGCCTGCATTATGTACTTCATAACGTGTAATTTTTTTTTTAAATCATTTTGAATCTTAATATTACTATTAATTCAGAGTTTTCATATCTTTTGTTAGGACCTAATGCAATTTATAATTATTATTTTGATACCCTCATCTTAATACACATGTGTCTTTTATATATATATATATATATATATATATATATATATATATATATATATATATATATATATATATATATAAGGTGTAGAAAATTCTACTCAGAGTTCTTATATCTTGTTGATTTCATCCCAAGGTGACTGAATCTAGTCCCTTCCTATTACTCTGAGTATTCATACATTGGAAATTAATTTACAAGGGATTTTCTAATTGCCTTAATCAAGGGGGTCACTAATTCAGCTATATGATACATTGGCAACACATTTTATTTTCTTTCCCCAAAATCTTATTCATTGTTCCAACAATTACATTCAAATGATCCTTGTTAGTTTAATCTCAACCATAAAAGTGTAATAATTGGAAGACATATGCTATTAGAATTTGTTTTCTTGGTAGTAGTACTTTAGTAGTATCAACATGCATATTAACTATGCTGAAGAAGATTTATTTTTATGTACTTGTTGTATATTAGTTAATTTATATCTCATGGATACATTGCTTGCTTCTTCCTTTCTAACGACAATTTTTTTTTAGATGTTTTGTTCATAAAAATACTTTGTATTCTCAACTTCCATTTCAAATTCTTACCTTCTTACTTTATTCCACTGTGAGGACCTATATTGGATTCTATATATTACCCTTAATCATGCAAAATTGATTGTATAAGGTTACTATTTTCAATTGACACTTATTATCCTACATTGAGTTCTCAATATTGAATACTATTATTCTTATCTTCCTCTTTCTATAATTAATTACAGTTCATGTATTTGATATAATTATTATGCATCCGAGGCATATTTCAACCTTCACTTCTATTTTTGAAGCGTCTGTAACACGATGTTCTCTTTACCGTGAATTTTTTCTATAGAACGTGTCATTGATTTGATTAAATATCTCCATCTTTCATCACTTCGTGCCTTTCCCCACTTGTCCCAAACTGATCATCACAACACCACTTGAGATTGTAGTTATTAATAAACTTGGTGTGGCACATATCCTTTTAGTAAATTTAGATCAAAACTCTATATATATATATATATATATATATATATATAACAACTCCCTTACGTTTAGTACAATGACAATAAGGTAAGGTCTCAACCATCTCCCAGGTCAACCCTTATTCACATTAAAGGTTGATCTTATCATTATATTAGATCCAAAATTTGGTCGGAAAGAATAATGGTTATCACCTTTGGGTTTTATATAAGAAAAAAACGAAGTTGTATGTGCAATATCCCCAACCACCTTTATAATTTGGCACATGTTTGAGTATGATTTCTCTTAAATTTGGCATGTATCTCTCGTTTTGATTTTAATTAAATAAATATCATTTCGAATTTATTTCTGCCAACCTCGTAAAGATTCCATCTATAGGCCTTCATCACATTATTGAAATAAAACATATTTATTTCCCATAATATCTCTTGAATCTCAGCTGCCCTTCTATCCTAATATTGAAAAGTAAGAGTCCATTGATAGGGAAGAGGTCAATACTTTCCACAAATCTAGTCGAGTACACTAAAATAGGCTTTGATTGAAAATTATTTCAGCCTTATTTTTTTTAATATATTTCTTCCACATTTCCTCATAATTTTTTTTTCCTAAGCCACAATTTCATTTTTATTTACTTCAACTGTATTTCGGTGATACCATTCATATCATTATAACTAACCCATGTCAGATAGCATGTTATAATACACAATGTTTTTCTCCCATAACCAACTTATATAGTTTTCTCACTAGAAACCCTTCTTTGAAGGTTATTAAGAAATTCAAATTGATTATTTCGTGTGTACACTCCTTCATGTGTGTGTTTGTTATCAATTTAAGGAGTTAAGTTAATTTATATTTTCATAATTCCCCAACTCCTACTCACCACATAATTTAAATAAGTTGTTTATGTTATTACTATCCCCCCAATTATTATACTCCAATGGTACAGTATAAATATTTTTAGTACAACTACTGTGATATAAATTTCTCTTGTCACTTATTTCCTAATGACAATAAGGAAGGATTATAAGAAACAACATTCCATGAATATAGCTTGCTACACATATAACAGATCATTTTCAAACCTAAAGTTTCTATTATGACAGTAATGCCAGAAATTCTTCTTGTCTCTTTATAGAATACTAAGCGTTTCATTCCTCAAGAAGTAGGAATCACTTTGTCTTCCAAGTATTTTTTTTAAAATATGACAATGGATAACAATTAAGTTTATTCCATAGCTACTAGAATTTTAGAACTTGGAAAATTTTCTTTCGTTTTGTTTCCACGACATTCGACACGTCATGCTAGTGGAAACTTACAACGACATGAGTGTTCTACTATATTACCGAAAGCTTGTTTAAGTACAGGAAATTCTTCTATAGCCAACCTATCTTGGTTTCCCAATTGAAAATGATATATTTTCTTTTCAAAGCATTATGTTCAAAAAGGGGGATAAAATTTCTTAGTTACTATATGAAGTTTCCCATGTGTTTATCTGCTCTAATTTAAAGCTGGGTTGTTTTATGCAATGGAAACCACAGTAGGTACTATTTACTTAATCATTTGAGATCCTCTAAACTGTAGTATCCTAATTTGTGGTAAGTTAGGTAATTCAAGTCTTAACCAAGTATATCTAAACAATTAAAACCTTTAATACCTTACCTTTCCTTTTAGGTCTATGCATACCCAATATTGTTATATTTACTTTACTATTCATTGGTAATTTAGGAGGATCGTAAAGGTCCAAGCCTAAGTGGCTTAAGTACAAAGGCTCAAATTAAAAGTGTCAGAAAAGTGGAAAACTTAGTTCCAAGTTGAATATATCATCTTTCCGATTCCAACGACACAGACGACACTCAATTCTGAGTCCGTATGAAGGAGTTAGAAGTAGTCAAAGTTTGTGGGTTGACTTGGTGATGTGGAAGCTTAAGGAGGCAACAAATTTGCAGAAATTCGGCCACTGAATTCTGGCCAACTCTGGTCGGATTTTGGGCGAAATTGTGGGACACTTAGTTTGACTCCTTCGGTCCAATTCCACGAATGTTAGAAATGGTCACTGGTTTTGAATATATATATATCAAGTGGTAGGGTGGGCCATGACCCCCGCCCTACCCCAACGAATCAACAAAAATATATATTAATGGGGGTGGGCAGTGGTCATGACCCCATCGCCCAACCACCTGACGCCACAAAAGGGTGGGGCCAACGGTTGTGACCCCGTAGCCCCAACCCAGATTCCCAATATGTGACATTTCCTGTGGAAATTTTGGGCGGGCCGCCTGATACGAGTCCAGCCCCCAACCTCTTAACGTACCTTCCTCTATTTAAAATATATGTTGCAGTTTAAAAACAATATATTCCTTTTTATGGAGGGGGCGGGGTTTGACCACCCGACCCCCTCCCTGACATTTTGGATCTAAACCAACTCAACAAGGACAGACTTGGTGAATTCCGCCCACCTTCAGTTATCTAAACCTACAATTCAGAAGTGCGCCGAGGCAGACCAGGAGCGACACGGAGCACGAGACAGAGTGGAACCTTGAGCGCTTTACAGGAGGGGGAAAAACCATGAACTGAGCTCGTTTCCAGAGGACCTAGATTTTTCTGATGTTTGATTGAGGAAAATTTTATATGGATTCTGCACTTCTCGGCGACACGAGTCCAGCAGTGTTGTCCATTTATTCATTAGAGGTCTCCAATTTTCAGGCACTTTCAGCTATGGAGGTATAAGGGTGTAATTTTGCATTGATGCTTGTACTTTCATTTTATTTTCCACTTAATGAAAGAAGGACTCCCCACTGATTGAGCAAGGCTCAGAGACATAGTCCCTCCTGGACAAACTCCGATATCAATTTTGTGTCTTCTTTGCATGATTTTATGTGCTTCTTTATTCTTATGTTCATGCCCTTTTAAGTTTCATGGTTAAGATGCAATTTTACATGTAATTCTTTAATCCATCTCAAAGCAAAATATTTTGGATCAAGTGGTATCAGAGCAGGTCTTTGTAGATGTGAATTGCATGTTTGTATGCTAAATAGAAACAGGCTACGAAGAGGCGAATGGAAACTAAATTATTTTGATCTCGAAGTGGGACATGTGCATCGAAGAAGAAACATGGATGACGATGTTAGAAATGAGGAGGAGCTAAACTTCCACAAGACATTCTACACAATGGCAGATCGAGTAGAGAAGTTGTTCTCAAGGCTTGAGAAACTAGAAAGTGAAGTGGAAAATGATCTAGAAGGACAAGGTTCAACACATGGAGATGATGGAGGGGATCAACCTCCTTCTCCTTCAATGAGTGGAATTTCCTCTTCTTCTTCTCACCATCGTCATAGGAATTCAGTAAATGCATCTAAGAAACCTTTCTTTAAATTAGATGTCAAATTTGATCTTCCCATCTATACTGGTGAAAATAATGTAGAAAATCTTGACTACTCGATTAGGAAGATTGAAGTCTATTGTAGGATTCACCTGATCGAGGAGGACGAGTTAAAGATCCAGTTGGCCTCTTTCAGATGAATGACATTGCTCTTGTCTGGTGGGAGAGAAAATTGCAAGGCAGCCAAAATTTGGGTAACCTTCTCTCCTCATGGTCAAATTTTGTTTCTACATTGAGAAACCAATTTTACCCTTTGGGATATAAGAAAAATTCATTAATGGAATGGCAACACCCAAGGCAAGGCAGAGGTCAAAATGTTCAAGACTTCACTAAAGAATTTAGAAAACAAGGATTGAATTTAGGCATTCCATTAGATTCACCAGAGATTGTAACCTAGTATATTGGTTCTCTGCATAATTACATAAGACATTCATTATTATTCTTTGAGCCTCCTACCATTAATGATGCCATTGTGAAGGCCATGCACCTAGAAAGTAGGGGAACACATGAACAAAGTGACCACCCAAAAAGGACTACAGTAGCCAAGAGAAGGGGAGTAAAGCCCTCTTTTACACATTGTGAGAAAGAGGGACATGACAAGGAAAGTTGTTGGAAGATTCACCCTAAGTTGAGACCTGAGAGGAATGAAAAAAAGGGGAATCAGACGACCGCTACCACTGAGTAGCAAAACCAATATTCTGAATCAGAGGAAGATGAGAAGGTCACAACTGCAGGATTTACACGAGGTAGAAAAATTGACCTGGGGTTTGATTCCAACGATGAAATGAAGCTTGCGACTTTTGGGATTGCAGCAGAAGGACCCATAGACTTGGGTTCTGATTCAGTAAATGAAACAAAAACTTCAATAAATATTGTACCAAATATGAAAAGGACACTTACTGCGGCGAAGTTCCAAGAACTTGAAGAGATTAGCGAAAGCATCCAAACAGAGAATACTGAGCTAAGAAGGATCCTACAAGAAGCAAAGGAAGAAAAACAAAGGTTACTACACCAGTTTTAAGCTAAGGATGAGGCCTTGGAAAATTTTCAACGTAACCAACCCGAGGAAAAAATAAACCCTTCAATTTCATGTAATTTTCATGATGATGAATTTGCTTCTTTTTAAAAACATACTACAGGGATAGAATCCAAACTACTGAATAAGATGGGGTATTAGGTGTTAGCTCCCTGTAATCAGCAAGATTGCCAAAAGTCCGACCGCAGGGAGAAACATCGTTTCAACCACTTTGGGATTCTAGGATCTAGCCCTCCTGAATCCAGAGAGGGATCTCTCCAATAAGTGCAAAGATGGATTTGTCTTTGAAGTTTTGGGTGATGATATTAGGTTAGTTATGAAGGTCGAGGTTTTGTTTTGTTTTTGGATGGTTGAGCATGATTACTGTCTGAGGTCGAAAGTTCTAAATGTAAAGAGTTTCAAAGGTGAGAAGTTGCAAGCAAAATAGAATAAGCTTTGGCCAGGAAGATAGATAACTGCAGGTTTTAGTCCATTGGGCTATGGAGTCATAATAGGGTTTAATTGAAACAACAAGAGGCAAGAGTGGTCCATGGGGCAAGTCATCTATGTGTAAGGATCTCTTTAAAGTTTTATTTATGGAATGAAATGATACAACAAGAAGGGAAATTAAACAGATGAAGAACAAAGAGCAGCCTAAGATCTGGTAAGTACTTTTAAACTAGCCAACTTTTGACATACACTTGAGAAAGACATGAAAGTAAACTAGGATTTGGTAAGTACTTTTAAACTAGCCAGCCTTTGATACACTTTCAATAGAAAACATTTAAAAACAGGGGGAACACAAATGATAATAAATAATGCTCTAAGATCTGGTAAGTACTTCTAAACTAGCCATCTTTCAACACATTCCAAGGGAAACTTTAAGTCAGTATTTTGGGATAAAACTAGGACTAGTGCTCACCATATCTTCCTTAGTTCATCACTACTTAACATGAGATGAAAATAAAATTTAAGAATAATATTCAGCTAAGAGAATAGGACAAGGGAACGCCAGCATTCCTAACTGCTCAACTAAATTAAATCATTCCTAAATAACACAGATTAGAAGAAAACATTCAAATAAAGATTTTCAGTCAGAGAAGGTTACTGATATACAGTAGGTCCTAACTCTATGCATGTTGTTATTTATAAGAGAAGATGAACACAGTGAAAACAGAAACAAAATATCAAGTTACAATGAGAAAAACATCACCGTCAACATAGACCAGGATCCCATAAATCAGCTTGTATTGATGCTCCAAACCAGTTACAGATTTAAGTCCAATGCTTTAATTTAGCAGTCATCTACACCTCCCAGACTAACTTATCTATTATAAGCAGAGCTCCAAGAGCCAGTGAAACCTATTTACAGATAGAAGTCTCAAGCTCAATTATATTTCAATGTTCAGTAGCCATATCAACCAATCCCTCTCTCATCTTCTGCAGTAGTATTTATAGAAGAATGAGGAGGTGAGATCTGATAAAAGATCTCTAGAGATAATTAATAAAGGCTTAATGGCTTCTTCAGCCTTTGGGGGGCTCGATGAAGAAGATTACATAGGTGTCCTCTATATTAAATCATTTTCATTAAGATTTAAGCTCGGTGGGAGCTCTTTTTGACTTTTGAGACTCTATGTTGTGTAATAGTTAGTCTGTTGATATTTTTTACATTAAGTTCTTTAGCAAAATTTATTCTCTGATTGCGCTGGAGACAAATATCTGATCCTGATCAATAACTTCGGCCTCTGATATGAATGCTTTGAGGTACAAGTGGCAACGTGGTAGCTGGGAGGAATCGATTTTCTTCAGCTGTGGCGGTGGGGGCTTTCTGTCTGATGAACCTTTATGATTTTTCCTTTAACTGTGTTTTAATAGGGGATTAGGCTTTTGATAAA
Organism: Pinus albicaulis; assembly: GCA_034641835.2. Taxonomy (NCBI): domain Eukaryota; kingdom Viridiplantae; phylum Streptophyta; class Pinopsida; order Pinales; family Pinaceae; genus Pinus; species Pinus albicaulis. The sequence goes on along the minus strand of CM076571.1, from coordinate 528,899,155 downwards.
CCATCTTAGACGTAATCCCCAAAGATCCGTCTTCAATCTTCTGTTCTGGTGTGTTCCTGTCTTCGACACTCATACTCTTTGATTTGTGCCTGATTCACTGTGTTTGTTGGTGTGCAGGACTGCGCAGGGGTCGTATGGAATTAATGCCTCATGAATTATTGATGGAACGCGAAGTTGAAACCTGCGAATGATTTCCTTTGATAAATCGAAGGTGGGAGGATCGTCACCCTCTGCCTTTGAATTTTCTTCAGTCATAGCGGAAAAAACCACTGGAACCCTACAAAATACAAACAATGTTATAAAATCCTGCATATATAGGTTTACTACTTCAGAGGACATGTGGGGAGAGCGTGGCCATTGGATGGCATCATCCAATGGTCGAGATTGATTAGAAGGGGTCAAAGGGGAATGGAGGAGGAATTAAATCGGAGCCTTCGATCGCGCAGAGATCGACAGTTGGGAGCAGAGGCGAAAATTCAAAGAAAATAAGTCATTTTTTGGAGAAATGGAGAAAATGGATTAAAAACTTTGTTTAAAATAAAAATGGTCACAAAATCAAGTTTGAGGATCGGGAGAAACGCGGGCCGTCGGATGAGATCGGCCTACGCGATCAACGGTGGAGAACGAGCGCCAAAAAACCTTTACAAAATACGACCAGATTTCAAGCTTTTAACAAAATTAGGATGAATAAAAACCCATGGGTCCGTAACTGCTGAATGGGTGAGGAAACAGAGCGATCAAGCTTGGGCCGTCGATCTGCAAATCAGATCGACGGCAGAGATGTTCAATGAAATGCGTCGTACCTTGGACTAACACACGGGCTTCTCTAGAGGGCGATCATCGTCCGATGAGCCGATCTTAGATCGAACGGTGGATGCTAATATCACGTTGGGCCTATGTCTGACTTTTAATGCGTGATGAAGGCGGTATTCAAAATTTGCTCAAGGCCACTTGTCGACTGGTGGATGGCATCGCTGCCAAACGGAAAAAACTGCCTCCCTCTCAAAAGCGGTGCGATGGATTCCGCCTGGTTTTGAACAGTGAGTGACTGGCGGGGACCACTGGGGCAATAGATTGTGCGCCGTCGATATGCAGATCAGATCGACGGTGGGGAGCGAATGGAACTTTGCACCGGTGAAAAACATTATGATATAATAAAAACCGACAAATTAATATAGACGAAGGTTTATACTTCAGGGGCGAAATATTTATTTACAATACGGCCTGGCGCCCGTCTGCGGGGTCATGGGTTATATGGAATGCAACATGATCGGGGGCCATAACAGACAGGGCTAATCGACATCGAAGCTTTTAACGTGGAAAAATATTTGTGCGCTTGGCTCTCTGCGATGCGATAGGCGCTCAAATGGCTTAGCACCTGGTTCCAGCACCAGGGCATATGGAGGGGAAGGGTTAAAGACTTAGCCCAAGGGGGCTTAAGTCTATAATATAAAAAATGTGATTTTTATGCAATTTCGATGTTTTTAATGGACGTTGGGGGGTTTTGATAAGGCAAAGAAAGGGTCTTAAACCTTATCAAAGGGGTTTCGATGGAGGAAAAGGGGAAAAAGATGAAAATGAAAGATTTCATGGGGGATGAAGGGGTTTAAATGAGGTTAGTTTAGAAAGAGGAAAGGAAAGGGAAAAGGAGTTTGCAGTAGTATTTTGTCTTGGAAATCAGCAGGACTCCTGAGTGTAAAATGGGCATAGCAGTGAAGATTTGGACAGAGGCATGAGGCCTTCAAGAGTCTTCAAGAGCCAACACTTTTTGCAATAAAATTTGTTCCTTGAAGGCTCCAAAATGATTTAGCCACCTTTTGGTATAACAAATTTCATAGGTGGCTAACAGTGGCTCCACTTGGGGATGGTGCCTTCTTGAAGGCATCAATAACTTCAGACTTGCTTTCTCTGGGAGGCTGATCAGCTGCCTCATCCATTGGGCTGCCTTCCTTTCTGTGGATGATCTTGATTTGCTCTGAAAACATATTAGCAGCCATAAAAACAATGGGTCTTCATCAATACAACCTATCTACCTACCCAATCCTACATATCTAACATTTTTTCTTCTTTAGAGTGCACTTGGATTGGCAAACTCTTTTTCAACATTATATTCTTTTGAAAGCAGGAAAACTAATCTATTTCTACTCCTTATTTCTCCATGGACTCAGATTAAACAGTTGAGCCCATATGATTCTCCACCTAATATACTGTCTGTTGGGATTAAACTGTCCAACAAACTTTTATTCTCTAAATTCTACGACAGAAATTTAAAAGCATTCAAGCCAGGATTGAACAGTCTAACTTGATGTTGGTCTATGGCATAAAAGCAAGCTACACATAGACATTATTTTGCACAAAAAAAAAATAAAAAAATGGAAGGCTTGAGATGTGAAATTTCAAAGTATTTCCTTCATCTTCTTTACAACTCTGTTTTGACTCTTACTTGAGCTGTCTTTCCTTTACTAACTGGTTCAGATTTTAAGCTGTTTAGAATCAGATTTTTACATCTTTTGACTCAGAATTTGAAACAGATTTGAGTCATTTCCTTTGGGAACTTTGGTTCATATTTTGAGCATGTTTGAACCTTTGATTTCTATCCTAAACTATCTACATATAAGCCAAGATTAAACGGTTTGGCAAATCGAATTCACTATCCTATCAGCAGAAAATTTAAAGCTAATTAGTCAAGATTGAACTGTTTGACTAACTAGAAGTGTGTTCTTCAGGAGTGGCATTTGAGCTTGCACACTTTCATATTTGTTCCTCTTTTTTGGTATGGGGCTATACCTTTCTTGTTTTCACAGTCTGCCCTTTTTTCTTTCTTTTCTCTGTTTTTGTGTTTTTGATTTTTTATAACTTTGAATGCAATGATGGGTGGAGTATTTATAATGAGAAAAAGATAAAAAAGGCTTTCAGAACATAACATGGATCAAGAGAAGTAATGCTTAAGCATCCTGCCATTGATAGGACCCCCAAACAATTCTGCTCCATTCAACTCCTGCAAGAAAAATGCATTATTACCAGTAGCTGAATGGATAGAGTAAGGGCCAAGCCATAAGTTGTCAAATTTTTCGTGCTTGCCCTTGTCTTCCCTCATTGAGTCCCACTTTAAAACTTTGTCCCCAATATTGAAATTGCTGGCCTTTGTTCTTTTGTCAAAAAGCTTTTTAATGCTGTCGTGCTTTTGCAATTCTTTGTTATAAACCTCCTCTCTAGTTTGCTGAAGATGAATGGTCTGATTTATTCTTCTGATTATGTCATTATCTTCAGTTTGCAACTCTTGAATCAACTTCATCACTTGTACACCAAGGCTTTTTGGAAAAATTGCATCAGTACCATACACAAGTTGGAAAGGTGACATGCCAATATATTTCTTCAAAGTCAATCTGTCAGCCCAAAGTGCATGAAATAACTTTGTGTGCCAAAACGTTTTGTTGTCCTCCAACAGTTTCTTGATTATGTTCACTAAACTCTTGTTTGAGGATTCGGCAAGTCCATTACCTTGAGGGTAATAGGCCGTGGAATGCCCCAGTGTTATCTGATATCTGTGATAGAACTCAACCATCTTCTTTGATCCAAATGCTGCTACATTATCAGTGATGATCTTGGTAGGACAGCCAAATTTGGAGAGAATGTTAGTCTCCATGAATTTTACAATAACTAAATCATTGGCCTGCCTACAAGGTATGGCTTCTATCCACTTAGTGAAATAGTCTGTGGCAGTGAGAATCCATCTATGCTGGGCAGAAGATGGGGGATGGATTTCTCCTATGAAGTCAAGTCACCACTGTTGAAAAGGGGCTTCAACAGTGATTGGATGCAGAGGTAGGGGTAGCAGTTTTATTTTGCCTTCAAAAAGTTGACATTTATGACAGGCTATGATCATTTTATGCACATCATGAAAAAGAGTAGGCCAATAGAAACCAGCCCTCAAAATTTTGTTGGTTGTTGTCTTCCAGTACAAATGACCTCCACACTCTCCTTCATGGAACTGGTGCTTAACCTTCTTTGCATCAAACTCAGGCAAACATTTAAGCAATACACCACTTGCATTTTTCCAATAAAGACATCTATCTATAATGCAATAGTTTATAGCTTTTAACTATAGGAATCTTGCCTTTGTCTTTGTCAAACCAGGAGGTGTATTTAAATTAAGCAAAACTTAAATAATATCAGCATACCAAGAGGAATTCATAAAATGGTTTTCAACAATGGGAGTTTAGATTTCCTCTTGATCATCCAAAGCATCAATCATATTAATATCAAGAACTTCAAAATTGGATTCAACCATTAATCTAGCTAGACCTTGGCCTTTGATGAGCTTAGTGGGTTTTATCTCTAAATCATATTCAAGGATAACAGCAATCCACTTACCTCTCTTACCATCTGGGTCCTGTGTTAGAATGTCTTTAACAACTAAATTTGAGACAAAGGAAATGATGTGTGAGTGAAGAATGTATACTCTGAATTCTTTCAACGCTTTAACCAAAGCAAAAGCTTGCTTTTCCATAATGTTATACGTCAAAGGAGCATCCCTCAATGCCTTGCTAAAGAATTCAATAGGCTGCTCTTGTCCTTGTGGATTTTTCTGTAAAAGGACAACAGCTATGGTATGTTCTGATGCAAACGAAAAAATATAAAAATCCTTTGAAAAATCAGGACTTATTAGAACCGGCGTTTTGGTTAATACTTGTTTTACCAGCTCAAAGGACTCCTTTGCTTCCAAGGTCCATTTTACCCCTTGCTCCTTCTTCAACATGTTTGTTATATTCCTAAGGAGCTCAACCAAGTTGGGGATGAACCTTCTCAAAAAGCCTAATCTTTCCAATGAAAGATTGCAACTCCTTGATGTTCCAAGGATGAGAGATTTGCAATATGGCCTCAATCCTCTTGGGATATATTTTGATACCCTCTTCTGAAATAATGTGCCCAAGAAGTTTACCTTCTTGGAGCCCAAATAGTGTTTTCCTAGGGTTTAAAGATATACCAAATTTTCTGCATTTCTTGAAAATTGTTCGTAAGTGTGCTAAGTGTTCTTCATCTGTTTTTGAAAACACAGTGACATCATCAAGGTATATAATGATGAAGTAGCCCAGCTCTTTCGAGAATGCTATGTCCATGGCTCTCTGAAAAGTTGCTCCAACATTCATTAGACCAAAAGGCATTTTCACATACATGAAAGTGCCCCATGGTGTAGTAAAGGTTGTCTTTAATTGATCAGCAGGGTGAACTAAGATCTGACTGTACCCTGAATAGCCATCCAGCAAAGAAATTCTTCTAGACCCTATCACCCTTTGTAAAATATGATCCATATTAGGTAAAGGGTAGTTGTCTTTTAATGAAGCTTTGTTTAAGTCTCTAAAGTCTATACAAAGCCTGATCTCTCTAGTTTTCTTCCTAAATGACACCAGAGTAGACAACCACTCAGAATATCTAATAGGGACAATAATACCAGCATCGTACATTTTCATGATTTCCTTATCAACCAGAGGCAGCTGAACAGGGTTTATTCTGCGCAGTTTCTGTTTGAATGGTTTTTGGTTTTCTTTAAGGGGAATTTTGTGTTGTATTATTTCAGTGTCATAGGATTTCAGATCTTCATAAATCCACGTAAAAGCATCAGAAAATTCTTTAAATAGCTCTATGTATTTGAGTTTAATGTGAGCTGGTAAAGTTTTAGACAGCTTAATCATTTTCGGTTTTTTCTCACTGCCTATATTCCACTCTTCCACTTCAGTCTCTACAGGTTCCAGTTTTGGTTTATTTTCCACATCGTTAAAATCAAAAAACTCTTCTAAAGGTGCCAGACCCTTAGGCAAAATTTCATCTTTAAAGTGCAGAGTTTCTAACTCTGCATTCAATTCTGTTTTGTTTTTAAGTTTGCTAGTCAGAAGATTAATATCGACAAGCTCAGGAGATGACTCTTCTTCACCAAGAAAATTTTCTCACCACAGTCTGTATCATAATCTGAGTCCAAACTATTTAGTTCGAACTCATTTCTGAATTGCATGAAGTCTTCTATTTGTTTGTCTCCGTCAAACACCTGCCAATATTTTTCATTATCAAGCATGACTGGTCTAAATTTTATCTGAGTTGTGCAGTCTTTGGTTTCATATGGCGTTAAACATGTTCTAGCTGCAAAGGCTAAATTGTGGGTGGCAATATTTCTTTTTCTCGGGAAAAAAATCAGTTTGGACTCCTCGAATGTTTTTAAAAGGTCCATGACATTGTTTCGATAGGCCCTAAGTCTGGGATGGTTTGCGTTATACTCCCCATTTACTTTCCTAACGACTAACTCTGAATCCCCATACACATTGATTCTTCTGGCTCCTACCTTTTTTAACAAACGTAAGCCTAAGAGAAGGGATTCATATTTCGCTATGTTATTGGAACACTAAAAGTTTAATTTGCTGGAAATGCTTTCTGTGTGGTTATTTTCAGTGTTGGAAATCCAGACACTTGCACCAGCATTGTTCCTAGTGCAGGATCTGTCAAAAAACATACTCCACAGAGGACTATTTTTGGTTTCATCCTAGTTACATTCCTCTTCAACTAACGTTCTTCCTGATTGTTGTGGAATATCATCACTTAGTTGTAATTGTTTTGATTCCCCAAGATTTTCATTTATTTGAGGGATGCTTTCTCGACTGTCAAGGTTTAAGAGTAATGGCCTCATGACTTGTAGCTCAAGACCTTTGGTTGGTTTGCTAGAGTTCTGAGGTTCAGCAAATAGTTCTGACATTCCTATGTTATCTTTTTTCTCCTTTCTATCTGTCATTAAATTAGACAAGGTCACTTTTTCACTAAAAGTTTTATCATTGAAAAGGATAACTGAATCCAGGGCCGTGTCTACAGAATAAAGGGGAGAGTTCTGTGGTCTGTCTTGGCTTGTAACTGTGTATTGCATATGGGACTCCCTATAAAGTCTTCTAGTTTGATTGAAAACATGGATAGTCACATAGGTCATGTCCATTTGCATAGTCCCTTGTAACTTAGTCCCCCAAGATCTTGATAATAGCATTCCATACTTTGGGGGCACATCAGCCACAACAATATCCATTACTAAGCATTTGGATGGAATCTGGGCTAAGTTAACACAGAGGTCTTTGATTAATTCTAAACATTTTACTCTGCTGGAATCAAAGGAGTACAGGTCTTTATATGGTCTGGTGATTTCTAGACCGAGGCTCTCCATTATAGCTTTAGGCATTAAATTATGAGAAGCCCCTGAGTCATGCATATCGTTATGTAAAATTTTGTCATGAACATTTAAACTTACGTGAAAGGAAGGAACATGTCCCTCTTGATATATTCCTTCAATCTTAGGGCCAAAAATCAACTCTGGTTGATCATCATTAAGATTGACTGTGTCATTAAAGTCCTATATGTTTAAAGCCTTCAAAATTTGGGTCCTAAATATGTGTTGGGTAGCTAACTCAGTCAAGGGAACAGAGATTTTGATCTTTGAAATTTCCTGCTCCAGGCTGAAAGGAATTTGACTCTTTAAAGTGCTGGTCTCAGCCTTATTAGCTGTCACTCTATCAGCAATATCAGCTTGCTGATTTGTCCTATTTACATTTGAAAAAATGGTTTTAACAAGAGTACTAGCTGGGATGTTAGTACTACTAATGTTTGCACTCTATTTTTCATTGTTTTGAGTGCCTTTCTCTTTACCATTATCAGAATTTACAGCCGCTATTTTGTCCTTTTGTTTGACCATTTTAGGCTTGGTTGCAGTGCTATTTTGTGAAGATTTGTCAGAGGTTTTGTTGTTGGGGGTTTGTTGACTGGTTTTGCTTCTAAGGTCACATTCTCTTTGAGACTCTATGATGACATTTTCCATGTCTTGATAATAATTTTCATCATCATCTCTTTTGTCATCATAAGGTGTGTATAAACCTTGTTTTCTATCATAATGAATCTCAAAGTCATCATTATCTACCCGTAGCATGTTGATGTCATCTTCCTCTGTTATTTCATATGTTTCCTCAACCTCACTTACATAGTTTTGATGAAAGGGAGGAGTGATCTGTTGGTCATCTTCCCTAGGTTTGTTTGGAGGTTGGTTTCTTATAAAATTCTGATTCTGGTTCTGGTTTCTATTTTGAGGAGAAGTTTGGTTTTGATTGGCTTGTGCTCTCTTGAGGATGCTCATTTTCTTCATCATCTCCTCCACCATTCTCTCCATCTTTGAATTGGAAGTATAAGGCGTGTTTGCTCTCTAAAAGACACTCTCTTCTCATTTTTCATTCTTTCTCTCTTCTCTATCAAGTTGACTTCCACAAAAAGAGCTCCTTTTTGCATCTCTTCAAGAGTTGCAGGATCTCTCTCTCTCAGCTGATAGGCCATCTTAGGGTCAAACCCTTCAAGAAACTTGTTTAAATCTGAGCCTTGCGGAGGTTTTAGATCTAGGGAAAGGGCATTATACACACTGTTAAATCTAGTGCAATAAGCTTGCACACTTTCCCCAGTGTTTCTATGGAGGTTCTTGCAATCAGAAAGGACTTGGAGAGGATTCTTCTTTACTTCCCATTTGTTTAAGAATGTCTGATGGAAGGCTTGGAGATCATTGATACTATGGGGGGTTAAACCTTTAAACCATTTTCTTACTTCTCCCCCCCAGACTTTGAGTAAATAATCTAAGCTTGATAGAATCCTCATCAATTTCATTTCTGTCAAAGTAGTCATTCATCTTATCCATATGTTGTGATGCAGTTGTAGCATTACTAGCATCACATAATGAAATTTTGGACTCATAGTCCTGTGGGAGATTGACTAATGGTATAGGAAGGACTAAGGGAGCATACCATGTTGCCATGATATGTGGTGGGGGTGGATTCACAAGGGGTGGAAAAACAAAAGGAAAAGTGAGCTAAAGTGGAGTGGTTTGGACAGTGGATGTAGGGTGAGCAGAAGTGGATGGACCAGGAGTAGATTTCTGAGCTGATCTTGGGTGAGAGACACCTAAGTTGTGAAGGAAATGTAAATTAGGAGGTGTTTTTTCTCTGCTACCAGGATGTTCACTTGTTTCAGGAGATGAAAGTGAAGACTCAGAATGTAACTGATCTAAATCACCAAGAGACCTAGTTCTAAATGGATTTACTAAGTCAACTTGTGATTGTTGTAGAGCTGAAATATTTTCAGGAACTGAATTAGCTCTCAAGGGTGATCTGAAAACAGTTGATAATTTAATCCTAGGAGACTTCCTAAGAATACTTTCTGGGTTATCAACTATCTCAAGTGGATCAGGGTCAAGATAGGCTCTAGAGTGAATCTTTCTAGGAGCCACTATGTTGTGTTTTTCAGACCCAAATAAACAGGAAAAGTTCAACCATGTATGACAGTCTTTGAGAGGTTAACTAGTCTATTTACACAAATTTTAATCCTACAGTCCTCTAACTGAGTTTGAATGATATTAAAATGATAAGGGTTCTTCCCAATGGAGTCTTAACGTCTGTTCGGATTGTGGAGTCGCCAAGTGGAAGTTTTTAGCTCCTAAGGAGGTAAAATGTTTTATGGTCCACCACCACGTCTATTTGATACCAATCTGAAATATTTTTGGTGTTTTTCTAAGTTATTTTTCAGTTGTGTGGTTTCTAAGAATATCCTAATTCTATTTCAAAACTTAGCTACGGTTACGAGACAAAGACAATGTATTCTTATGGCTAAGCTAGCTGGTTTTTCAAGGTTAGATAAAGTCTTATGAGAATCCTAGGGTTTACCTAGTTTGTCACTGATTCAAACAAGTTTCATCATGATTACCATTTCTTGGTAGTGCTTGAAAAGGCTGCTTTTAACTCACAAATGTTTATGAAGTTTTAAAGGGAACCAGAGATTTTGGGTTCGATACCCAGCGGAGTCACCAGAAATGTTAGTTGCTGGTGGCTCAGCTGGTTAATATAGCAAACGTTTATTTGAAAAAAATATCTGATGTCCTATGGTTACCTTAAAATGAAAATGATTCTGGGTTCGATCCCCAGCGGAGTCTCCAGAAATGTTAGCTCCCTATAATTAGCAAGATTGGAAAAAGTTTGAGCACAGGGAGAAACATCGTTTCAACCACTTTGTGATTATAGGATCTAGCCCTCCTAAATCCAGAGAGGGATCTCTCCAATAAGTGCAAAGATGGATTTGTCTTTGAAGTTTTGGGTGATGATATTAGGCTAGTTATGAAGGCTGAGGGTTTGTTATGTTTTTGGATGGTTGAGCATGATTACTGTTTGAGGTCGAAAGTTCTAAATGTAAAGAGTTTCAAAGGTGAGAAGTTGCAAGAAAAATAGAATAAGCTTTGGCCAGGAAGATAGATAACTACAGGTTTTAGTCCATTGGGCTATGGAGTCATAATAGGGTTTAATTGAAACAGCAAGAGGCAAGAGTGGTCCATGGGGTAAGTCATCTATGTCTAAGGATCTCTTTAAAGTTTGATTTATGGAATGGAATGATACAAAAAGAAGGGTAATTAAACAGATGAAGAACAAAGAGCAGCCTAAGATCTGGTAAGTACTTTTAAACTAGCCAACTTTTGACATACACTTGAGAAAGACATGAAAGTAAACTAGGATCTGGTAAGTACTTTTAAACTAGCCAGCCTTTGATACACTTTCAATAGAAAACATTTAGAAACAGGGGGAACACATATGATAACAAAGAATGGTCTAAGATCTAGTAAGTACTTCTAAACTAGCCAGCTTTCAACACATTCCAAGGGAAACTTTCAGTCAGTATTTTGGGATAAAACTAGGACCAGGGCTCACTATATCTTCCTTAGTTCATCACTACTTAACATGAGATGAAAATAGCATTTAAGAAAAATATTAAGCTAAGAGAATACGATGAGGTAACACCAGCATTCCTAACTGCTCAACTAAATTAAATCATTCCTAAATAACACAGATTAGAAGAAAACATTCAGATAAAGATTTTCAGTCAGAGAAGGTTACTGATATACAGTAGGTCCTAACTCTATGCATGTTGTTATTTATAAGAGAAGATGAACATAGTGAAAACAGAAACAAAATAACAAGTTACAATGAGAAAAACATCACCGTCAACATAGACCAGGATCCCATAAATCAGCTTGTATTGATGCTCCAAACCAGTTACAGCTTTAAGTCCAATGCTTTAATTTAGCAGTCATCTACACCTCCCAGACTAACTTATCTAGTACAAGCAGAGCTCCAAGAGCCAGTGAACCCTATTTACAGATAGAAGTCTCAAGCTCAATTATATTTCAATGTTCAGTAGCCATATCAACCAACCCCTCTCTCATCTTCTGCAGTAGTATTTATAGAAGAATGAGGAGGTGAGATCTGATAAAAGATCTCTAAAGATAATTAATACATGCTTAATGGCTTCTTCAGCCTTTAGGGGGCTTGATGAAGAAGCTTACATAGGTTTCCTTTGTATTAAATCATTTTCATTAAGATTTAAGCTCGGTGGGAGCTCTTTTTGACTTTTGAGGCTCTGTGTTGTATAATAGTCAGTTTGTTGATATTTTTTACATTAAGTTCTTTTGCAGAATTTATTCTCTGGCTGCGCTTAAGACAAATATCTGATCCTGATCAATAAACTCGACTTCTGATATGAATGCTTTGAGGTACAGGTGGCATTGTGCTAGCTGGGAGGAATCGATTTTCCTCAGTTGTGGCGGTGGGGGCTTTCTGTCTTATGAACCTTTATGATTTTTCCTTTAACTGTGTTTTAATTGGGGATTAGGCTTTTGATAAACCATCTTAGATGTAATCCCCAAATATCTGTCTTCAATCTTCTGTTCTGGTGTGTTCCTGTCTTCGACACTGATACTCTTTGATTTGTGCCTGATTCACTGTGTTTGTTGGTTTGCAGGGCTGCGCAGGGGTCGTATGGCATCAATGCCTCATGAATTATTGATGGAACGTGGAGTTGAACCCTGCGAATGATTTCCTTTGATAAATCGAAGGCGGGAGGATCGTCACCCTCTGCCTTTGAATTTTCTTCAGTCATAGTGGAAAAAACCACTGGAACCCTGCAAAATATGAACAATGTTATAAAATCCTGCATATATAGGTTTACTGCTTCAGAGGAAATGTGGGGAGAGCGTGGCCATTGGATGACATCATCCAACGGTCGAGATTGATTAGAAGGGGTCAAAGGGAAACGGAGGAGGAATTATATCGGAGCCGTCGATCACGCAGAGATCAATGGTTGGGAGCAGAGGCGAAAAGTCAAAGCGAATAGCTCAATTTTTGGAGAAATGAAGAAAATGGATTAAAACGTTTGTTTCAGATAAAAATGGTCAGAAAATCCAGTTTTGGGGATTGGGACAAACACGGGCCATCGGATGAGATCGGCCTACGCGATCAACGGCGGAGAACGGGCGCCAAAAACCCTTTACAAAATACGACCAGATTTCAAGCTTTTAATAAAATTAGGATGAATAAAAACCCCCGGTTCCATAACTGCTGACTGGGCGAGGAAATAGAGCGATCGAGCTTGGGCCGTCGATCTGAAAATCAGATCGACGGTGGAGAGGTTCAATGAAATGCGTCGTACCTTGGACTAACACATGGGCTTCTCTAGAGGGCGATCACCATCCGATGAGCTAGCCTTAGATCGGATGGTGGACGCTAATATCGCACCGGGCCCATGTCCGAATTTTAATACGCGATGAGGGTAGTATTCAAAATTTTCTCAAGGCCACGTGTCAGCCAGTGGATGGCATCGCTGCCAAACGGAAAAAATTGCCTCCCTCTCAAAAGCGGTGCGATGGATTCCGCCTGGTTTTGAACAGTGAGTGACTGGCAGGGACCACTAGGGCGATAGATTGTGTGTCGTCGATCTGCAGATCAGATCGATGGTGGGGAGCGAATGGAACTTTGCACCGGTGGAAAACATTATGATATAATAAAAACTGACAAATTAATATAGACGAAGATTTATACTTTGGGGGTGAAATATTTATTTACAGTACGGCCTGGCGCCCATCTGTGGGGCCATGGGTTATATGGAATGCAACATGATCGGGGGCCATAACAGACAGGGCTAATTGGCATCGAAGCTTTTAACGTGGCAAAATATTTGTGTGCTTGGCTCTCTGCGATGCAATAGGTGCTCAAATGGCTTAGCGCCTGGTTGCAGCACTAGGGCGTATGGAGGGGAAGGGTTAAAGACTTAGCCCAAGGGGGCTTAAGTCTATAATATAAAAAATGTGATTTTTATGCAATTTCGATGTTTTTAATGGATGTTGGGGGGTTTCGATAAGGCAAAGAAAGGGTCTTAAACCTTATCAAAGGGGTTTCGATGGAGGAAAAGGGGAAAAAGATGAAAATGAAAGATTTCATGGGGGATGAAGGGGTTAAAATGAGGTTAGTTTAGAAAGAGGAAAGGAAAGGGAAAAGGAGTTTGCAGCAGTATTTTGTCTTGGAAATCAACAGGATTTCTGAGTGTAAAATGGGCACAGCAGTGAATATTTGGACAGAGGCATGAGGCCTTCAAGAGTCTTCAAGAGCCAACACTTTTTGCAATAAAATTTGTTCCTTGAATGCTCCAAAATGATTTAGCCACCTTTTGGTATAACAAATTTCATAGGTGGCTAACATCAGGGAAAGGGCCTCGACATCAATGGCCAAGGCATCGTAAACCCCATCAAATTCAAGGAATTTATGTGTCATGCAGGACTCGGATACACCAGGAAGGAAGTCGTAGAAAGCTCCAACACAGCTAGTGACCAACCAACAACAGATGATGAAATCACTTCCCCTGAGTCCAGCGATAGTGAGGGTTCCATGAACACTTATCAGAGGAACACCAAGGAAAAGTGCTCCAAGAAAATCCAGAAATTTTGGAGGAAAAAAAATCATTGTAATCGATGCAACAAAATGGGACACCAACATGCCATGTGTCCAATGATCCATGCCTTAAAATCATCAATACAGGAGCCAAAAGTTGAAAATGTTCAACAAATGAGTCCACCACATTATTTGTTGGTTGCTTTATTAAGTTGGGTTTTTTAGAGGTAGTATCTTGTTATTGCCACAATTGTAAATCATACGTTGCAAGGAAATGCAAACATGATGGTGTGTTTCCCATCACTTCGAAACACAATGATGATGTTTTGACCTTTTCTTATAAGCAGTTTAGGTGTTGGTTGTTTTTATGTAATCCTTGGCCAATGAGTGTGTGCTATAAACTCTTGGAAAATGAGGGGTTATTGAGTCATGTGTGAGTTGTACATGGTTGCAAATGATGTACCAAAATTGCGTGCAAGTGATTGAAAGTATGGTTTTGAACAGAAAAACAGTGTGTTGGGTGTGTTAATGTTTTTGGTGGTCCAAAAGCTCCTCAGTGGGGAGGAATGATCCAGGAGGATCGTAAAGGTCCAAGCCCAAGTGACTTAAGTACAAAGGCTCAAAAATAAAGTGTCAGAAAAGTGGCAAACTTAGTGCCAAGTTGAAGATATCCTCTTTCTAATTCCAATGATGCAGATGTCACTCAGTTATGAGTCTGTATGAAGGAGTTAGAAGCAGTCAAAGTTTATGGGTTGACTTGGTGATGTGGCAGCTTAAGGAGGTGACAAATTTGAGAAATTCGACCACCATATTCTGGCCAAATCCAGCCAGATTCCTAGCGAATTTGTGGGACACTTAGTTTGACTCCTTCGGTCAAATTCCAGAAATTTTAAAAATGGTTGTTGGTTTTGAAAATCGGAAAAAAATATAAAAAAGTGGTATGGCAGGCCATGACCCTCGCCCTACTCCAACGAATCAAAAAACATATATATTAATGGGGGTGGGCATCGATCATGACCTCGCCGCCCAACCACCTTATGCCATAAAAGGGTGGGGCCAACGGTTGTGACCCCGTGACCCCAACCCACACTCCACATATGTGACATTGCCGATGGAAATTTCGTGCAGGCTGCTCGATACAGGTCTGGATCCCAACCTCTAAACGTACCTTCCTCTATTTAAAATATATGTCTCATTTTTAAAACAATGTACGCCTTTTTATGGAGGGGGCATGGTTTGACCACCTGACCCTCTCCCTCACATTTTGGATCTAAACCAACTCAAAAACGACAGAATTGGTGAAGTCCCACCTTCATTTATATAAACCTGCAATTTAGAAGTGTGCTCAAGCAAACCAGGAGTGGCACAAAGCCCGATACAGAGTTGAACCTTGAGCACTTTCTAGGAGGGGTGTGGAACCATGAATTGAGCTCATTTCCATAGGGCCCATATTTTTCCGGTGTTAGATTCAGGAAAATTTTATATGGATTTTGCAACTCTCAGCGACACGAATCCAACTGTGGTGTCCAATTCTTCATCAGAGGTCTCCAATTTTTGAGCACTCTTAGCTGTGGAGGTATAAGGTTGTAGTTTTGCATTGATTCTTGTACTTTCATTTTATTTTCTACTTAATGAAAGAGGGCATCCCCACTGATTGAGCAGGGCCCAACGACATAGTCCCTCTTGGACGAACTCTAATATCAATTTCATGTCTTCTTTGCATGATTTTATGTGCTTCTATCTTCTTATGTTCATGCCCTATTAAGTTTCTTGGTTAAGATGCAATTTTACATGTAATTCTTTAATCCATCTCAAAGCAAAATATTTTGGATCAATTGGGTTGTGCAGAACATAAGTTTTTATGGTAATTTAATCTTTATCATTTCTCCAGAATTTTAAGACTGGAATATCATATCGCAAATTTGAGTGACATTTTTTTTGTGATATTTTTTTTTTTTATCAATAATATGTTCCTTACTCCTACCGTTTGTTTCACAATGGCGTTAGGAGACACTGCTCGAAAACAACATGCCACGAACCTAGCTAATTAGACTTATATTGGATCACAATAAAACCTAAAGTATTTCACCTACAACAAAGGAGCCATTATTGCTATTAAATTTATGGAATAATAAAAAGGTCACATTGACATGACCTATAATCCCACTCAATGTTTCAATCCCATTAGGTCTGAGAGATGAACCTAAGGCTATGATACCATCTGTCACACCTCCCACTTGTACCACAATTTTTTTTTCTTTATATAAAAAGAGTCAACCCAACATAATACAAATGTTACTACAAAAACAATTCATATTTACCATCAAGATACTAAAAATACATTCACATATCTCTTTTTGGTTATAACTGTAAATTTTATTAAGTAATTATTTCAACCATGGTTCTTTTCATAGTGCCTCCCTGTAGTTATCCTATACTTATCTCTCGTGTGTCAAAGTCAACAAGTTGGACTACTATAGGGTTGTAGTTGGAGTGTATTTCCTTTATGCACCATGGTCCTAATTTATTATTTTTTTTACCTTTCATGCTCCACCATATTAGCGGAACCCTACCTTAATTTATTCAACACACAGTTAACAAAATCTATTTTTTTGATCCATATGATTATAGTATTTTCAGAATTCTTCTAGGTCGTATTTGGAGTAATATCACAATATGATGCCATAACATAGAAATACCCTTTACTAGCTAATGTGACATTTTGGATATGTGTGCAATTTTTTTGTTATAACCCTTGATGGATACCAACGTGCAATGTCCTCATTTATGTGATTTATTAATGGTGCCCTGTGCGGTCACACATGGGAAGCATCCATCGTCAATTTGTTGGTGCCACGTTCCCCTTCTTCACGTGAAGGAAGGTGATTTTTGGGAGTTTTTCTACGGTGGAGATGGACGGGAAATGGATCGATGGTTAGGATCCTTCACCCTAATATGCTTTTCCCTTTAGTAGATAAACATTCTACCACATTTATTCCCACTCTAGCTGCCTGGTGAACTCACAACACTATTATGTCTTTTATCAATGGCATTGGAAGCTCTATTGTCCTTCAGAGCCTTATGACATCAATTTGGTTCCTGTTTTTCTTACATCTTGCAGCCTCGCTGCATACAAGTAACAACTTTCTTCTGCAACCATAAAATTATTATTTATTATTTATTTATTTAAATGTTCATTGTGCATCAAAATCCTTAGAAGTTCTGAATATTGGTTAATGTTATCCTCCATCTTATGGTTTCTTTGTAGTTTCATCGTGTTCCATTTCTGGTTTGATTTCTACCGATTCCACTTTACTGTGTGTTCAGTATGCTCCAGGTCAATGTTTTTCTTGGTGGGTTTTGTTATCTATGAGTTTGATAACCAGTATCTGTATCCCCCATTTGGCAAAACCGATATAGGTTGAGCTTCATACTATTATTCTCTTCTTCCTTTATACAAGTTTTCTAGAAAAAATTCCAAAGGTTTTGTTACCTTTCTCTCGTGGCTTCTAGTTAATTACTAGGTCACTTTAATTCACAGGTATTTCGATTAAAACCCTTAGTGAACCTATTTTCAATTTTCCCCTATTTTAGATTTTGGTTATGTGCATAAATTCGATATTCCATGGTTTATCACGTGTTTTTGGATGTACTTACAAAGTTTCCATATTTGTGGCTGGTCTCCAGGTACAACCTTCTAGATTCCATTCAGTTCTGAAAGGTAAGCCTCACCCTTTGGTTGAGTTTCCCATCTTGTGGTTTTTTAATTCTCTTAAATACAACATGAATCAAAATATTTGTCTAAGATAGTACTGATAATTATTCTTTTCATGTATTCCTATAGGTATCTCGTGTCCCTCTAATTTACAAATTTGGACTATGAATAGTGAAATACATTCCACCCTTGATCCGGATTTATGCAGGAACGCAACAGAATAAACATATAACCATAAATACAGATATGCAGCGGAAATAACACTTCATTTCATTAATATCAAAGAACTGAAATTTGCTTCTGAGACAAAGAATGGAAATAAAAACCCAGCTAGGGCGGCGGGCGCTATCTGCGAAGAAGAGATGTGGCGGCTATAGGCCTCTGACGACGTTACAATGAGCTCGGGCCTATTTATTATTCAGAAACAATGGAGAACCCTCAACATCCCAAAAACCTAACCCTAGGAGATGAAGCGCCAAAACTATGGGCCCCGTTTGGGTAAATTGGTGTTTCCACTTCCCAGGGACGTAACTTTGGCATACTATCTCCGTTTGACGCATATGATACATCATTAGAAAGCTCTATCCGAGGACTACAGCTGTCGGGACGAATTTTATTAGAAAATTCGCTGGCGCTTTCATACCCAAAAATCGTCGTTTAGGGCCTCAAAACGGCTCCGGAAGTTCAGGACCCGAAAAACTGCTAAAAATAGTAAGTTATGCCGAAACTGAAAAACTGAAAGAGACAATGGTGGGGGGCCAAGTGGAATAGGTGGGTGGCCACCAATATCCACCTGGATCATTCCTCCCCCTTAGGAAGCAATGGTCCCCATTGTGTTAAGTTCCTCCATGAGATGAGGAAATTTCTGCTGAACTTGGTCCCTGGTGAACCACTTTCCTTGGTGCAGGAGTTGGCCAGCTTTGACAACCCGATATAGTTGGATCTGCTGCTGGCGAGTGTTCTTGATTTGCATGTCCATGATGCAATCTGTGGTGGCCTGTTTCATGCAGTCTGGATTTAACTCAGTTGGTGTGAGTTGTTCTGCAATGTCCGAGGTGTCCAGTAGAGGTGGGAAGTAAGGACGAAGGCGATCCACATTGAAGACTGGGTGCAGACCAAGGAATGGTGGAATACTAAGCTCAAAAGCATTGTTCCCTACAGCCTTGTTGATGGTGTACGGCCCGTATCGGAGCGGGCGAAGCTTGCGGTGAGGGCCAGTGAGGCGCTCCTTCTGCAAATGCAGCCATACTTTGTCGCCCACCTGGAAGTTGTGTGGCACCCGGTGTTGATCATGGCGCTGCTTGTACTTCGCATTGGCTCTGTCCAATATATCATGAACTTGTTGGCAGATGTGTTGAATGCGCTCGATGAAGCTACTTGCTTTGTCAACTTCAGACTGGACATGAGCTGAATTGGCCTGAGCAGCTGCAAATGGCATGGCTACGTCAATGGGACATAGTGGCTGGAATCCCAAGCCCACCTGAAAGGGGCTATGGCCAATTAAACTGTGGAGAGCCCGGTTATAACTATGTTGTACATAAGGGAGGCTCTCGCCCCATGTGCGTGGATGCTTTGAATTGTACATGCGCAGAATGTGTACAATCATTCTGTTGACGACCTCTGTCTGGCCATCTGTTTGGGGATGGAAAGCTGTGGACTTGGTGAGCTTGGTATCCAACATGGACCAGAGGCTGGACCAAAATGTGCTGAGGAACCTGCTATCCCGATCTGATATGATAGACTGTGGGATCCCAAAGTGCACCCACACTCGTTCAAAGAAGAGTTTAGCAGTGGCTTCTGCTGTGATATTCTTCTTGCAGGCCGACATAATGGCCATCTTCGAGAATCTGTCGACGACCACAAAAACACAGTCATTTCCCTGCTTAGTAGAAGGCAGGCCCGACATGTAATCCATGGAGATGGATTCCCAAGGTCGACTAGGGGTAGATAGAGGAGTATATAGGCCTTGCTTCTTGATGGTCGGTTTGGCAATGGCACAAGCAGTGCAGGATCTGATGTGCTTCTCGACATCCTTTCGAAGGTTCGGCCAATAGAAATACTGCTGCAGGATTGCTACTGTTTTCTCGACCCCGAAATGCCCAGCGACTCGACTGTAGTGTGCTTCCCATATCATCTTAGCACGCTCGCTTGAAGGAACACAAAGGTGTCCCATGTGACATAAAAGTGCATCTTGGAGGTGAAAATTTGGAACTTGCGTACCCCCCCAGAGTGCCTTGTAAGTTTGGCCGAATTCTGGGTCACTCTCATAGAGAAGCGGCCAATCAGAAGTCTCGTGCCCACAAGAGTTGAGCACAGTGGTGAGCGCCACGATCGGTGGTCGGCTAAGGCAGTCTGCAACATGATTGGTGCTACCCTTCTTATACTTGATGTTCAAATGAAACTGTTGCAGATATGTAGACCACTTCTGATGGCGATCATTCTGCAACTTCCCTTGTGTCTGTATGAACTGTAGGGGCCTGTGGTCTGTATGGATGATTGTTTCCTTCCCCAAAATGTAATGCTTCCATTGTCGACAAGCTTGCAAAATGGAGTACATTTCTTTGTCATATGTGGGGTACTTGCGAACTGTGTCAGACAATGTCTCACTGTGAAATGCCACTGGATGTCCCTGTTGAGTAAGAACTGCCCCAATAGCATAGTCAGAGGCATCTGTCTCGATCTCAAATGGATGTTGCAAGTCTGGTAAAGTGAGCACTGGGGCAGAACAGAGGCGGTTTTTCAGTTCTGTGAACGCCTTCTGTTGAGGTTCCGACCAAAAAAAATTTGCTCTCGCTCCTCCCTTGGTGACTTGACTCAAGGGCCAAGTGATATGAGAGAATCCCAACACGAACCTTCGATAGAAATTAGCAAGACCCAGAAAGCTGCGAAGCTCTGTTATAGTGGTTGGGGCTGGCCAATCCCGAATGACTTGGATCTTGGCTGGATCCACATGCACCCCCCTTTCCTCAATAATGTATCCCAGATATTGAACCTGGGTCATGCCAAAAGTGCACTTCTCCAAATTGGCACACAACTTGTGTTGCCGCAGTGTTTGGAGGACTTGTCGGATGTGGTGAAGGTGCTCTTCCCAAGTCTGGCTGAAAATCAGAATGTCATCCAAGTACACCACTACAAATGAGTTGGTGAATGGCCGCAAGATGTCGTCCATCATCCTCATGAAGGTTGCGGGAGAATTTGTCAACCCGAAGAGCATGACCAGCCATTCAAAAAGGCCTTCCTTGGCTTTGAAGAGCGGTCTTCCTACACATCGGAGGAGGTTCCAATCGGTGCCACGGTGATACCCGGACTTGGTCCCGATCTTATCGACGATGACATCTTGAAGGGAGCCCTTTACCCACATCTGGGAGTGGAAGAGACATTCCTCCTCCTCTGGATCTTCCGGTTCCTCCTTCTGGATCTTTGTAGTGGCAACAGTGGCATTGGGCTCTGCATCAATAATACGTTTCCCTTTTTCATTCCCCTTTTCAGGTTCTGATTCGGAGTCGGAGCATGCATCTGACTCAAAAGCCCTCATCTCGGCCACTAGCGACTGCTTGGCCCGACACTCACTTGTGTTGTGAGTGGAGCTCTTATGGAACTCACACCACTTTCCCGTGTCCTTCTTTGGCTTTGTAGTGTTGTTCTTTTCTTGTGGCTTCGATGAGTTGTCTTTAGCCACCATGCCTTGGCTTGGTCCTTTGTTCTGCGGTTTGGAAGCACCTTTCCCTTGCTTTTGATTCGCAGATCCAAAGTCTCGCTTCTTCTGCTTGAATTTCTGCTCAATCTTGGCAGCATACCGGTATGCCGTACCAAGCGAGGAGATGTCAAGGAACTCCATTTCCTCCTGAATGTATTTGTGCAGACAGTTGCGATACTTTAGCACCAGATGTTTCTCTGAATCTTTGATACCCAACTTTGTGTGCAGGGTATGGAACAGATTCGTCAGCTCATGCACATCTTGATCCCTTTGTTGTCGCAGCGTGGTCCATTGTATGTACTTGTCCTCATAGCTCCCCACAGGATAGTATTGTTCCTTGACGGCGTCTCAGAAAGAATTCAAAGTTGGTACGGCCGAGAACAGAGAGGGTTCTGTCTGGTCCTTGTTCTCACAGTAGGTTTCCCACCAGTCCTTAACATGGGGGGTAGCTTTGAGGAATGCAAAAATAATCTTCTCCCGGTCTGAAAAGTCATGAACAGAGAAATATCCTTCTAATAGATTCAACCATCTATCTACGGCATCTGCGTCTATTTGACCCTCAAATATGGGAATGTCAAAATTTGCTTGTACCTTAAAGGGAGTCGCAACTCCAGAGTGGCTACTGGATGCAGATGCGCCGCCGGTGGGCAGCCGTTGAAGGATCTGAGCAAAGCTATCCATCATCGCGTTCCTTTGTTTTTCGAGGGCCTCCTCGAGCAATATTTTGATAGGATCTTCTGCTCCCTCATCTTTCTTTTCATCCCCCATGGGCGTCCGTCGAGGTTTGCGAGGCTGATCTTGCAAAGGTTCCACCAGATCGAGCCCTAGCTCCTTATACCCCGACCTCGTTGGGGACATGCAAAGAAGGATCGAGAAAAAGCAGACCGCTCTGATACCACTGATCCGGATTTATGCGGGAACGCAACAGAATAAACATATAACCATAAATACAGAGATGCAGCGGAAATAACACTTCATTTCATTAATATCAAAGAACTGAAATTTGCTTACAGACAAAATGGAAATAAAACTAGCTAAGGCGCTGGTAGCTATCTCTGAGAAGAGATGTGGCGGCTACAGGCCTCTGAACTGTGTTACAATGAGGCTCGAGGGCCTATTTATCATTTAGAAACAATGGGAAATCCTAAACGGCCAAAACCCTAACCCTAGGAGATGAAGCGCCAAAACTATGGGCCCCGTTTGGGTAAATTGGTGTTTCAACTTCCCAGGGGCGTAACTTTGGCATACGATCTCCGTTTGATGCGTACCATACCTCATTAGAAAGATCTATCCGAGGAATACAAATTTGGAACGGGCAAAATCGGTCCATGGACCCATGTTGCCCTCCGTTTTCCCAAAAAACGTCGTTTAGGGCCTCAAAACGGCTCCGGAAGTTTAGGACTCGAAAAAACTGCTAAAAATAGTAAACAGTGCCGAAACTGAAAAACTGAAATAGACAATGGTGGAGCCCCAAGTGGAATAGGTGGGTGACCACCAATATCCACTTGGATCAACCCTCTTGATGAATCTCCATGCACTTGTCATCATTCTAGGTATGATCCTTCGTCCATAGAATATTTCATTGAAATTAAATGACCATGATAGGTCTCTGGTGTCATAATGTCCAAATCGTTTTGGAATGATTCAGCACCGTGAAGAAATGTCAATTATATGTTTATTTTTTTCTGGAAAATCGTTTCCCAACATTTCTCATTGGCAAATCTTGTTAAAGAGGCTCCAAGTCGCCTTCTCTATATAGTTTAGCGTCAATTTATTTTTTAAAGCAAGGAGATCTCTAGATTGTATTTTTACTATAAGGTTAGCGTCACTTTCTTTAATAGTTGAATGGGTCACACTACTTTATACCTATTTGTAATTATTCTTGTTCCCATTGTGGAAAACCTGAACTATTATAATATTTTAATTTGTCATAGTCTGAATATTAGCTACATGTTCTTCTGTCTCTGGTTGGGTTTACGAATGGTCCTTTGGGTTTATAATACCCTATTGTAGCAGTTATCGTAATTCTATAGCAATCTTATTTGTTTGGTTTGCATCTACTCATACTTGAATTGTATTATACGTTGGTTTAGTTGCATCCTAAAAGAGTTCCTGTACATTGCTTCTCTATATCATGGTTTCTTTAAGATTCCAGAACGCTGCTGATCTTGACTGAGTACACAATTTTTCTATTATTGTATTAAACTTTGTAATATAGTTGGTGATAGCTTTATAACATTTTTCTTCCTATGTTATCATTAGTTTATATTAACAATTATTTAATACTTAGATCAACTATTACTCTCTCTGTATATACTATAACATAATTTACCCCTTAAATTTCAATGGAGGTTTGATAAATTTTTCTTTTCGTCTCATTGTATAAGCGTAAAACTTTCAACTTGATTTATATGTGTTACTATACCTCTCCATACACTTATGGTATCAGATCCTTGGTTATTTGATTGTATGATGTAATTTTTTCACATAATATACAAGGATTTATTAATTTCATAAATTTTATACAATAAAATTATTTAATGCAAGTGGGTGGTGTTGGGGTATTAATATAGGTTTATAAATTCAGTGCTTCTTATATTGATTTTTCAATTCAGGGTACATCTAGTTATTTCAAGGTTATCGTGCAAAGTCTATGCAGGCCACAGGTTCCTTGCCCAGTATTGAGCAATTACAAAATACAAGGCCCAAAGAGTAAATAGAGTAACAACGATGTAAATAACACTAACTCTAAGTAACAACAGTC
Organism: Pinus albicaulis; assembly: GCA_034641835.2. NCBI lineage: Eukaryota > Viridiplantae > Streptophyta > Pinopsida > Pinales > Pinaceae > Pinus > Pinus albicaulis. Next base: position 528,875,213 of record CM076571.1, on the reverse strand, counting down.
CGGGGTAGCAAAAATTCAGAGTAACAACAATCTGGAGTAACAAAAATATGGAGTAACAAAAATATAATAAAGCAACAAGAAATGAAACAAATATTATAAAGCATTAGCAATATAATTAAAAATCATACCTATCGACACGAACCATATCCAATAACACCTGATCAAGAGAGTGGGCCCAACTCTTCGATGAGGGTCGTGGCTGAGAATTACAGACTACACAAAATTAAAATATGTTGATATTCTCATTAATTCATAAAAGGAATTACATATTGAAGTTGTATTGTTACATGCCAAAGGAAAACCTCCAATATATTGTGTGATATCTATATGTGTTATCTCATTTTTATCTTTGATTTTTGTCTTTTAAATACACAAACAACAAAGCGAAATTTACAACAAACTAATTACAAAATGATTTTACATACAATTTAGATTGATTACAAAATCTCAATAAGAAATATGAGATCTTAGAGATATTTCCATCATCATTCAGCTAGAACACGTTGAATCTAGTATTGCAATTGGAGAAATTTGGAAATCGACCACAACAAAAAATCTACAAAAATGTCCTTCAAAGAACCTTGCTTTTCTCTCAATTGAGATTGAATTGGGGAAAATTTCACATGTAAAAACTAAATAGTTTCATTCTGCACAAAACCTGTGTCTTGGATTTTTAAGATTCTTCTTCGTTTTTCTAAAACCTCCAACGCAAAACTATCACTTTTATCTTAGTGAATTTCTGAGTTCGGATATGTAATGAGTTGGAGATAAAATTTGCAATTTGGAAGATATCTTGGAGGCTAAAATCATGAAGGGTTTTATAATAAATTCATTAATAAACCACAATTGGAAAAATCATGCATAATAATCATCACTTTATTAAAATTAAAGGAGAACAAGTATTACTTATCGACAAGAGAATACATAATTATGAAATGGAATTATATAATAAATTATGATAAATAGTGTGATAAAAGAACATTAGAAATGGATGAAATGTATGTTAAGAAGTAATAATTATAATTACAAATTAGTAGCTCAACATATCCCCCAAAATGAATGTGTTACATGTCTTCATGCAACCTAATGCTTCTGTATTAACCAAGTTGTAATACAATAATCAAAATGCTCATCCCAACTCATGATATTAATGGAACAAAAGGCTTCTTCCACAAATGCTTCTTTAAAACAATAGTTGTTCAATTATAGCAATGTTGGTGAAGCTATAACACTTTTCATATTTACTGTCAACCATATGTATATGAAGTTGCAACAAAGTATGATACAAGTAACAACAAACTTCATTAACCATTTTCTCAAAAATTACAAATCGGGTTTTTTTGAAATTTTGCAAGAAAATTTGATGCACCGAACTCCTGTGCTCAGTCCAATTAGAATACAACAATACAAACAGAAAACTCTCCTTCTCTAGTAATGCAGAGGGTCAAAATGAAAACCCTGTTTCAATTTCCATTGAGAACCGAATTCTTTCAATTATTATATAGGGCGCAGCCCTTCCAATTTCTTTTCAATTCTCTAATAGATACAAACCACTGTTTTTAAATAATAATAAAAAAAACAAATCATTGCCACATATCTACGTTCCTTTCTGATGCAATCTCGGCATTTGCAACATATCTGTGTTGCATTCCTTGCAATTTACAAACGTTATCAACCACATTTGTGCCCATCTGCGTTATGAGTATTGCAATTAACAAATACAATAACCATATATCGATTGTAACATTCCAATGCAATCTATTGAATTTGCGAGACGTAAACATTTTCATTTCTGTGTTAAAACAATTTTATACCATACATCTACACCCAGAAACGCTTTCCCACTGTAGAATTACGTTTTTGCCTTGCTGGTCTGAAATAGGAGGTACTTAACCTTCGCTCTGCTCCTTTAACTTGGATTCTTCTGCGTTTTTCTTTCAATCTGTAGTCATTTGGAATGCGCTGTCAATGGTTGACTCCTCCCGAAATGATGATTCGAGCTCAATGCATCGGAAGCCACCAGACTCTGTTTCATATCGAATCCACTATTTGATATGCCCAAGTCAATTGCATTTTTTTTTCGTGTCCCAATTCACAACGACCAGTTAACGCATATCCAATATGATTCGTTCTACAACTGGAAATTAACAACCTTCAGGATTTGAGGCGAAATTTCAGGAATCACAATTCTTAATCCGGCATTGTTCCGAGATCCACGCAGTCTGTTTTCTTGATTATCTTCTGTGGGAAGATTCCACGCACAAAACTTAACACATATCACAGATAATTGAATTGAAACCACAGTTCAGCATTCCATTAATTCGAATCAAATCTGTTACATTTATAACACAGATTACCATCACACCTTGGCGCAAACAATATTTTTTTCATTCATAAGTAACAGCACCAATAATAAAAACAGAGATTTGTTTCGATGACTTCACACAAAATCGATCTCCAGTTTTATTCAAAAAAAACACAGTCCTCTATTTAATTGGAGCTTTTCGCCCAAAACAAACAGTCACACCACACCTACGCTCTCCCTCCTACGAAGAAAATCTCTTCATTTATTACAACTATCTCCCCTTAACTCTGCTAACAAATAGATACATAATCTTCTAATTTTAAAATTCTAACAAATAATCTCCTATCTACTTGCACTCACACACACCTGTTATAACAAATCTTATCCAATAATAACTAATTATTTGTGAAATCGACCTCCTCAGTAAAACTGAGATTGAACAAACAGTAATAAAATTCACCCTGTTAGGCCACAACATGTGGACAGTTTTCCACATTGCTGGCCAGGTCCGATGCTCCTGCATCAGATTCCCGGGGAAGAAAAGATTTGTCCTTCAAAATTTCAAGACTTACTCCATATCTCTGCAATTCAGCTGCTGTCAACCATCTGGAATCTTCCATTGGTTTCTCTTTCCACTTGACCAAACACTGATAGTGAGTCTGACTCTTGGTTTTCTTTGGCTCTTTCTTTTTCCTTTTTCCTGCTCTGGGCTTTCGTCTGTTATGGCGTCTCCTTGTGGTTCTTCTTTTGGCTTTTTGTATAAGCACTAATCTGCAATACATGACTAAATCATCTGTTTGGAATTCCTTTTTCCGTCTCTTCATATCTGCTCGTTGTTTGTTTTTGCTACCGCATTCCTGCCATCTGCTTTTGTAATCTCCCTCAAATATGCTTCTAGGAATTAGCCAATTCACAACTGCTTGGATTTTCTTCGGATCTAATTTCAACTCTTCTTTAGAGACTGCATATTCCTCCAAACCTTCATTCTTCAATCTGATGGTGGTTTTATATAAGGTTCGAGAATTTGTACTCATGCACCCTTCAGCTTCTTTCTCCGGACTGAGTACTGTTGGCACAGCACATGGATTAAGATTTCCACTGATTTGTCCTTTATCCATCAACTTTTCCATTTGTGTTCCAGCTTTGGCATTTTCCTGCATTACCCTGTAGGCTACTTTATTCGGCAAACTGACTCCACGTATTAGATCATTATGGTGACTAATACTCCTGATGGGTAACAACTCATCCACAACAATATCAGCACAATCATTCAATAAACTCTGAATTTCTTCAGGTAAATCTTCTAAGTTTGTCGAAGTTAAAATTACCTTGGGTTTTCCAACATTAGCAAAATGCATCTCCTTACCCTTCTCATCTTCCTGCAACAGGATCTTCTCATTCATCAACGTAACACTGTTTCCAAGTACTTCTTTATCAGCTTCAGCTTTCAATGGCAGTAGTGTATGCTTATTCCCATATTTCTCTAAAGTATAGGTGTTCCTTCTGCCATCATGTATGGCATTTCGGTCAAACTGCCAAGGCCTCCCTAGCAATATGTGGCATACATCTATCGGCATTACATCACATAAAATGACATCCTTATAAGTACCAATCTGAAATTCAACTTGACATTGTTCAGTTACAAAAATTTGATGGCCTTTCTGGAGCCACGATACTTTATAAGGAGTGGGGTGTACTGTTCTCTCCAACTTCAACTTGTCCACCATCTCTGTAGAAACAAGATTGTCAGTACTACCGCTATCAATTACCAACTTGCAACACTTACCCTTGGACTTACATACAGTTCTGAATAAAGTCTTCCTTTGAACTGGTTCTTTGGCTTCCTTAGCTCCTTCCAGTAATACCCTCTTCAGTAATAGGGACTCTCCGTCTTCTGGTGGTTCCTCTTTAACTTCAGGTTGAGGAATCTCCTCCTTGGCTTCAGCAACATTCACGTTGCGCTGATTTGCTGATCTCTGATGAGGAAAATCCCATTGTACATGTCCCCATTCACCACATGCAAAGCACCGGACATCTCTTCCTCGGCCTCTGCCTCTGGGCACGAACCTTCCGCGGCCAGAATCTCCTCTTTGTGGTGTTCTATTGCTCACACTCCCTGCCTCATTCTGAGAGTGTTGAAATTTGGATTCAAATGTTTTCCCTTCTTTTGCCGGATTCTTACCTCTATTCCTCTGGTTTTGTTTGCGCAACAGTTTGTCCTCGGCTTTCAAACTTGCTTGATAAGCATCTTCAACAGTTTTCAAACTTAACAGGCTAATCTCATCTTGGATCTCATACCTTAGCCCATTAACATATCTGGCTACTTTCTCCAAGTCATCTTCTACATGCCCTGTCCTGATGCTTAATCTGTAAAATTCTTCAGTATATTCTTTAACAGACATTCCTTTCTGCTTCAGATTTTGCATCTGCTTAAAAAGATTCAAATGATAGTCTTTAGGCAAAAACTTGGCTTTCAGTTTGCTTACCATTTTATCCCACTGCTTGATCTTAGATTTCCCCTTTCTCGTTCTTGATGTCTGTAACTCGTCCCACCAGATCGCTGCATGACCCTTCAGTCTGGTAACTGCAAACTTCACTCTCTTATTCTCCTCAATCTCTTCATAGTCGAAGTACTGATCTATGGATCTGATCCAATCCATGAGCTCTTCGGCATTCAGACTCCCTTCATACATAGGAATCTCCAATTTGGGTTTGCTTCCAACCTTCGCCAGCATCTTCATGAATTTAACATTTTCATTTTCTTCTTCTGCTTCCACATCTTCCTCAGATTCTTCTGAAGAACTTTCAGCTCCCTCATCATGTGCTCTTCTCTGGGTTGTTTCCATTGTCTCCATTCGTTCACGCAGTCTTCGCACTTCTTCTATCAGGACTGCATTTGCTTCTGGTCTTCCTCGACCAATTCCTCGACCAACCCCTCTCCTTGGCGGCATCTTGGCTGCAAACAACTGTATCTTTGGCTCTGATACCAAAAATTGATGCACCGAACTCCTGTGCTCAGTACAATTAGAATACAACAATACAAACAGAAAACTCTCCTTCTCTAGTAATGCAGAGGGTCAAAATGAAAACCCTGTTTCAATTTCCATTGAGAACCGAATTCTTTCAATTATTATATAGGGCGCAGCCCTTCCAATTTCTTTTCAATTCTCTAATAGATACAAACCACTGTTTTTAAATAATAATAAAAAAAAAAAATCATTGCCACATATCTACGTTCCTTTCTGATGCAATCTCGGCATTTGCAACATATCTGTGTTGCATTCCTTGCAATTTACAAACGTTATCAACCACATTTGTGCCCATCTGCGTTATGAGTATTGCAATTAACAAATACAATAACCATATATCGATTGTAACATTCCAATGCAATCTATTGAATTTGCCAGAGCGTAAACATTTTCATTTCTGTGTTAAAACAATTTTATACCATACATCTACACCCAGAAACGCTTTCCCACTGTAGAATTACGTTTTTGCCTTGCTGGTCTGAAACAGGAGGTACTTAACCTTCGCTCTGCTCCTTTAACTTGGATTCTTCTGCGTTTTTCTTTCAATCTGTAGTCATTTGGAATGCGCTGTCAATGGTTGACTCCTCCCAAAATGATGATTCGAGCTCAACGCATCGGAAGCCACCAGACTCTGTTTCATATCGAATCCACTATTCGATATGCCCAAGTCAATTGCATTTTTTTTTCGTGTTCCAATACACAACGACCAGTTAACGCATATCCAATATGATTCGTTCTACAACTGGAAATTAACAACCTTCAGGATTTGAGGCGAAATTTCAGGAATCACAATTCTTAATCCGGCATTGTTCCGAGATCCACGCACTCTGTTTTCTTGATTATCTTCTGTGGGAAGATTCCACACACAAAACTTAACACATATCACAGATAATTGAATTGAAACCACAGTTCAGCATTCCATTAATTCGAATCAAGTCTGTTACATTTATAACACAGATTACCATCACACCTTGGCGCAAACAATATTTTTTTTATTCATAAGTAACAGCAACAATAATAAAAAACAGAGATTTGTTTCGATGACTTCACACAAAATCGATCTCCAGTTTTATTCAAAAAAACACAGTCCTCTATTTAACTGGAGCTTTTCGCCCAAAAACAAACAGTCACACCACACCTACGCTCTGCCTCCTACGAAGAAAATCTCTTCATTTATTACAACTATCTCCCCTTAACTCTGCTAACAAATAGATACATAATCTTCTAATTTTAAAATTCTAACAAATAATCTCCTATCTACTTGCACTCACACACACCTGTTATAACAAATCTTATCCAATAATAACTAATTATTTGTGAAATCGACCTCCTCAGTAAAACTGAGATTTAACAAACAGTAATAAAATTCACCCTGTTAGGCCACAACATGTGGACAGTTTTCCACATTGCTGGCCAGGTCCGATGCTCCTGCATCAAAATTTATACTATATCAATGCTTCTCCAATCCAAAAAGAAAATATATTTGATGCACAACTCTCGAGATATAATAAAAACAACTGTAGTTAATGATTTTTAATTTCTCAAAAATTGTAAATCACTTTTGTTTGAAATTTCACAGGTTTGTTCCTATTACCTTAATACTTCTCCACACAAAAAATCAAAGCAATAAAATGAACAAATTTGAATATATCACCAAAATTGTTGTATGTAACAGTGCATGATTTCTGGAATTTAAAAATTATTTTAGCTTGGAAATTTATGGGTTAATGATACCTCTTTTTTGTCCAAAAATCACAAGAATCCAACTCATATTTTTGAAAGATATAGAGAAATAAATTTATGCATTGTATAAAAATGAAAGTGTATGCCTTAAATGAGGAAGAAATGAGAAAAAATCCATAGTGCATAGAAATTCTTCCCCCAAACCGAGATATGCCCTCATGCTACATTAGAAAAAAAATTGAGGTGGTTGCTACAATCGTCGTTGAAATATTTCCTTGGTGTATAACAACATGAGATAAAAGAGGAAGTTTGAGAATGAATAAGGAGATTGATGGATGATAAAGAATATTAATGGCATGGTTATGATGAATAAATTAATGAAAGTAACACCCCCCCCAAACTGAAATATTTTGTGTATGTGAGAAATCAAAAGTGGTAAAGAAGGGGATATCATGGTTGAAAAATATGAGTGAATAATGCTCAATGGTTTTTCATGACATTATCCTAAGCTTTTAATAAATAAAAAACTTATGTTATTTTACCTCAAGTTTTAATTTTGTAAAAATGTGGAATGACATGTATGGATTGACATTTGTTGAAGCTGATGTAGGCTGAGCTGATGTTGAAAGTGATGCGGAAGGTGGAAGTCTTGCAAGCTGAAAGAAAGTAATCAGAAAGTGTAGTAGGGTTTCCTTCCCCCAAACTGATTAGTTTCCATGTCATCAAGATTTCTATAACACATGTCATGATTATCCTCAATCAGTAATTCATCACCTCAATTACCTCATTATATATAAAAGTGACATAATGTTGTTGTGACTGGCAGGGGATAATAATGGATAAGAAGGGAAAAGATGCATTCCATATACGCATAAGATTTGGTTGTTATGAGCACAAAAATTGTGAGAATTAGTTATCTGAGTCTTTGCTTCTCAAGGTCTAGCCAATTACCTGGGATTCAAAAACAGAATTAGGCCTGTTTATTCTACCCAAAAATAGTAGTGTTGTTAAGATATGAATAAATGGTGACTGATTGGGAAAAGAAACTATATTTGGTTAAAGATATGAAACTTGTAGAATAAAAAAGTGATAGATTATATTATAAAAAGTGTCAAATATAAAATATCCTAACAATTTCATCCCTTCCATGTAAAGTTAATATTTATAATTGAATAATAGATATAAATCATAACCATCATCATCTAATAATTGATTAGATATTATCCCATGAACCATGAGTTCTACCAAACCTTATATATGGTACAATAGGCTTTATCAATAATTAGTTTTGAGAAAACAAGGTAACCAAGCAGATCATACTATTGAATTAACTTATATACCATAGGCATGGCCACTGCTGCCAGTAGGCATACATAGCCTCAACAAGGATTCCTTTTTAACCCATTGATATTATAGTGTCCAATCTATTAAAAATAAGTACACAGTTACAAAATAATTTCAATTTAATTAGATGTCTATTGAAGATTATTATTCTGGATTGGTAAATAGTTAATAACAATTCCATTCATGAGAGCTAACAAAAGTTAACAAGTCGGCGCATGATGAGACCTCTTGTCCTTCAGTTTTATGAACAAAGACCATTACCCTGGCTTGGTGACTAGTAGTGGCAATGTCACTATTAGGACCTATAGTCATGGTAGGTCAGCTCGTGATGATACCTCCTGTTGGGTACCAAATCTGTATACTTTCTCTCCGATTTTCTCCCACCTTTCTATCTCTTTGTATCATTAATTGTTCTAAAACACGCAAGGTAAACCCCTTTCCTTTATCTTACATGGAATATTTGATTAATGAAGTAATAGTTGTGGAGGTTTTACCTTTGCAAATATTAACTTTGGTATTTTCACAGATTTGGAAAAAGTAAAGGGATTACAGCTACGAGCCACAGAGCAATTCTTGATTCCCAGCGTTATCTCAACCTGCTGCAACAGCGCAACAGACTTCGTCTTACCCCAGCGCTATTTATGGCTTATCATGGTTTCCTTTTGGAAACTAGATTGTTGTTGTAACAAAATGTATAATTGTAGATAGTTAGTTGTTGAAGGAAATCTACGATTTCCTAAATTTTTGTATAAAGAGGGCCTTCTGGATGTGAATCGAAGTTAAGCAAGAAAGACACAAATTTTGTAACAGAGTGTTTTCTAATTAATTGAATGCACAGTTTTTTGTTGTCTCACCTATAAGCTGTGAGTTTTTCGTAGCCCTGATCAGAGAGTTGGGCCCACTCTTCTGGTCAGGTGCTGCGTTATCTTTCCTTTGTTGATTTTATATTTTGTTTTTTTATTGTTACTGTTTTTCTAGTATAATTCTGCCATTTCTCTGAATGCCTTTTTAGTTCTACAATCCATCTTAATTGTTGTTACAGTAGTTTTTCTGTTCATTAATTAAAGCCTATGATTCAATAGCAATTCATGTGATTTCTTTTGCATATACTGTGCATGTTAGTCTTGAAATAACTAATGCCCCTGGGTTGATAATTTATGTGGAAAAAGGGTTTGAATATTTGTTCACATCTAGACACCAAAATTTTGGTGCCATTGTTGGGAAAGGCTAACAAGGTGCAAGAACACGATCTGCAGTTGATCTAAGGGTCAATCTCCCATCTTGGGGAGGGAATTTATTGCCCTACTCCAAGTCTTGAGTGTAGTGTTCTATTTTTTGTTTTTTATTGTTTTTTTTAGAACTGATCTCTCGTCTTGGGGAGGGCATCCATTACCCTGCTCTAAGTCCCGAGCATAGCATGTTGTTTTTCCCTACTTTTCTTTTTCATTAAGACTGATCTCTCACGTTAGGGAGGGTATTTGATACCCTGCTCTAAGTCTTGAGCATAGTTTTCAACTTTTCTTCTTTTTGATTATTTTTCTGAAAGGGCCAACTTCTCGTCTTAGGGAGGGTATTTGATTACCTTACTTCAAGTCCTGAACTTTGATTTTATTTTTAGCTTATTTGATTTTCTATTTGAACCTAATCTCTCATCCCAGGGAGGAAGCTATTTGTCTTGCTCCGGGTCTTGAGTGATTTTTCTATTTTGATGAATTCTTCTCACCAATTGTATGAACAAATATCTGAATAAGAGGGTGTTGGGAAAAATACTGAGAGGGGGGGGGGGGTGAATCAGTATTTACTGCATATTCAAACTTTTTACTTTTTCATTCCTTAAAACCCATACGCTACTTTCCTGAAGAAGACTCGCGTATATACGCGGATACCCTTTATTAAACTCGCGTATACACAGTGAACTAATTATGTCATTAATTCTTCACTTAAACCATTCCATCATTTATTCATCGGATATTCAATAAACAGTAAACATGTTCAGTAAGAACAGAATAAACCATCACACAAAGCATCACACATGAACACCAGGATTTTTAGGTGGAAACCCAAGTCGGGAGAAAACCACCGCTGCAGTTGCTCAGCCTTCAATATTTTATTATAGAGAAAACACCTTACAACATATGTGCTGGCGCAGACTTGACCAGCACGCAGGCACCCACCTGCGCTCGTTTACCAGCCTCTCCTGGAAGGGAGCTCCAACCCCCTGACTCGTTTACCAGCCTCTCCTGGAAGGGAGCTACGACCCCCGATCTCGTTTACCAGCCTCACCTGGAAGGGAGCTACCACCCCCTGACTGAAGGCTACAACCCTCAACACCACCTTGGACCACGTTTCATCAATTTTCACACTGGATCCAACAACTTCAATAGAACACCACTTGCAGGCCACATTTCATCATATTTTCATACTGGACCCTTTCCATACTTTTAAGCACAACCATACATCATCAACAGATACATATCAACACAGATCGGATAGCATAAACACAGCAGAACAGCTCAGATATTTCATACCCCTTGCTTCAGCAAACCCTAGTTTGCATACGCTCTTTTACTTCACTGATTTCGCGTATATACGCGCTTCCGTCCACACAAACCGGCGTATACCTCGGTGTATATTTTATTGCGCATACGCGCTTTCTCTTCGCTGAAGCTGCGTATATACGCGCTTCCTCCGCGTCGAAGTAGCGTATAGATCTTCAATTATTCCAGAGCGGCATACTTCTTCAGATCAGATATTCAGTTCAGATTTACCCTTTCACTTCAGACAGATGTTCGCCTAGATGTTCGCCTCATCACAGATCTAGGCCTTCCATAAGGAGATCTAGTAAATACAAGTGCATTTCAGATCTAGATCCCCTTCTTCATCATTGGTGCATCATACACTCATATTTATCTTCAAGTGTAACCCTTTCCAATCAGATCTACTTCAGAGAGAAGTATTCATTCAAGCTCAGACATCTTGCACCCATCCTCATGTTGTGCACAATGAATTTCTTCTCCTTTTATATGATTATCCTTTTTCAATACCATGAGCCCCTTTTTCAATACCATGGACCAAAACAATACCATAAGCCCAAAACTACCTGGATGGGGTCAATTAGGCGGATCATTACCCAATACTATGGGTCAATACCATGGTGGTTACCCTTGGATTTGCACTTTTTGAGCGCTTTAGCCCATACGCGACTTGTAACGTTCCTTTCCGCGTGCATACGCGACTTCCCCTAGGCCAATCCGCGTATACCAAGAGACATGCTCTTTTTCATCATTCTCTGAGTACATTGCCTTCTGTAAATACTGTAGATACATCAGATTTCCTTCATCAAGGACATATTCTATCAAACACAACTTCATCAAGTAAGTTGTCATCATCTTCATCAAGTGGGTTGCCTTTCAAGGACAACACTCAGCATCATATAAACATCATATCACATCAGATTTACATCATTTACCAAGTCCATCAAGTCAAGAATAACTTCATCAGGTGGAGTGCCATCAAGGACAATACATGTCAACAGTCGCACGTCTTCATCTTCATTCAGTGGGTTGCCATCAAGGACAACACTCTGCATCATATTTCCAACAATCTCCCCCTCTGGACTTGATGGCAACCACGATGGTGTTTGGTTACCACGGCAGATAGATACCATGTCACTCTCCCAAATATGTCACATCATTACCTTCTCTTTATTCAAACACCATGTCACTCTCCCCCTTTGACATCAAGGGCAAAGGGCGGATCAAAAACCAACATTCTCCCCCTTTTCTCCTCATGTGGAAAAAACAGTCTGCAGATCTGATATGTGCTGAAGTGGCCAAGCTCCCCCTGAGTCCATGCTGAATCTCCAAACATATTTGTCAATGAAGTACATGACTCTATGAACTTCCTATCACCAAAGACTCATACTTACATCAAATATCCAACCAAGTGGATTTACATATAAGACTCAAGTACCCAACCCAGTGGGTTTACAAAATTTGACTCAGCTACCCAACCAAGTGGGTTTACAAAAATGACAAGTCCTTACATGACTGAATATTACAATTTTTACATCATGGGTCTCAACAAGACCTTTTCACCAAAATATAAATATGATCATTTATGACCAACACCAGAAAGTCCTCAAGAAAGAGGACATATTTCAGAACCATAATAATGCCAACACTGCATTATAGTCAGCAAAGCTAATGCTCCCCCTGAATCTGTGCTACCATGCATCCTTTTCATATGACTAAGGCTCCCCCTTAGTTTGTGCAACCTGAACATTTTCACCAACAAATCATCAAGGCATCTTCATCAAAACATTAGAAACAGATTTATGAGAACTGGAACACCACCAGAGATACCAAACAGCACTGCAGCTGTGCTGAAGAGAGCTGAACCAGCCAAGAATTGTCAGAAACCAACCATACGCGGTTTTATGTGCAGTAACTAGCGTACATACGCGACTATGTTTCAGGAAACCCGCGTATCCTAAGACACCTTCTAAATTTCAACCAGATCTGATTCTTTGTAAGGCAAAGACGGTGTTCAGCTTCTTTCTGAGATATTTGACTGCTTCCCTGGACTACAGATATAACAGAATAGTGTAGTTGTGTCTTCAAGCGTCATCCATTGGTTGTAGCATAAGCCCATTAGTAACTAAGCCTTCGGATCCTTTGCATCATCAATACATTCTTTCCAAAAGAGATTATCATATCAGAACAGCATCTTCAGATATGTGTCAAGCAATCATCCATGTGGTCCAAAATCACCATGATCTTCAAGAGGTAACATGAAGTAACATATGTAGGCAAAAGATCTCAACCATAGCAGCCAAACTCTATATGATCTGAAACAAATGATATCCAACTCATCCACACAAAGATACTTATCAGCAACTAGGGCTCAAAATCTTATCATAATAATCCATGTACCAAATCATCATCATTTGAGCATGAGTATCACCAAGACCAAAGAATAAGCAGTCATATTTCCAACAATGCAACCATTAGAATTCAGCCTGCTACTCCCCCTAAACCAGTGCTTCTTCCTTAACTTCTGCAATCTGAGATACCTTCAACAGCAAGTCATCAATAACAATCTCTGCATGATCTGTCCTCATCTCTGAACTATAAGACTTTCATCTCAACAATGAATTCTCTTCATCATAAAGCAACCAGGCTTCATCCATAATCTTCAACACAAGAACCCATGCATCATTTCATTATCATGAGTATAACTAGAATGATGCTAACAGTGCAATCATCAGCAGTCAGACTGATGCTCCCCCTGGACTTCTGCTTCAGATCTTTAGCTATCAGATAAATTTTCTTATCATCAATGCATACGCGACTGCGTCTTCTGGAACTCGCGTGTATACGCGACTTTAGTTAATGGAACCTGCGTATGGAAAGTGAAGCATAGAAAATTTCCATCTTCCTTCATTTCTTCCCGAGCTTGTACCTCCTGTACCTGTCCTTTCCACATCAGATGCGCTGTCAGAAGTAAACATAACCAGTATAATCAAATCAACCATGAGAGTCATCATGCATTGCTCCTCTTGTGACGATACATTACTAGATCTCATAATGTATCTCACATCATTCCTGCAGTCAACAAGAAAAGTCAGCTTCAGAAGCGGATGACTGTAGTAGGGTCATAATTCCCTACGTTTCTGATCGGTCCTTCATCTTGAATTGAGTGTTTTCTTCAAGAAAATCATTGTTTTCTAGAGCATCAACAAAAACATCCTTTTCTTCTCTAGATTGTTTCTTATTCCATCCCTCCATCTTCTTCCAGATTTGGTTTCTATTTGTGTGCTGAAATTTCTCATATCTGTTCGACCTGCATTCCTTTCTTATATGTCCATACTTGTTACAAGAATAACATCTCATGTGTCCAGAAAAATAAGCATAAGAATCATAATGAGTATTTCTATTCTTCCTCCTTTTACAATCCGCTGCTTTGTGTCCATACTTGTTACATGAAAAACAATATCCCTTGAAGAAACCAGAGTACCTTTCTGTGTAGGAACTGTTTGTTTGAGGCTGAAATGATCTGCTCCTGCAATTTGCTGCAACATGTCCATAATTATGACATTTAAAACATTCAACATTCTTGAATGGATTCCTTTGAGAATTCATGATTGTTGGTTGAGCTTTTGTCTCTTTCAACACTTCAGGTTTTGCATTGACATCCTCTGAATTTTTGGCACTTCCTTGTGAGCTAGATTCTCCTTTAACAGTTTCATGGAAACCAAGACCATGTTTGATAGCATGAGACCTTTGATTACTCAGAATATTGTCCAAAATGTTAGTACTATCATGAAACCTCAAAAGTTTAACCTTTTCTTCTAATTTACCTTTGAGAATATTTACCTCAACCTCCCAGGCTTGACATTGCTTTGTCATGCTTTCTTCTTTTCTTCTTCCATCTTCAACTTGATCCTTCAGATTTAGAATCTCTTCTTTCAACCAATCTTCATTTCCTTCACAAGTTTGTTGCAGCTCTTCATTCTTCTTGTTTGATTTTTCCAGATCTTCTTTGAGAGAGATAATTTCTGATTCAAGGCCTTCCTTTTCAAAGGATTGTAGAGGTTCCTTATTCTCCTTACTTGATGCTTCTAGCTCTGCTTGCAGAAAGATGATAGCAGCTTCAAGTCCTTCATTCTTCTTGCTTGATTTTTCCAGATCTGCTTCTAGATCTTTAATTCGATTGAATGCATAAGTATGAAACCTTTGATACTTGTCCACCTGTTCATTTAGCATTTCTATTTGATCTTTCATTTGTGAGATCATCTCTTTATAGATAGTTTCTTGCTTATTGTATGAACTTTGTAGTTCTTCTTCTTTAATCTTGAGAACTTCTTCTAGATCCACAACTTTACTTTCACTATCTTTACTATTGTTTGCACAAAGAAGAGTATTACAAGTGGCCTTCTCCTTTTTCTTCTTTGCCATGAGTACTTGTAGATCTTCGTCAGAATCTGTTTCATCTTCTTCAATTTTTGCTATACATGATTTCTGAGGCATCTCCTTTCCTCGAGTAACCTTCTTCTTTTGCTTCTTAGCCATGAGCACTTTCAGATCTTGGTCAGAATCTTCTTCATCTTCACTGGACCCTTCATCATCATCTTCTTTTGCATAATAACTCTTTCTCTTTTCAAATTGTTTCCCTTTACCATGCTTTTCTTTATAAGGACATTTAGCAGCATAATGACCAAATTTTCCACACTCAAAACATTTGAAGGGAAGCTTACCTTTGAATCTTCCAGTACCTAGTTGGAGCTTTCTCACGAAATTTGCTTCTTCTTCATCAGATATATAGTTGGAATCTTTGACAACTTCCTTTTCCTTCCCTTTAGTAGATGCCTTAAAAGCAGCTTCTCTTACTTGAGAAGGGCCTCCTTGTCTCATTTCAAAAGCAGTCAGAGTACCATGTAATTGAACAATAGTAAGAGTTTGCAAATCTTGTCTTTCTTCAATAGCTGAAACTTTAGAGTCAAATTTTGAAGTCAATGATCTTAAGACCTTTTCCACCAGAGTAGTATCAGCTATGGTTTCACCCAAATTTCTCATTCGATTTACAATATCATCCAGACGAAGAAAGAAACTGGCAACACTCTCATCACTATGCATCTTCAAATTTTCATATTCAATTCTAAAAGTTTGGAGTTTTGCACTTTTTACCTTTGTGTCTCCTTCATAGCTTAGAATGATTTTGTCCCATATTTCTTTTGCTGAATGTAGCTACATCACTTTAGCAAATTCTGATTCAGACATGCTTCCTAACAAGACATTCACTGCTTTGGCATTGATTTCATACTTCTTCCTTTCTGCTGCATCGGTAGGAATACTTGCTGGGTATTGATAACCTTCTTCCACGATTGCCCATACATCTGCACCAAGACTTTGCATATATGATTTTGTTCGTACCTTCCAGAATATCAGATTGCTTCCATTGAATAGAGGTGGCTTTATAGACATTACTCCTTCTTGACTTCCCATTGCGACGGATCTCCTTTGAGCGATCAAGCTTCTGCACAAGGACCTGCTCTGATACCAATTGTTGGGAAAAATACTGAGAGGGGGGGGTGAATCAGTATTTACTGCATATTCAAACTTTTTACTTTTTCATTCCTTAAAACCCATACGCTACTTTACTACAGTAGACCAGCGTATATACGCGGATCCCATTTATGAAACTAGCGTATACACAGAGATTTAGATATGTCATTAAATCTTCACTTAAACCATTCCATCATTTATTCATCAGATATTCAATAAGCAGTAAACAGGTGCAGTAAGAACAGAATAAACCATCACACAAAGCATCACACATGAACACCAGGATTTTTTGGTGGAAACCCAAATCGGGAGAAAACCACCGCTGCAGTTGCTCAGCCTTCAATATTTTATTATAGAGAAAACATCTTACAACATATGTGCTGGCGCAGACTTGGCCAGCACGCAGGCACCCACCTGCGCTCGTTTACCAGCCTCTCCTGGAAGGGAGCTACGACCCCCTGACTCGTTTACCAGCCTCTCCTGGAAGGGAGCTACGACCCCCCGATCTCGTTTACCAGCCTCACCTGGAAGGGAGCTACAACCCCCTGACTGAAGGCTACAACCTTCAGCACTACCTTGGACCACGTTTCATCAATTTTCACACTGGATCCAACAACTTCAATAGAACACAACTTGCAGGCCATGTTTCATCATATTTTCATATTGGACCCTTTCCATACTTTTTAAGCACAGTCAACCATGAAACAGATACATATCAACACAGATCGAGATAGCATAAACACGACGAACAGCTCGAGGATATTTCCCACTTGCCTTGCTTCAGCAAACCCTAGTTTTCATACGCGCTTTTACTTCACTTATGTAGCGTATATACGCGCTTCCGTCCATACAAACCAGCGTATACCTCAGTGTATATTTTATTGCGCATACGCGCTTTCTCTTCGCTGAAGCTGCGTATATACGCGCATCCTCCGCGTCGAAGTAGCGTATAGATCTTCAATTATTCCAGAGCAGCATACTTCTTCAGATCAGATATTCAGTTCAGATTTACCCTTTCACTTCAGACAGATGTTCGCCTAGATGTTCGCCTCATCACAGATCTAAACCTTCCATAAGCAGATCTAGTAAATACAAATGCATTTCAGATCTAGATCCCCTTCTTCATCAGTGGTGCATCATACACTCATATTTATCTTCAAGTGTAACCCTTTCCAATCAGATCTACTTCAGAGAGAAGTATTCATTCAAGCTCAGACATCTTGCACCCACTCTCATGATTTGCACAATGAAATTCTTCTCCTTATATATGTTTATCCTTTTTCAATACCATGAGCCCTTTTTCAATACCATGGGCCAAAACAATACCATGAGCCCAAAACAACCTGGACGGGGTCAATTAGGCGGATCATTACCCAATACCATGGGTCAATTTACCCTTGGTTTTGCACTTTTTGAGCGCTTTAGCCCATACGCGACTTGTAACGTTCCTTTCCGCGTGCATACGCGACTTCCCCTAGGCCAATCCGCGTATATCAAGAGACATACTCTTTTTCATCATTATTTGAGTACATTCTGAAATCATTTCTTCATTGCCTTCTGTAAATATTGTAGATACATCAGATTTCCTTCATCAAGGACATATTCTATCAAACACAACTTCATCAAGTAAGTTGTCATCATCTTCATCAAGTGGGTTTCCTTTCAAGTACAACACTCAACATCATATCATCAACAATCATCATATCACTTCAGATTTACATCATTTAACAAGTCCATCAAGTCAAGCATAACTTCATCAGGTGGAGTGCCATCAAGGACAATACATGTCAACAGTCGCACGTCTTCATCTTCATTCAGTGGGTTGCCATCAAGGACAACACTCTGCATCATATTTCCAACAGAGGGGCAGAGGAAGACCTCCAAAGAAAGGAAATGATCTGGGAAGGAAGACGTATATCCAGGAGATCATTGAAAAGGCTAAATCTGAAGTATCCTCTTGTGCTGCCATCAGGGTAAAGGTTCAGATGAAGTCCAAAGGACAGTCGGTTGAACAACCAATGCCAGCCATGGTACTAGAGGAAATTATTTCGATGGTGGAAGAAGAAATAAATAAGGTACCGGTGGTGGAAACATCCTTGCTGTCAGCAGAAGAAGAAGAAATAACAAGCAGAGGGTCAGAAGCACTGAGTAATTCCAATTGGGAAGAAGAACCTCCGAAAGGGTTTTCATCACTGCAAGACCAAGGGAGTGTTGTAAAGCCTCCTGCAGTCAAATTAAGCAATTCTGATTTGGAAAGAGAGTTCCTGAAGTATTTTGCATCACCAAGGGACCAGTGGAGTGTGGTGAAACCTCCTACAGTTGAATCACCCCAAGTACCAGCCACAAAATCGATTGAAATCCCAGGTGAGTATTGGAGAATATTTATCGCACCTAGAAGTTCTTCTATTGATTTTCTGATTGGAAACATTATAGGTGATGCACCGATGAAGCCCATTCCTTTAACAGCTCTGCCTAAGTTTCATGGGATTTCTTCCGAATACCCTGATACATTTCTAATTTGACATTGTCTCTCGAGGGTATGATTATCTCCGATGATCAGAAACTAAAAATATTTCATACTACCCTAAAAGGGACAACCCTACGATGGTTCATGGGTTTAGGAGGAAGGAATATTTCCTCATGGGATGCGATGAAAGAAGTCTTTTTGGATAAATACCAAGATTACTGTAAATCCTGTGAAATTAAGGAGGAAATATTTAAGTTTGTACAGAAAGAGGATGAGAACATGGAAGACTGTGTGGAACGATTCAAATATATATTGCAGAGATCAGGCCATAGTGACCTAGATAAAGATATTCTAAAAATCATCCTTCTATGGGCAATGAGGGAAGATTCCCTGCAACTGTTGAATATAGTAGGAAAGGGGGATGTTTCAAAAGAAGAATTTGACAACATCTCTAACTTGTGCATTCAGTGTTCACGAGGGGCTGCAAGGACTGGACAAGGAATTCGATCATTAAAGGCTTCTGGTGGAGGGGTTACAAAGGAAAAAATTGGAAACCTACTGGATAACTTGAGGACTGATATCCTGAGCACATTATCCACCCAGATGGACACCCTGCAAGCAAAACAAAAACAGATAGAGTTGGAGAAGACTATGGCTATATTCTGCCCACAGTGCAGAAAGAAGCATCCTTTGAAGGAATGCCCATTAAACACAGTGGAATCCCACACAATCTGTGAGTAGATTCATGCGACTAGCTCGTGCCCTTCCTTGCTAGGACTGAAGGCGGTTTTTCAAGGGGCAAGTGAAGAAAATGTAGTAGATCAATTATACTTCATGGGGCCGAAAAAGCCAAGGCAACCTCAACCACCGACTATGAATATAGGTATTCCTCAGGACCCATCTCAGTATTTTAATAATTTTAATATGAGTCCCCAGTATGTACCTTTCTCGCATATGTGGTCCCAATATAAATACCCCCCCTAGCAATAATGGGTTCCCCAGGCTAGTTCAAACCCTTCATGGAATCAGAATTAACGTGGGCCCTCTCCTACTATGCAATTTCCCTAATCTATGCCTCAACAACAGCTTCAATTTCCCTCTAATGTACCTCCTGGAAACCCAAACTTCAGCCCCAGCTTCCTACCCTACCTAATCTGAATCCTAAAAATAAAGGGTTCCAACAAAAAGATACTCTTAACCTTCCATCTTATAGCATTTCTACTACAGGACTTAATGAGATAAACTTACGATCTGGGTGGGTAGTAAATGCTCCTACTTCACCTATTATCATAGAACAAATTGATAGTGAAGTTATAGAACCAGAACAGAGGAAAGTTGGGGATAAACTAGACCAGAACATGACAAATCAAACACCTCCCCAATCTGTTCTTAACCAGGTCCGTCCAATCACCCCCACCATATCCTGAAATATTAACCCTGAAAAAACAAAACCCTCAAGCAGAGTTTGACTTCCTGGGGGAATTGAAAAATATTTTTTGTCAAAATACCCTTGCTACAGGCTATGAGGGATGTACCTATATATGCAAAAACTCTCAAATATTATTTCTTGAAGAAACCTAGGAAGAAACCAATGGATCTGTTAACCATTCATGTGATGGGTAGACTGTCTGACATCATGCTAAGAAATACCATGCTTGTTAAATATGAAGACCCAAGAAACATAATTCTAACAATACAAATCAATGGGGTTTAAATCCCAAATGTACTCGTTGATTTGGGTGTTGCCATCAATATTATTACCTCTAAAACAATGAATACATTAGGTCTTCGAAATTTTAAGCCAACCCCTACTATCTTGGAACTAGCAGATAGGTCTACAATTAAACTAGTAGGGAAATTGGAAGATGTGACTATTTCGGTGGATTCATGGCACTACCCTGTAGACCTTCTTATATTACAGACACGATCCTTAGTTGGTGGTCACCCATTGATCTTGGGAAGAACTTGGCTCGCAACCACAGATGCTTACATAGGATGCCAATATGGGCACATGATTATATCAAATGGGATGGTTACAAAGAATATTACTCTCTACCCTCCTGCGGAACCTAGCCCATCTGAAAATTATCAGCCAGTCAGAAACCTATACCAATAGAAGAGCCTGAACCTGAAAATGAATAATTTAGACCAATCCTCACTATTGGGCAGGCCCTTCAACTCAAAACAAAAACTGAGGATGATGCCATTAACACTTTTATTAATGATCCCGGTTCTGTTTCCAATACATTCCTGTAACCTCATCCCATGATATTATTCCAATTGAAATTGAACCAAGGAAAACACTCAATATCAACCACAATCTGTCTGAATCCCAGACAAAGCAGCTTTTAAAAGTCCTTCAAGACCATTAGGAAGCTTTTGCCTGGGATTATAATGATATAAAGGGGATCCCTGATAATTTATGTACTCATCATATTTATATGAAGCAATATTTCCGCCATGTGAGACAACCCCAAAGGAGAACGAATCCTGCTCTAAAGAACATTGTCAAAGAATAATTACAAAAATTATTAGACGTAGGTTTCATTTACCCCAACTTGGATAGCCAATGGGTATCTCCGCTAGTCGTTGTTCCTAAAAAGAATGGTAAATGGCGGATATGCGTAGATTACAGGGAGCTAAACAAGGTACCTCAAAAAGACCATTTCCCTTTTCCATTCTGTTAGTGTCTCGTGTTTTGATAGTTTGGAAAATCAAAAGACATGGCAACATAAGAACCAATCTTTAGAGTTACAGGATCTAGTCCTCTTGTTCTCAGAGAGGGATCTCTCAAATGTTTGTTTGCAAAGGTTTATCTTGTGTGCTTTGAGTATGGATTTTAGACTAGTTATTAAGTGAAGGTGTTTGTTTGTTTGTTTGATTGGTTGAATTGATATAGCAGAATATGAAAGATCTAGGAAAGGTAGGTAGAAAGAGGAAGTAGAAGCTTCATTGGGCAATGGAGTCAAGAAGAGGTCATAACATACTTATCAATGGATATGGGATATCAGAGGGCAAATCTAACTTGGCCACAGGATCCTTTGGTTTTTGGAATGAGATGGACATCAATGATTTGGAAAGAGAAGTTTAATTCTCGACAAAGGGAATCTGAAAACACAATTTGAACAATAAAGAGCTTTTTGATAGACAGGGCTAACCATGAATTCTACAAATCACATCTTTAATCAAACAATGATTTCAAAAACAACTTTTAAAATGAAATCTAAGATTTGGGGAACACCCTATTTCCTCAAAGATTTTATTTCAAATGACTTGGAAAACATAAAATCTTCACTGATAATTGCAGTCATAGAAGAGGGAACACTTAACACATCTATGATTACAACTACAAAGACCTTCAAGACAACTGTTTAAGCAAGGACAAAGGGCAAGATCAGAACAAACCTCCTTGATTCGCTATAAAAAAAAAAAAATCAAAGGGAGACTTCAATAACAGTTTTTAAGTGGCAGCAGACAAGCAAGGAGAACCATAAATCATGCGATAACCAGATATTTGAACTATTAAGGAAATAAACAAGCATGAAGACTAAAGAGAGAGATTAAAGACTCTAAAATACTTCAGTAGAAGAAAACATAAAACAGTGAAGGATGAACAGGTCTAAGGTGCTTCCAAGAGTCATTTCCTAGCCTAAAACTTTCAACCTATTGTAGTAAGAAATCATGGAACATAATGAAAACAGGGGAAAACATTAAACAGTTCAGAATACTTCACCAACAGCCAAGCTCATGGATCCAATGATAGAGCCTTCTTAGTAACAAGTATGCAACATCATCAGGACTTCCAAGACTTCAATTTCTTCTTCAACTTCAACAGATTATGTATTATTTCAGAGAGTTCCAATATTACAACTAGTAATCAACCAACCCTCTTCTCTTCTTCTGTAGTAGTATTTATAGAAGAAAGAGAAGGTGGACTCTGATAAAATATCTCTAAAGATAATTAATACAGACTTAAATGGATTCTCGGCCTTTGGGGGCTCAATGAAGAAGCTTACATAGGTGTCCTATGTATTAAATCATTTATATTAACTATTAGGTTTGCTGGAAAGAATTTTTTGACTTCAAGGCTCCTCGTTATCCTTGTAATAACTTTTGCTGACAACTTACAATAAGTTCCTTCGGTTGAAATAACTGTTCAGCTGCATTGATGCAAAATACCTCCTAGTCTGGTAATAACTTCGACCTTCTTTTGATTGCTTTGAGGTTGTAGGTGGCTCTGTGGTGGCTGGGGGATTTAATTAGCCTCTGATGTGGCAGCGTATGTTTTCTTTCTGATGAACCTTTATGATTTTCTTTAAACTGTGTTTTAGTCGGGAGGATTAGGCTTCTGATAATTCATCCTAGCCGTAATCCCAAAGATCTGTCTTTGACACTGATACTCTTTGATTTGTGCCTAATTCACTGTGTTTTTTGCTGGTGTGCAGGGCTGCGCAGGGGTGATATGGCATCGATGCCTCATGAATCACCGATGAAACGTGAATTTGAAACCTACAAATGATTCTCTTTGATGGATCGGAGGTGAGAGGATCGTCACCCTCTGCTTCTAAATTTTCTTCAAACATAACGAAAAACCATTTAAACCCTGCAAAATACGAACAAATGTTATAAAATCATGCATATATAGGTTTACTGCTTCAGAAGGCACATGGAGGGAGCATGGCCGTTGGATGGCATCATCCAATTTTCGAGATTGATTAGAGGAATTCAAAGGGAAGGCGGAAGAAGAAATTGAATCGGAGCCGTCGATCGTGCAGAGATCGACGGTCAGGAGAGGAGGTGAATAAATAATGTGAAGGGGTCACATTATTCGAAAAAATAAAATAAAAACGGAAAAAAGGTTTAAAACCTTTGTTTTGGTGAAAAATGTTCGAAAATCATGTTCGGGGTTTGGGAAAAATGTGGGCCGTCGGATGAGATTGGCCCACGCGATCAACAGTGGAGAACAGGTGCCAATAAATCTTATAAAACGCACCCAGACATCAAACCTTCAATTAAATCATGCTGAATAAAGTTCCCGAGTCCGGATTTGCTGACTGGACGAGGAACCAACGCAGAGCCGCCCCAATTAAGTTCTGCCGCGTGGACGCTGATGTGGTGCTGGGACCACCGGCACTGCTGTGGACGAGAGGACCGGGGCGATGGAGTGTGGGCCATCGATATGCAAATTAGATCGACAGCGGAGATCCTTTAAACACCATGCCATACCCTGGTTATTGCACGAGCATCTTCGAAGAGCAATCACCGTCTGATGAGCAGCCTCATATCAGACGGTGGACGTCAATATCGCGCCGGGTCTATGTCCGATCTTTACCGCACGATGAGGGCGGTATTTGAAAATGGGCCCAAGACACATGTCGGCCAGTGTATGGAATCACTGCAAAATAGAAAAAACCGCCCCGCTCTCAAAAGCGGTGCGATGAATTCCGCCCTATTTTGCAATGGGAAGTGGCATGGTGGGGACCACCAGGGCAATAGATTGCACGCCATCGATCTGCAGATCAGATCGACGATGGAGAGTGACTAGAAATTCGCACCAGCGGTAAACTTTAGGATATACGAAAAACCCAAATTTTCAATATAATACAAAGTTTTAATATTTTCGAGGGTGGGATATATATATATAATATTGTTAGGCACCTGTCTGCGGGGCCATGGGTTATATGGGAAACCATATGGCCAGGGTTTATGGAGGCAGGGCTAATCACAATCGCGCGGCGTGATAAGCGCTTTAGAAGGCTAGCGCTTGGTTCTAGCACCAAGGCGTATGGAGGGAAAGAGTTTTAGACTTAGCCCAAGGGAGCTCGAGTGTGTAATAAGAAAAATGGGTTTTTAATAGATTTTCAATGGTTTTCAAAGGAGTTTGAGGGTCTCCATAAGGCAAGAAAGGGTCTTAAACCTTATCAAAGGGGTTTTGATGAGGGGAAAAGGGGAAAATCATGAAAATGAAGGATTTCATGGGAAAAGAAAAGGCAAGGATGAGGTTAGTTTTGGAAGAAGGGGGAAAAGGAAAATGGTGCTTGCAGCAGTTTTTCTTCATGTAATGACAACATAATTTCTGAGTTGAAAAGGGGAAAAGCAGTGAAGATTATCCAAAGGATAGGATATTATCAAAAGACTTTAAGCACCAACAATTTTAGCAATGAAATTGTTTCTTGAAGGCTATCCAAAATCATTTAGCCACCACTTGATATGGCAGAATTTATGGGTGGCTAACAGTGGCTCCACTTGGGGATGGTGCCTTCTTGGAGGCATCAAGAACTTCAGACTTGCATTTTTTGGGAGGCTAACCTGTGCCTCATCCATTGGGCTGCCTTTCTTTCTGTGGATGATTTTATTTTGCTCTGAAACATATTAGCATTCATGAATTAACAATGGAATTTCATCAATACAATCTTTCTACCTACCCAATCCTATCGATCTAACATTTTTTCTTCATTTAGAGTGCACTTGGATTGGAAAACTCTTTCACAAAATTTTATTCTTTTTAAAAGCAGGAAATCTAATCTATTTCTACTCCTTATTTCTCCATGGACTCAGATTAAACAGATGAACCCATATGAACCCATATAATCTATTATATGTTGGGATTAAACTGTCCAACAGACTTTATTCTCTAAATTCTATAACATAAATTTAAAAATAGTCAAGTAAAGATTAAGCTATTTGACTTGCTGTGATCTATGGCATAAAAACAAGCTGAACATAGACATTTATTTTGCAGAAAAATAAAAACAAAAATGGAAGGTTTGAGATCTGAGATTTTAAAACATTTCCTTCCTCTTTTCTTCAGCTTTGTCTTGACTCTTACTTGAGTTGTCTTTCCTTTGCTAAATGGTTCAGATTTTGAGCTGATTAGAACCAGATTTTTACATCTTTTGACTCAGAACTTGAAAACAGATTTTGAGTCATTTTCTCTTTGGGAACTCAGGTTCAGATTTTGAGCATGTTTGAACCTTTAATTTCTATCCTAAACTATCTACTGATAAGCCAAGATTAAACAATTTGGAAAATTGAATTCACTATCCTATCAGCAGAAAATTTAAAGCTAATTAGTCAAGATTAGGTTGTTTTACTAACTAGAAGTGTGTTCTTTAGGAGTGGCATTTGAGCTTGCACACTTTCAGACTTGTTTCTCTTTTTTGCTATGGGGCTATACCTTTCTTGTTTTCACAATCTGCCCTCTTTTCTTTTTCTTTCTTTGTTATATATATATATATATATATATATATATATATATATATATTATAACCTTGAATACAATGTTCAGAATATGATTTTTACAATGAAAAAATACAATGGTTTGAAACTCACGATTCTTTACAGAAGTAATGCTTTAGCATTCTGCCATTGACAGGACCTCCATACAGATCCTCTCCATTCAATTATTTCTATAAAAATGCATTGTGACCCCTTTCAGCATGAATAATAGAGGGACCTTTCCACAAGTTCTCAAACTTGCCATGTTTTCCCTTCTCTTCTCTCCTTGAATCCCACTTAAGAACAAGATTTCCAACTTGGAAATTGTCTGCCTTAGTCCTCTTATCAAATAGCTTCTTCATATTTTCTTGGACTAACTGTGTTCTTTCATAAACTTCTTCTCTGGTCTCCTGTAAATGGATGGTTTGATTGATTCTCAGCATATCATTCTCTTCAACCTGCAATTCTTGAAGGAGCTTCATGACTGGCACTCCCAATGAGGTGGGAAAAATTGTGTCCATGCCATAAAATAGCTGATAGGGGGACATATTTATTGATTTCTTTGTAGTTAACCTATCAGCCCATAAGGCATGAACCAGCTTATTGTGCCATGATCTCTGATTTTGTTCCAACAGTTTTTTAATGATATTGATGAGGATTTTGTTGGAAGATTCAGCTAATCCATTTCCTTGGGGATAGTAAGCAGTGGAATGGCCCAAGGTTATGTGGTATTTGTAACAGAAGTCAACCATAATTTTAGATTTAAAAGCAACATCATTGTCTGTTATGATTTTTCTGGGACAACCAAATCTGGATAGGATATTTGTTTCAAGAAAATTTATAATGACAGAGTCATTAGCATTTCTGGAGGGTATAGCTTCTATCCACTTGGTAAAGAAGTCAGTGGCCGTGAGGATCCACTTATGTTGAGCTAAGGAGGATGGGTGGATTTCCCCAATGAAGTCCAACCCCCATTGTTGAAAAGGTGCCTCAACTCTGATAGGATGTAAGGGTAAGGGAATAATTTTTCTTTTGCCATCAAATATTTGACACTTATGGCAAGACATGACCAACTTCTGAGTGTCTGGGAAAAGGGTAGGCCAATAGTAACCTGATCTAAGAATTTTGTTTGCTGTGGCCTTCCAGTAGAGGTGTCCTCCACATTCTCCGTTATGCAATTCATGCATGATTTTCCCTGCATCATCTTCAAGTAAAAATTTAAGCAAAATTCCAACAGCATTTTTCCAATATAATACCCCATCTAAGATGCAAAAACTCAAAGCCTTTTGTTTTAAAAATCTAGTTTTAGTTTTAGACAAAGAAGGAGGGGCATTTAAATATAAAAGCACATAAATAATGTCAGCATACCAAGGAGAATTCAGAAATGTTTCTTCAATGAAAGGAGTAGTAGATTCTTCTATTTCTTCCAACATATCTACCATATTCATGTCCAGTGCTTGGAAGTTAGACTCAGCCATAAGTTTTTCTAATCCTTGCCCTTTAACTAGTTTGGTGGGCCTGATCTCTAAGTCATACTCAAGAATAGTTGCAATCTATTTTCCCCTTTTACCATCAGGGTCTTGACTTAGAATGTCCTTGACAACAGTATGTTGAACAAAAGCAATTATTTGAGAGTGTAAAATATAGACCCTAAAGTCTTTTTAAGCTTTCACTAATCCTAAGGCTTGCTTCTCCATGATGTTATATTTGATAGGAGCATCTCTTAAGGCCCTACTAAAGAAGGATATTGGTTGTTCCTGCCCCAAATCATTGTTTTGAAGTAAAACTGCAGCTATTGTATGTTCAGATGCAAAAGAAAAGATATAAAAGTCTTTGGTGAAATCTGGGCTAATCAGGACTGGTGTTTCAGTAAGAGCTTGTTTGACCAGTTCGAATGATTGTTTATCTGGTAAAGTCCATTTTACACTGACATCTTTCTTAAGCATGTTTGTAATGTTTTTAATAGCTCAACAAGATTAGGAATAAACCTCCTCAGAAAATTAATCTTTCCGATGAAATATTGCAACTCTTTGAGGCTTCTAGGATGACTGATCTGCAATATGCCATCTATCCTTGTAGGGTCTATCTCGATTCCCTCTTCTAAAATTATATGGCCAAGAAGTTTACCTTCTTGGAGACCAAAGAGTGTCTTCTTGGGATTCAATGACAAGCCAAATTTCCTACACTTCTCAAAAACTTTTCTTAGGTGAATCAAATGTTCTTCATTAGTTTTTGAGAAAACGGTTATGTCATCAAGGTAAATGATTATGAAATAGCCAATGTCTTCAGAAAAGGCTATGTCCATGGCCCTTTGGAAAGTGGCCCCTGCATTCATTAATCCGAAAGGCATTTTGACATACATAAAGGTGCATCAAGGTGTGGTAAAGGCAGTTTTGATTTGATCACTTGGGAGCACTAACACCTGGTTGTAACCTGAGAACCCATCTAAGAGGGATATCCTTTTTGACCCAACTACCCTTTGAAGTATATGGTCCATCTTGGGTAAGGGGTAGTTGTCTTTTAAAGAGGCTCTGTTTAAATTTCTGAAGTCAATACAGAGCCTGATTTCCCCTGTTTTCTTTCTAATAGAAACTAAGTTTGATACCCACTCTGAAAATGTAATGGGTACTATGATCCCAGCATCATGCATTTTTTCAATTTCTGCCTTAACTAAAAGTAGTAAGAGAGGGTTTATTCTTCTTAGTTTTTGTTTAAAAGGCTTTTGATTTTCCTTCAGGGGAATCTTGTGCTGGATGATGTTGGTATCATATGATTTTAAGTCTTTGTATCCCCAAGCAAACACATCTTTAAACTCTTTGAACAGCTCTATGTATTGCGATTTTATGTGAGCTGGGAGAGTGCTGGATAGTTTGATCATCTTGGGTTCTGCTAGACTGCCTATGTTATGCTCTTCTACATTGGTTTCCACAGGCTCCATTCTCGGTTCTTTGGCTACATCGTTAAAATCAAAAAGGTGTTCTAAAGGTGTGAGACCTCTTGGAATTTCATCATTTTTGCATTGTAGGACTTCCAAGTCTTATTAGTATGCGTTGTCGATTATCTCTGCTTCAAGGGGATTCTCATAATGATTTATATCAGCAGAATATGTTATTTCGACTTCTGGGATTTGTTCAATATACAAACAATTTTCTTTATGGCTAGTTTTTGATATTGGTATGCTGAAATCATTTTCTGATATCAAGAAATCATCTATGTGTTTGTCAGAATCAAACACTTGCCAGTGATCTTCGTTATCAGGCACAGCAGGCCTGTGTTTTACCTTTACGCTGAGTTGTTCATTTATCTCAGGTACTTGGCAGTTGCTAGCATTGAAGGCGAGTTCATTTGCTAGATGATTCAGTGCTCTAGGGATGAAAATGAGTTCATATTTTTCGAAGGTTTTCAATAAATCAAGGGTAGCGTTCCGATATTACCTAAGCCTTGGATTTCTAGTTGAGTATTCTCCTATGATTTGTTTTATGATAAGTTCAGAATCCTCTAAGATGGATATCTTTTGGGCTTCTAATTGTTTAAGCAATTGTAAGCCTAGGAGAAAGGCTTCATACTCGACGATATTGTTAGTGCATGGGAAATCCAATTTGTATGAAAAACTTTGATTCGTATTTTGAATCCAAACACCTGCCCCTGCACTTGTTTTGTTACAGGATCCATCGAAGTTTATTGTCCAAAGTAAATTTGACTCATTTTCATTTTCTTGTTGCTGTTGATTGTCAATGTTTTGAATTTGATTCGAGGGAGGATTTGATTGTTCTGGTGAACTGATTTAGTCGTTGTTTTCCTTATCTTGTTCATTAATTTCATCTTCATTACATAAGATAAAGGAATCTAAACTTGATTGAATAGAATAGATTGGAGAGTTGTTTGGTTTGTCTATGTTGCTCACCATGTACTTCATGTGAGATTCCCTATATAGTCTTTTGTTTTGGTTGAAAGCAGGGATGGTGGCATAAGACATGTCCATTTGAAGGCTTCCCTGAAGCTTGGCTCCCCAAGATCTTGATAAGAGCATGCCATACTTAGGGGGAATTTCAGCTACAACTATGTCCATGAATAAACTCTTAGCAGGGATTTGGGATAAGTTAACACACAAATATTTGATTAAACCCAAACATTTGACTCTGCTTGAGTCAAAGGAATACAAATCTTTGTATGGTTTAGTAATTTCTAAGCCTAATCTTTCCATCACTACCTTGGGCATTAGATTGTGTGAAGCTCCAGAATCTAACATGGCATTATGTAAGATTTTATCATGTATGTTCAAACTAACATAGAAGGGAGGGACAGCCCCTTCTTGGTATTTTCCTTCAACTTCTGGACCAAACAACAACTCAGGTTTGTCATCTATCAAGTTCAAGGTGTCATTATCGCTTCCTAAGTTTAAATCTTTTAAAACTTGGTTTTTGTACACTTCTTGGGTTACTAGTTCAGCTAGGGGAATGGTAATTTTTATCTTAGCAATATCTTCCTCAAGACTGAAAGGAACAATTGACTTGTTCACATTTACATTTGTCTTTTCAATTGAATTCTTTTCAGCGATTTTGATTTGCTGAACCTTGTTTGGACTGGTAATTGGGACAGTTTTATTAGGACCACTAGCTGAAGTGCTAGGGGTACTCTGTTCAACATTTGGCTGGACATTTTTGTCTTTGTTTAAGTCTGGTTTCTTGGCCACAATGTTGGTTTTTTCTGCTGCCCTTTTGGGCTGACTTTCTTCGTTTTTCTTGACAGCAGTGCTAGTGTTCTTATCTTTTGAATTGTCTATATTCCCCTTGCTCCTAAGATCATATTGTTTATGCACCTCCATGATTGCATTTTCAAAACCCAATCTATAGTCCTCAGAATCTTCATAGGTGTTTGTATTTTGATCATAAGAGAAAAAACCTTGTTCTTCCTCAGTGAGGAAAACATCGTCCCCACTGTCTAATCTGTTAGGTAAACTTGACTCGGGATAGAGTCAAACTTGACTAGGGTAAATAGTAGTGGTTTTGGGGCACATGGTTTTATGCACCCATGGTTTTGGCCCATGGTATTGCATGTAATGGAGCCTATAAAAAGGTTGGGAATACTTCATTGTAAGGCAAGCCTGGAGGTGAGCGGTGAAGGCTCACTTGGCCGGATTGGATAGGATTTTGGCCAATGGTTAATGAAATTTCATTGGTTGGGTTTTTCCCCAGATTTGGGGTTTTCCCAGTTAAACATTGTGTTTATGTTTATGTGATTTGTTGCTGGATTTTGTATGTGTATTATTCTCTCGGTAAACTATTTTATTTCTGCGGTAAATTTCCTAACAACTGATACCAATTGTTAGAAATTATTGCAGAAATAAATTATTTACTGAGAGGAATAATAAACCATAAAAGAGCCAGCAACAAAGCATTAACATAAACACATATTTTATCCGGGAAAACCCCAAATTCGGGGAGAAACCCAACCTAATGAAATTTCATTAACCATTTGGCCAAAACCCTGACCAATCCGACCAAGTGAGCCTTCACCGCTCACCTCCAGGCCTACATTACAATGAAGTCTTTCCTTCCTTTTATAGGCTCCATTACATGCAATACCATGGGCCAAAACCATGGGTGCACAAAACCATGTGCCCCAAAACCACTACTATTTAGCCTAGTCAACATTGACTCTACCTCGAGTCATGTTTACCTAACATAATCCAATCAAGTTTACATGAGATTCTTCCAACCTTTCCAACTCCCTATCTTCCTCATATTGATCTACATAGTTCTGTTGGAAGGGGGGTCTAATCTGTTAGTCGCTTTCCTTTTGCTTATCTTGATTGTTTTATCTTCTATAATTCTGATTTCTATTTCTGTTTTGATTATTTTGAGGTTCTCTTGGTGGCAATCTCTCATTCAAATTAATCTTTTCAAGCATCCTCTCCATCACCTTCACTAGGTTGTCAATTTTTGTGTTAGAAGCTGAGGTTGAGGGTAGTAGGTCATCATTATAAGTTACCCTCTTCTCTAATCTCAACCTATTTCTTTTCTCGATTATGTTTGCTTCTACACTCACAGCTCCTTTCTGCATGTCTTCTAAGGTTAATTAATCTCTCCCCCTTAACTCATAAGTCATTTCAGCATCAAGGCCTTTGGGATACCTTACCAAGGCCATGCCTTGAGGAGGTTTCATGTGAGGTGGGAGAGCATTGTGAATGCTATTGAACCTAATGGAGTAATCATGGACACTCTCCCCTTTATTTCTCTTGAGGTTGCTATACTTAGCTAGTATTTGGAGAGGGTTCTTTTTGAGTTCCCATTTGTTGATAAATGTTTGATGCAAGGCAGGGAGATCATTTATGCTATTAGGAGGTAAGTTTTTAAACCATTTCTTTACATCTCCTCCTAAACTTTGGGCAAAGATCCTCATCTTCACAGTTTCTTCTTCTATCTCCATGTAATCAAATGCATATTCCATCCTATCCACATGATGTTGAGCTATTGTAGACTCTTTTCCAGTGAAGTGAGGGATTTTGGATTGGTAATCATTTGGTAAGGGAAGTCGAGGTTGTGGTAACACTAATGGGGCATACCATGTTGCCATGGCTGGAAATAAGGGTGGATTTACAAGAGTAAAAGTGGGCTGAATAGGAGTGTTTTTCACAGTGGTAGTATAGATCACTTGGGCCAGCAAAATAATTTTGAGAAGATTCGTTATGGAAAAGGATAAAGTGACGAAGAAGCTGGGAATCAAGAGGAGTGGAAGGTGAGGCTTCTCTACTAAAGCTCTGTTGCAAATCTGCAAAGTTAAGATCAGTCTTGTTTAAATTACCTTGAGATCTGGTTCTAAAGATGTTCTGTGTATGATGTCAATCAAAGTGTGAATCCTCTAAGACAAAAAGGTTTTCAAGGACGGAATTTGTTCTTAAAAGGCTCCTATTAGCAGCTGATTTTCCTGAGTTAGAAGTCTGCCACAGAATTCTCTCAGGATTGTCAACGATTAAAGGAGGATTTGGGTCTGGATGGGATCTAGTGTTGATCCTATTTGAAGCCAGACTGTTTTTCAAAAAATGAGAGAGGTTGAGGTTTTAGGGACTGTTTTTGGGAATTTTACCTCTCACAATGTCTTATCTAGTATGGAACTAGGCTTCTAAACTTCTTCCAGGTTGGTTAACACAGTCCTAAAGAGATCTGGAGACCTACATGAGTAATAGGGCTACTGGGGCTAGTGGAGTCGCCAGGTGGAAACGTTTTAGCTTGTATGAAGATAAAATATTGGATGGTTCCACCACCATGCTTATTATGAAGCCAAACTGAAATGTTTTTTGGGTTTTTCTGAGTTATTCTGGTCTTATAGGTTATGAGAGTGTGCTAAATCCTATTTAACAATTATCTAAGGTGTTAAAACATACATAGTTCACTCTTATGGCTTGGTAACTGATTCCTTCAAGGTTTGATAAGGTTTTATGAGAATCCTAAGAGTTACTCAGGTTGTCACTGATTCAAAAATTCCTATCATGATTACCATTAAGCTTGGTAGTGCTTGAAGAAGGTTACTTATGTTATACCAGACAGTGAGTGTTTTGTTTTGAAAATTTTACTCAACGTCCCACCATGATCGCCATTATGTTGGTGGCGACGATGTCGCTAATAATCACTGGATATTCTTGAAAATAAGGGATTTCTGGAGTCCTAAGGGGTACTTAGATTATTACTAACTCAGAAGGGTCCCACCATGATCACCATTATGTTGGTGTCCCGTGTTTTGATAGTTTGGAAAATCAAAAGACAAGGCAACATCAAAACCAATCTTTAGAGTTACAGGATCTAGTCCTCCTGTGCTCAGAGAGGGATCTCTCAAATTTTTGTTTGCAAAGGTTTATCTTGTGTGCTTGGAGTATGGATTTTAGACTAGTTATTAAGTGCAGGTGTTTGTTTGTTTGTTTGATTGGTTGAATTGATATAGCAGAATATGAAAGATCTAGGAAAGGTAGGTAGAAAGAGGAAGTAGAAGCTTCATTGGGAAATGGAGTCAAGAAGATGTCATAACATACTTATCAATGGATATGGGATATTAGAGGGAAAATCTAACTTGTCCACAGGATCCTTTGGTTTTTGGAATGAGATGGACATAAATGATTTGGAAAGAGAAGTTTAATTCTCGACAAAGGGAATTTGAAAACACAATTTGAACAATAAAGAGCTTTTTGATAGACAGGGCTAACCATGAATTCTACAAATCACATCTTTAAGCAAATAATGATTTCAAAAACAACTTTTAAAATGAAATCTAAGATTCGGGGAACACCCTATTTCCTCAAAGATTTTATTTCAAATGACTTGGAAAACATAAAAGCTTCACTGATAATTGCAGTCATAGAAGAGGGAACACCTAACACATCTATGATTACAACTACAAAGACCTTTAAGACAACTGTTTAAGCAAGGACAAAGGGCAATATCAGAACAAACCTCCTTGATTCACTGTAAATAGAAAACTTGAAAGGGAGACTTCAATAACAGTTTTTAAGTGGCAGCAGACAAGCAGGGAGAACCATAAATCATGTTGAAACCAACTATTCGAACCATTAAGGAAATAAACAAGCATGAAGACTAAAGAGAGAGATTAAAGACTCTAAAATACTTCAGCAGAAGAAAACATGAAATAGTGAAGGATGAACAGGTCTAAGGTGCTTCCAGGAGTCATTTCTTAGCCTAAAAATTTCAACCTACTGTAGTAAGAAATCATGGAACAAAATGAAAATAGGGGAAAACATTAAATAGTTCAGAATACTTCACCAACAGCCAAGCTCATGGATCCAGTGATAGAGCCTTCTCAGTAACAAGTATGCAAAAACATCATCAGGACTTCCAAGACTTCAATTTCTTCTTCAACTTCAACAGACTATGTGTTATTTCAGAGAGTTCCAATATTACAACTAGTAATCAACCAACCCTCTTCTCTTCTTCTGCAGTAGTATTTATAGAAGAAAGAGGAGGTGGAATCTGATAAAAGATCTCTAAATATATTTAATACAGACTTAAATGGCTTCTCGGCCTTTGGGGGCTCAATGAAGAAGCTTACATAGGTGTCCTATGTATTAAATCATTTATATTAACTATTAGGTTTCCTGGAAAGAATTTGTTGACTTCAAGGCTCCTCGTTATCCTTGTAATAACTTCTGCTGACAGCTTACAATAAGTTCCTTTGGCTGAAATAACTGTTCAGTTACATTGATGCAAAATACCTCTTGGTCTGGTAATAACTTCGACCTTCTTTTGATTGCTTTGAGGTTGTAGGTGCCTCTGTGGTGGCTGGGGGATTTAATTAGCCTCTGATGTGGCAACATATGCTCTCTGTCTGATGAACCTTTATGATTTTCTTTAAACTGTGTTTTAGTCGGGAGGATTAGGCTTCTGATAATTCATCCTAGCTGTAATCCCACAGATCTGTCTTTGACACTGATACTCTTTGATTTGTGCCTAATTCACTGTGTTTTTTGCTGGTGTGTAGGGCTGCGCAGGGGTGATATGGAATCGATGCCTCATGAATCATCGATGAAATGTGAATTTGAAACCTGCAAATGATTCTCTTTGATGGATCGGAGGCAGGAGGATCGTCACCCTTTGCTTCTGAATTTTCTTCAAACATAATGGAAAAACCATTTAAACCCTACAAAATACGAACAAATGTTATAAAATCCTGCATGTATAGGTTTACTGCTTCGGAAGGCACGTGGAGGGAGCATGGTCATTGGATGGCATCATCCAACGGTCGAGATTGATTAGAGGAATTCAAAGGGAAGGTGGAAGAAGAAATTGAATCGGAGCCGTCGATCGCGCAGAGATCGACGGTCAGGAGCGGAGGTGAATAAATAATGTGAAGGGGTCACATTATTCGAAAAAATAAAATAAAAACAGAAAAAAGGTTTAAAACCTTTGTTTTGGCGAAAAATGGTCGAAAATCATGTTCGGGGTTCGGGACAAACGTGGGCCGTCGAATGAGAGCGGCCCACGCGTTCAACGACAGAGAACAGGTGCCAATAAACCTTATAAAATGCGCCCAGAAATCAAACCTTCAATTAAACCATGCTGAATAAAGTTCCTGGGTCCGTATTTGCTGACTAGACGAGGAACCAATGAAGAGCCGCCCCAATTGAGTTCTGCCGCGTGGACGCTGATGTGGCACTGGGACCACCAGCACTGCTGTGGATGAGGGGACAGGGGCGATGGAGTGTGGGTCGTCGATCTGCAAAATAGATCGACGATGGAGATCCTTTAAACACCGCGTCATACCCTGGTTATTGCACGAGCATCTTCGGAGAGTGATCACCGTCCGATGAGCGGCCTCAGATCGGACGGTGGACGTCAATATCGTGTCGGGTCTATGCCCGATATTTACCGCACGATGAGGGCGGTATTTGAAAATGGGCCCAAGACACGTGTCAGCCGGTGTATGGAATCGCTGCAAAATAGAAAAAACCGCCCCGCTCTCAAAAGCGGTGCGATGAATTCTGCTCGCTTTTGCAATGGTAAGTGGCATGGCGAGGACCACTGGGGCAATAGATTGCGCATCGTCGATCTACAGATCAGATCGACGGCAGAGAGTGACTAGAAATTCGCACCAGCGGTAAACTTTAGGATATATGAAAAACCCAAAGTTTCAATATAATACAAAGTTTTAATATTTTCGGGGGCGGGATATATATACAATATGGTTAGGCACCCGTCTGCGGAGCCATGGGTTATATGGGAAACCATATGACCGGGGTTTATGGAGGAAGGGCTAATCGCAATCGGGTGACGTGATAAGTGTTTTAGAAGGCTAGCGCTTGGTTCTAGCACCAAGGCGTATGTAGGGAAAGAGTTTTAGACTTAGCCCAAGGGGGCTCGAGTGTGTAATAAGAAAAATGGGTTTTTAATAGATTTTCAATGGTTTTCAAAGGATTTTGGGGGTTTCGATAAGGAAAGAGAGGGTCTTAAACCTTATCAGAGGGGTTTTGATGAAGGGAAAATCATGAAAATGAAGGATTTCATGGGAAAAGAAAAGGCAAGGATGAGGTTAGTTTTGGAAGAAGGGGGAAAAGAAAAATGGTGCTTGCAGCAGTTTTTCTTCATGAAATGACAACAGAATTTATGAGTTGAAAATGGGAAAAGCAGTGACGATTATCCAAAGGATAGGATATTATCAAAAGAATTTAAGCACCAACAATTTTAGCAATGAAATTGTTTCTTGAAGGCTATCCAAAATCATTTAGCCACCACTTGATATGACAGAATTTATGGGTGGCTAACACATTCATTGACCAAGTCCTAGACACCTTGGCTAGAAAGAAGTTCTTTTCCTTCCTAGACGGATTTAGCGGGTATAACTAGATCCAGATAGCCCTGGAACACTAAGATAAAACAACTTTCACATGCCCATGGGGGACCTTTGCATACAGGGTCCTCCCATTTTGCCTATGCAATGCTCCTACAACCTTCCAGAGGGAAATTCTAGGAATTTTTTTCTGATTTATTCTATTAGTCATCAGTAATTTTTCCCTTTTCATAGATGACTAAATTCTTATCCTAGATTTCTAGAAACAAAATTCATGAATATCGTGAGTTATATAAATCTCACTGCCTTCATTATCCTTAGGATAAATTTTTCATTATTTCACTACTTTATCAAGTCATGGCCAACCTATCACTCCCAGAAAACCCATCATGGGCTCATGCCACTAATTGTTTTCCCATTTCTACACTCATGACCTCAGTACTCTATTCTTCCTACCTATAACCCTTTCACTTCCACCTCAGATTGCCAAGTAGCCTAACCTTTTTCCCTATTCACCAAGTGCCTCAAGCATTGGTGGTCTCAAGCTACTTCTCTAGGCTCTTTAGATAAATCAAAATCAGTAGTTTTGGGTCTGCAATGGATAAAGTTTGTCATAAGCTCTATTTCACACCTAAAGATCCCAAGTCAAGTTTTCAGCCAAAGACAAGCCCAAAGAGCCTCCCACTAGGTCATCTAGGGTTTCATACGTTATAGAATTATTTTGGTGTTCTAAATCACAGCTTTACATGTGCCAAGAAGATGAGATTAAATGGAAAGGAGGGTGTTACACAGTAATTTGTCACCGTCCTTACCATTCCCCATCCCGCACAATGGAGGACCCATTCTGTGACCTGTGGACATTGTCATGTCTTGAAATCATCATCAATGCATCCCTCTGAACATGAGCTTCATTTGCCCTTGAGACATCTCCTTGCAAAAGTCATGAAAAACATCCCTTTTGGCATTGGCGCGGGCAAGCAGTTCAGTCCTCGCGCCAATGGAGAAATTACTGCAAAGGGGTCGCGCCACTTGGCGCTTTGTCATAGAGCCGTAGTCGCGCCACCCAATTTTGGGAGTTGTTTTTTAAATAAAGATGGCGGAAGTTGAGTTCTAACAAATTCACAAACCATCACCTATCTTGAGTTGGGAGGTTGGCTGCGGGAGTTCTATGGAGGGAAGTGGTTTTGCCACCTCCCATGGAACCTTCCTTGTTGATAGGGCTAATCCCATAATAATAGGGATCCCAACTCCTCCTTCCCCATCTATAAAAGCTTGCTCAAATCAATGGCAAGCTAGTCTTGAAGTGCCTAAGCTCTGAATCTCCATATTCCCAAGAGCCTTTGTGTTGCAAAGAATCCTCTTTTTCCCTTAAGGCTGACTCAAGTAAGGAGACCATTGTCACGAGACTCTGGAGAGGTTTTCCCTTTCCTTGGCAAGCTTTGCGAGACGTGGACTACTGGAGACCCATCCGAAGGAGACCGCGACGTCAGAACTTGGTTGTAATATTTCTTCGCTGGTTATTTAATAGATGATTATGATTATGGTTCCACTCCGTTTTCCATCATGTTAATGCGAGTAATGTCCTTTCTGACTGATTTTTAGTTACGTATGCTGGTTTCTATGCTTGTATCTATTCGTTTCTTCCATGTGCAGTGTTCATCCATGAGATCGGAGGATTGTGATCTCGCCAAGCTTGGAGGAACGGGACGTCTCTTTTCTTAGATCCCAGTTGGAATCCAGTTCGATCTGCCTTTTCATTCGTAATTAGGAACCTGCGTCATGACATTGTTTGTTTGTTGCTAGACCCCTGCTGGGCTAGTAGGGATCGCCTCTGTCCGCAGAAGGGATTTACCTCCTCAACAGAGGGTCAGCACTTGACTGTCCAAAATAGATCAAAAATCCCTCAAGAAAGGCCTCCTTGGTCAAGAAAACATTCTTCAAAGGTATAATTGTGCATCTTAAACATTTCTGCAAGAATGATTGAGATGGCTATCATGCAGAAAATGAGGTAAGGTAAGAGGCCAGTTCCTTACTAAAGAACATGTTAGTGTCCCGTGATTTAGCAGATTGGTAGACCAAATGCACAGGGTAACATCAGACCAGTATTTGGAGTCCTAGGACCTAGCCTTCCTGGACTCAGAGAGGGCTCTCTCCATTATGTGCGAAGGATGTAATCGTGTTCGCTTTAAATGGTAGATTTTAGGCTAGTTGTTAAGTGTAGGGTTTATTTGTTTGGTTGAGGTAATATGATTGAGTAGGATAGGTGGAATGAGAGGTTGTCAAACATTGGGCTATAAAGTCTGTGAAGTCATTGATATCTCAATAGTGAATCGGGGTACATCACAGGGCAAATCTAGTGTTGTCAATGGATCTTTAAAGTTTATGTGTGAGGTGAGATGGACATTAAGTTTGGGGAAACAAGGTAGGGAAAAGGGCAGTTAAGAATCCTTTGTCAAATACCTATGAACAAGAAGATCTTGAATAATGATAAGAAAAAGATACTAATCATGAGATAGGGCTCACCATTTACTCAATGACAAAACTTTTTAACAAGTAAACATTCAAGATAAACAATCCAGTGGAACAAAGGAAGCAAGAAAACTGATCTAACTTCAATGATTCTACTTTCAAGATTTGAAAACATATAAGAGACAAATAACATCAATAAATGAAGAGGTAACTCCTAAACATCATTCATTAAGCTCTAAATAACTTTGAGGAAAACTGATAAGCATATCAAAAGGGCAAGATCGAAAGAAGACCTCTTTGGCTTAACCTAACAATCAATACATCAAAGAGAGATTTCAAGACAGAGTTTAGATAGAATCAAACAAGCAGGGCTTACTGTGAATCATATTTGTAAACTAGCATATTAATACAATAATGAAATAGAAAAACTTAGGTGGGCCTAAGGAGAAACTTAGAATTCCTTAATCTAACCTAGCAGAGGAAAACATAAAGACAATAGGCAAACAGGATGACTGAGGTGCCTCAAACAACATTTCTCATCCTATACTCTTCTGAGCTATTGCAATATAGAAATATGGACATATGATAAAATAGAAAACATGAACAAATAAGAGATACACCACCATTAACTAAATTCAGGGATCCTGCAAGCAGGCCTTCATCAATGTCAATCAAGGCAAATCATCCACAAGCTCCACAACACCAAATTGCTCTTCAACCTCCAAAAACAATGTATTACTCTCAAACTCATCAAAAGCCCACATTTACAATGAATCCTCATGCTCTATATAAAAATTAAGGATGAGAAGAACCGAATAGAGTATCTAGAAGTCCATTGGCTAAACATAAGTATCTCTATTGTTCTTGAGGCCTTGCAAGGCCCACGGCACAAAATATCTAAAATAAATATCTTTTCGGCCATTTATAGCAAAGAAATTGACCTTTAGGCTCTAAAAATCCTCCTAAAACTTTCCAAACGCACATTTTGAATTTTCAACCACATGAGCACAGCACTGTGTTTTTGAAATGAAATTTTATGCCAAGAGTGTAGCACAGGAACAGGAAAAATGGGTCTTTTTACAAAAGTGTTTTGAAGGCCTTCCCGATGTCGGAAAGGCTCCATGATGGCTTGTTGGAAATCCCTTGAAGTCTACTTTCCAGATCTACCCTTGTTTTTCCAATCTGACCTCTAAAACCTGTTCAAAAAGAGAAAATTCCAAGACTAGTAGGAGCGCAGCACATGTCCTGAAAAGTAGGCAGAATAATGAACAAATGAGTGTTTTTTACCCTTTTGGGGGAACAAAAAAACTCCAAGTGATATGAAACTTTTTTAGCATGTTATATGAGTGATGAGGAATCCAAAAACGCAAGCCTTTCCTCCTGAAGATGCCCTGAAAAAGAGCGTAGCACTAGGTGTGCTGCGCTCCTAGCCTCAAAATTTTCAAAAAACAAAAATTTGTCAAAATTCCCCCAAATTTGGTGGAAGTATGCCTCATGGGTCTTGGGAGACCTGTAGAGAATCTTGAGCCAAAATACTAAGTTTAGCTTGGCTCTTTTCCCTTTTTAGTGCTTGGATCTCAATTTGGGCGTTTTTGAGTTTTTCCCTTGCAATTGGTTTCTTTGGGCATAATTCTTGGTCATTCTTCTTTGTAAATCCAAGTCTTTATTTTCCTTCTCTAGCTTGGCCTCAAGGTGTATGTTAGCCCTCTCAAGCGATGATTCCTAATCATGTTCAATTTCTAGTGCAAGGATTTCCTGGAGAGAAATTTGTTCTGCTTGGGCTGATTCTTCTTCCCTCTACTTTTCCAATGCTTTCCATAGACCCATAGTTCTAGGTCTCCTTCTAGTTTGACCTTCCTCATCACTACTCTCCTCATAAGTGCCCATGAACACTTCCAACTTCACCTGTGGCCTTTGAGCCTCTTTCTGGTACGTGAGTGTTCTTGTTTCATGGATGGCCTTTTTGGGCACTCATTTGCTTGTTTTAATGCATCTGATAGAAGTGAATGACATCCTTTGCTCTTTCTAATTCAGCTTCCAAGTCCTTGATTTGTGCATTCCTATCTTGGAGGAGAGAGTTTGAAATTCTTGTTTCATTCTCATCATCACTGTTTATGTGAATAAGTTCAAACTCTCTTTCATTTTCATGATCTTCCTCTTCTTCTTCCACTTTTTTCTTACCTTTGTCAATCTTCTGAGTTGAGGAGGATGGCATGGCCGCTTTCCCTTTGGAGGAAGAAAACACATGCCTCTCTCTTCTTTGATAGGTAAGAGGGAAAGGTGTAATAATTTTCAACTGGATATCTCCATCATTGGTGACATTAAGAGTGTTTTTCTCCTTAGTAATGACCCCTGCATGTGTGTTTTCTTCTTTTTGTTCTTGATTGCCTTCTTGAGAGGCACTTTCATTTTTTCCCATGCTAGTATCACTACCTTGATCTTCACCATTGTCATCTTCCTCCATGTCCTCTGCATTGTCATCTTCCATGTTTCCAACATTATCATTCACATTGTCATTTTATTTGTTGTCATGGTTAGAGGTGTCCCCATCACTGCTTGGTGCATTTTCATCCTCTTGGCTGCCCTTTGAGTTCATGGGATCACTATTGTCACTCTTGTTAGGGCTATCAGTTATTAGGCTTTCTTCCTTTTGACTGTCATTAGCTCCTTCACTGTTTGGCCCAATGTCTTCATTTTCAAACTCTGCCTCTGCCTCTGCATCTTCATTGTTTTCTTAATATTTTCTATGCCTACTGTCTTTTCCTTCAGAATTTGTTTCTTCATTGTCAATGCTTTGTTCTTGAGCACTGTCATGATCTTCTTAATTTTCTGCCATGTCATATTCTTCTTCACCATGACTATCATTTTCTACCATGTCACTTGTTTCTTCACTACTATCTTTGTCTTCATAATCTGCCTCTGTCTTTCCATCATCTTCAATCTCTGTATCAATACTTGCATTTTCTGTGGGGTCATTGTCAGAGACATCTTCATCAGTTTCTCCTTCATTTTGACTGTCATTTTCTTCTTCACGACTGTCACTTTTCTTGGTTTGTTCTTCATCTGTTTCTCCCTCAATACTTGGCTCACTGTATTCACTGTTTTCTTCTTCACCTTCACTATTTTTCTCATCAAAATCTGCCT
The DNA here is from genome assembly GCA_034641835.2 of Pinus albicaulis. Taxonomy (NCBI): domain Eukaryota; kingdom Viridiplantae; phylum Streptophyta; class Pinopsida; order Pinales; family Pinaceae; genus Pinus; species Pinus albicaulis. Next base: position 528,832,196 of record CM076571.1, on the reverse strand, counting down.
CTATCCTTGGACTGTCATTGGTTTCTTCATCTTGATCTAGCTTACTGCCTTTGTTACTTCCCTCTTCCTTATCACTATCTTTTTTGTCTTGACTGTGATTTTCCTCTTTGTCATTGGTTTCTTCCTCCTCAACACTTTATTCTTTGTCTTCTTCCTCATCATAATCACTTTTTTCACTTTCATTATCTTCTTGATCATTACTTGTTTCTTCCTCTTGACTGTCATTTTCTTCTCGATTGCCATGTTCCTCTTTGTCATTGCTTTCTTCCTCTTTATCACTTCTTTCTTCATGTTCTGAGTTTTTAGGAGAAGGTGAAAGAGGGAGGTTTTTTTGGGAGAGGATTCATGTGAAGAGGATGAATCATGGTCAGTGCAGGGTGATGGAGGAGTGGAGGAAGGTGGATGGGATGATGAGGGTAAACTTTGCAGAGGAAGAAGCTGTGGATTTGTGAAAACACCATGGGCTATGAAAACTTCCCGTGGGATGCCTTGTTGCTCTAATTTGTGTAAGACAATAATTTTGATGAGGGAATAGTGGAAAAGACATTGCATTTGTTGTGAAGGATGTATCCTTCACATAATGGATGACATTTTATCAATACTTTTATAAAGCTAGTAGGGAAAATTTAGCAGTTTGGCCCTAGTAAAATGCATGAGCAGACTTATGTGGTAAGGGTACAATCTAGAAAACCTACTCTCATAGGTGAATTATTTCATAATGATTTTCATTTAAGGATCATACCTATCCAACAAATGAGAAAAGGGGAAAATAGTTTTACAATCAGCTTGGCAAATTGGTTTTAAGAAGGGCTGATAATGGCTTAGGTCTAGATACACTTGTTTGAACCATTTTTCTCCCATGCAAGGTATTCCAGTGGCCATAGAGATTGCATTGGTGGTCAGCTCAAAATGTACTCCAGCTAGATGTACTTGTTGGTCATGGAGGTTAAGGACAAAAAGTTTGGTCAACTGAGGGTGAATTTGGACTCTCTGTACTTTCTCATAGAACTCATAGCATCCTACCTCTTGGAAATATGAAAATATAGTAGGAGAAGCTGTCAATTCTTTAGTGTTTACAGACTCAAACCTATTTTCTTTCCCACCCCTCCTTTGTTTTTCTCTAGGCCCTTGGCCTCTCTCGCCACTGTCAACACTGCCTTCTCTAGGCATTTTGTCTTTTCCCCTTGCCTTGAGATCAAAAAATTGAAATTACTTGTGTAATGATATGAAGAGGGTGAGTGGGATGGTGAGGGGGTAGTGGTGCCAAGGTTTAGCATTATGGAGGCCATTTGTGAAAATGGAGAGGTTATTTGGCATAAGAGCTACTTCTTAGCATGGAGACCACACATTTTCTTCCTATAGGGCTTCTAGCTTTATTTCTAAATTCACCCTTTAAAAAAAGAATGAGAGGGGCTATAAAATATAAATACCTATTATAGACATCCTGAAGAGTGCCCAAAAAAAATTTGGAGAGATTTTGAGTAATTTGGAGGCTTGGACCAATTTTGAAAAGTCTTCAGGCTGAGAGCGCAGCACAGGAGCGCAACGCGGGTGGCCTTTGCACGAGGTGTCAGGCAGCCTCTGCACGCCCAGGCGCGTAGCACAGTAGACCTTGCACGGGCTACCGAGCAAGCTTTTCATGCAGGTGTCGGGTGTCGGTTGAATGGTCCAGCGCGTAGCGTGGGCAGACCTTGCACGCTGTCGGGTGAGGTTTGAATAGTCGAGCACATAGCTGAGGAGTTTTTAGGTGCTCCAGGTAGATATTTAACACGCAGGAGCACAGCATCGGGCGGTCTCTGCACGTTGTCAGGTGGGGCTTGAATGGCAGCAGGGTATTGGGCCTCTCCTGCACGCGGTGTTGTTACACAAGTGCACATCACTGTTACACAGGCGCACAACGCTCCTTAAAAAAAACACAGGTAGCGTGTACAGGAGTGCAACGTGGCTCAAGAGGAGCGTAGCGCAGTTTCCTCTGCCCGAAAAATCTTCCAGAAACCTTGAATTCCTTCTTACTCCTTTTGCAAACAACAAAATGGTGTTTGAATGATAGCCCTAGGATTTTTACATGTTTGGGAGAAATAATTAGGACAAAAAGAAAACCCACTTTTCTAATTTTTTTCTTTTGCTCCTTTTACTTTCACTGATATTTTTTTTTCTCTTGTGTAGGAGGTGATTTTAAGCAAAAAAGTGACCTTTGTTGGATGTTTTCAAACACACCATTTTTCCTTTGGCCACTTCTGACTTGCTAGGAGGTTCCATAAAACAAGGCTTTTGGTCTTCTCAAACTTTTGAGAGTTTTGATACATTACCTACCCAATAGTAGAAAATCATGCTCACTTTGATTTTCTTATCTGAGTGAAAACTTAGGCTCCCTCATACTGCTTTTGACAATCCTTTGACTGTACTTGAAAATTTAGGTAGCCTTCACTGATACTCTATTAGAAATCTTCCTTTTTGTTGTAGTGACAAATAAAACCCCTTTTATCTTATTTCAACCATGGAGGCCTCCTTTCAAATTTCTTCTGAAAGCTTTATGACCTTTTAATGGAGTTTTATGACCTTTACGTCACTTTTTCCATACCTTTCTAGACTTCTAGCTTTTAAGGGCCCTTTTCCCTTCCTTATTTATCATTCCTAGAAACTTTGGTTTTATGTTTGATGGTGTTGATGCATCTATGTCCCTTTTAACCTTTTTCATGGACCTCTTGTTGGGCAATACCTCATAGTCAATCACTTATACTCTTTTTTACTTGGGCATGTTGTTTCTCTTCTGCTGTGATTGTCATTGAGGAGTTTGGCTTCTCACCTTGCCTTTTTTCTACTGATAACCATCATAAACCATTCTTGTAGAAATGCTTTAAGATATGCACCTATATTTCTTGCAGACTCAATGCTTTGATCAAGGAGGTCCTTTTGAAGGCTTTTTATACCCTTTGGAAAATCATGAGCTCATCTTTTTTTTCATTTGATTTCACCTTTAGGCATATGTAAAATAGTGAGTTTAGAAATCCAAAGCAATGCATAACCTAGGAGACCCTACATGACCTATTGGGATGTATTTTGGAATAGGTCCTTGATTGAAAAACTTGAATTAGGGTTTGGAGGTGAAAACTTGGTTTAGACAAACCTTCATGCATTGCAATACTTAGAAACTGAAATCTTTGATTGATTTATCTGAAGAGCCTAGAAAGGGCGTTTAAAATCACCACTGCTTGAGGCACTTGGTGAATAGGGGAAAAGGTTTAGGTTACTTGGAGAACCAAGGTGTAAAAGTAGAAGGCTTAGGCAATCAGAAACAAAGTGGTAAAGTTAGAGGTGGTAAACATAGTGAGAATGAGGGACATAACTCCATGATTTGGTCTTCTGGGCGTGAGAGATTAGCCATGCCTTAGTAGAGTAGTAGAACAATAAAAATTTAACCTAAGGGTAATGAAGGTAGTGAGATTTCTAGAACTCATGAGATTCTTGAATTTTGTTTCTAGAAATCTAGGATAATTATTTAGTCATCTAAACAGGTAAAAATTATTGATGACTAACAGAACATCTACAACAAAGAAAAGAAGGCAGCCCTATTTTTAAAGAGAAGTAGGGTTTTTGGGACTGATTGACTAAAACAATGTTGCCAAACAAAAATCCAATGCAAAAGGCCACAAGGACAAAGGCACATCAACACAACCAAGAAAAAATTGAAGATTTTTAGAAGTTGTAAATAAATAAGGGAAAAAATGTGAGGTGAAATGAACAGAAATGAATGAACTTGAAAGGGCTATAACGAACATAGAAGACAACATTAATTATTTTTCTCTAAAAACAATAAAACCTAAAGTTTTGGAAAAGTAGGAAAACAAGGTGAAATAAATACTATGAATCTCCATGATGGCAGTAGGCAGAAGGTTGAAGAAGATATTAGAAAATGACCTTCATGGTTTGCTAAGGCAACAATGCTTCACTGCATCAAAGGGGGGAAGAATGTAAAGGGTGTCAATATGAGGGAGACTAAGCCTTCAAGTACAGTCAATTTCCCTCAAAATGTTCAAAAGGAGAAAAAAATAAGGTTGAGTGTCAAAATGGAAAATCAAGCTGAGCATAAGATCACTTCTAAGTGATTGAAGGTTTTCAAACCCCAAAGAATGACAAAAGGGAGAAAAAACAAATGTGTCATAGGCACCTTCAAAAATCAGAAGTGGCCAATGGAAGACATAGCAGACATAATTTTTAGCCTTTGTCAAAGTGAGTGTATCACTGTTGAAAATAGTGAGATAAGAAGAGCATGTTTTTAGGTCACTAACACTCAGACATTTCAAAAGGGGATAAAAACAGTTTTTTCAGTTTCCTAGTGCAAACAAGGAGAGGTCTAACAGTGCTAACACTTCCAAAGTTAAAGGATACCTCTTCATCTTTTCAGCACACCCTCACCAAAAGAAGAAAAATCACTTTGGCAAGTTGAAAATCACCTGCAAAAAGGGTCACAGGATATCAATGAAACTCATAAAGTGACAAAAACAAACTTAGAAAAAGTGGGTTTTCTAAAATTTATTTATCTTTCAAAGGGCATAAAGGCTCCTCAATTATCTTTTCAAACTCAATTGTCATTTTTCAAAGAAAGAAAACCTTCAGGAGAAGATTAAGAGTTTTTTTACTATTCCTGGGCAAAATTTCCCTGGCGTTGCGCGAATAGGGTGGTGTTTCACTCACAGGCCCTGGTGCTGTGCTTATCGGGTTTTCCACCATTCAAAATTAAATGGTGCTGCACAAATAAGGAGTGGCACTGCACGAATAAGGTGGCACTATGCACAGATGGGCCTGACACGCCAAGGACCTGACACCCTATTCTGAACGCTCGGCACTGCACTCACAGCAGAGGCACAACTTACCAGCACAGCACCCACAAGCCAACCCAACTATTCGAGTAGGGCGCTGCACTAATGCAAAAAGTCCTCAAAAAAAGGAAAAACTTACCCAAAAGCTCAAGGCCATCCTCCAAATTGCCTCCAAAGTCCTGCAAGCAAGTGAAACTGGTAGGTTCCCCATTGTCTCCTCTTCTCAAATATTTTTTAGTCATTTGGTGGCTATGGAATGATTAAACCCTAGTTGTGCAAACCCTAGGTCTTAAATGCATATTAAATCTCTATTTTTGGCCTTCTTAAACAAATCAATGGTCATTTGAAGTGGAGTAGACTAGGGAAATCACAAATCATCTCAAAATAAGCCCTATTTCAAAATTCAAGCACTCATGTCCTAAACCTAACCTCCACATCACTAATTCACAGAAGCTGCCCTCACCACCATTTTCATTTTGCTCCTCCAAACCCTAGTTTTTCCACAAACAGCTCCCATCACCATGTCAGGGGCAAAATATAGTAGCAGCAGTGAAAGAGTCCAAGGTACTATGAGGCCAAATCACGAGGGAGGAAAAGTGAATAGATTTGAACAACAGAGCACAGTAGATATCACCTCATCTCCCATGATCCTCTCATGTTTCCAGAATGTAGGGTGCTTCCAATTTTGTGAGAGATTCAAACAAGTACAGAGCCACCCAGAGCTCACAAGTTTTTTTATCCTTAAATTGCACAACAAACAATCAAGCCTTACATAGGTGGATTTTGAACTATCAGTAGATGCCATCTCAAATGCTACTAGTATCCCTGTTGTTGGTGAAAAATGGTTTAAGGAACCCAAATTGGACAAGGATTATTATGAGCCATTTTTCAATACTAGGTACAGACAAGGCTGCAAGTCTATTTTTCCCTTCTCACCCCTCAAATAGAGATTTTCACCCTTGATGAAAGTCATTATGAGGTACTTTACCTGTGAAGGGAGGTACTCCAGACTCTATTCCTACCATGTTAGAATCCTCATGCATTTCACAAGGGTCAAGATGCTCAAATTTCCCTTCTACCTCTCTAGAAGTATGGAAAAAATGTCTTCTATTGTATGGAGAAGGAGTCCTTCCCAACAAATGAAGATTTTATTTCACCATTCCTTGATCGAGATGGTGGTATTACATCAGTTGGAATAGCAGGGTATACCTTGGGAGGTATTCATAGCACATGAAGTCTTCGCAAGCCTGCAACTCCCTCATCAACCTAGCTTGCCTTCATCATCTACACAAGTGCCCTAACCTCAAGAAAATTTTCCTTCTTCCCCTTCTCTTGATGCATCAAATAAAGAAGAGGCAGATTATGAGGAAGAAGAAGAAAATAATTAGGAGGAAGAGGGAAATGATGAAGCACGAACAGAAAATAATTAAGAGGAAGAAGAAGGAAATAATGATGAGGAAAGGGACAGTGAACAAAACAGTGAAAAAATGGAAGAGGATGATGAAGAAAATGAGGAGGTTGAAAGTGGGAATGAAATGAGCACTGATGAAGAGGAGATCAGCAATAAAACAGAGGATACAGAGGCAAGTAATGAAGAGGAAAATGATGAGGAAGAGAGAAAAAATTATGATGAAGATATTACAGATCATGAAGATATGGAAGAATTATGACAATGAAAAAGAGGTTGAAAGTGAGGGAGATGCAAAAATTGAAGGCAACAGTGACTAAAATGAAGCCAGCCTCAGTGATGAGAAGAACAAAAAAGGAGAAAATAGTGATGACAGTCATGACAGCTGTCATGAAAATGATGACAACAATCATCCCTTCAGCGATTATGACAATAATGACAGTGCAAAAGATGAAGATGAAGGTAACCCTAGTCATGATGACAATGAAAAAGGGGAAGAGGCTCATAGTCTAAATGATGATCACATCCATGAAAAAGAGACCAACAAAATCACCATCACACCTCTTTCATGCACATACCAGAGAGGGCCAAGGCTAGTGTTTTCTACCTCCAAGAGCCATGGGACCATACCATCTTCCCTAGCTTAAAATCCTGAGAAGGGCAAACAAAAAATTAAGAAAGGTGAGAAAGGTAAGAGAGGCAGGCAAACTAAACAAAATCCCCGATTCATTGACCTAGACAGTGATAATGAAGATGAGGAGATGGCCACTAGAATACTGCTCCAAAGCAAAGATGCACAAATTAGGGAGCTAGAGAGAAATTTTGAGATGGCTCAGTGTATCATTCAGTATTATAAGAATGAACACAAGTATTTTAAGAAGATAAAAACGGGCCTTGCTCTCCAGAAAAAGATGACCAAGCATTATGCAATGAAAAACAAACTTGTTTGTGCCAAACTCAAAAAGGCCCTCATTGAAATCCAAGCAATAAAAGGAGGAGAATACCAAGCTAGACTTGGAATTTTGGCATCAGCTTCCCTACAGGTCTCTCAAACCCCTTGAAGAATACCTCCAATTTTGAAGAAACTTGGACAAGTTTTTGTTTTTTGAGATTTTGGAGGCCTATAAGTGCAGTGCTACTGGCGCTACCATTTTCCCTCAGACATTCTCATAGGGAAAACTCTACATTTTTGGATTTCTCATGACTATCACAATTCTCACCAAATTTCAAAGCAATTGGAGTATTTTTGACCTCTCAAAAGGTCAAAAAACACCTCATTTTTCATCATTCTGCCTCCTTTTCAGGCCTGGTGGTGTGCTCAGAGAAGTCCTGGGGATTTGAATTTTTGAAAAGGTTACATGTGCTCAATAAGAATACCAAATCTATATCTGGAAATAAGACTCAACAATATTTCCAACGAGCCATCACGGAGAAAAATATGACATCGAGAAGGCCCCCAAAACTTGGCTACAATAGGACCTATTTTCCACTTAAGGTGGCACTGCACTTATGGAAAGCACTGTGTATTTTTGGCCAAAAAGTCAAAAAAACACACAAATTGATGGAAAAATTATTTTTTAATGTTTTCTTTGGAAAATCACTCCAGATTTGATTGAGGAGTTATGTTATGTTATCTTTCATTTATTAGCTTAGATATTATGTGTCTTGGGCCTTGCATGGTCTTCAAGCACATAAATGACATTTATGATAAATTTATGGTTTCTATAGGCCTCTTATGGTTTCCACCTCCTCATTTTCTAAGATAAATAGAGCATGAGGATTCCGTTGTAAAGGTTGGCATTTGATGAGTTTTGAGAGCAATACATGGTTTTCTTGAGCTTGAAGAAGAAATTGGTCTTGTGGAGTTTCTGAATGGATTTCTTTGATTGATGATGAAGGAGGATAGCTTGCAGGATCCTTGAGCTTCGTTATTGGTGAAGTGATTCTCTTTCATGTTATTGTTTTCTCATGTTTTCATTATGTATCCATCCTTCTATGTTGTAGTAGAATAGAAGGGTATAGGCTAAGAAATGTTGTTGGAGGCACATTAGTCCTTCCTGTTGTCTATTGCCTTGATGTTTTCCTCTGCTGAGTTTGATTAAGGAATTCTTAGCTGCTCCTTATATCTACCTATGGTTGTTTATTCCACAAATCGTTCAATACAGTAGTTTCAAATCTGTTTTATGGTTAGCCCTGCCTATTTGATGCTATTTAAAATCTGTTTTGGAATCTCTATTTGAAGTATTACTTGTTAGGTTTTAGCCAAAAAGGTCATTTTTTGATCATGCCCTTTGTCCATGCTTGAGAAGTTGCCTTAAATTTCTTTGTAGCTTGATCATTGATGTTTAGGCGTTCCCTCTTCATTGATTAAATTTATTTGTTATCTTAAATGTTTTCTAACCTTGAAGGTGAAATCACTAGAAGTTAAATGAGTTTCTCGCCTTCTATATTTCATTGGAATGTTTGTCTTGAATGCTTATTTTCCTAAGTTGAACCAAATAGTTACTGGTTTCCCCTGTCTATTGATTACGTCTTCATGCTTATGTATTTCAGACTATCTTGTTTAAAATTATTTGTTTAAGGATTCTTTACTTCCCTTATGCACCTACTATTTTCACAAAATTATTGTTTATTTCACTTCACACACACCTTAAGGATCCAGTTGACCAAGCTAGACTTGCCCTGTTATGCATCGTGTTTCATTGTTGAGATATCCAGGACTTTCATAGACTCCATATCCCAATGATTTAAAGACCTCTCACTCCACCTATTCTACTTGACCATCTTACCCAACCAAACAAACAAAAAACCATACACTTAATAACTAGCCTAAAATCAAACCCTAATAGCAAACAAGTTCACATCCTTTGCATACAATAGAGAGATCCCTCTCTGTGTCTAGGAAGGCTAGGTCCTAGGAGTCCAAAGACTGGTCTTATGTTACCCTGTGCATTTGGTCTACCAATCTGCTAAATCACGGGACCCTGACATTCTGGCGATCACGGTAGGACATTCTGGGTTAATAACCATATAAGTATCCCTTAAGACATTAGAAACCCTTATCAAATCATAGAGAACTCAAATTGTTAGCCAAAGAGTAGAATCTGGTTGTTTCACCATCCTAGCAAAATGATGACTCAGCTATAATACACTCATACAAACCTTAGGGCTACATAAAGGAACTCATAAAACCCCAAAAAACATCCCTAGATTGGTTTTTGTTAGTTATTGGTAGTGGACCATAACATACATATCCTCAAAAACAACTAAAAACATCCACCTGGCGACTCCATAGCCTCCAGTAGGCCTACTAACCCCATTAGTTCTCAAAGAATCCCCTAAGAATGCATTAATCAATCCTAGTATTGCTGATGGTGGACAACAAAGTTGAAATCTTCCACCTGGCGACTCCACAACTCTTAATAGACCTAATGACTCCACTGGTAGAAGACTCTAGACTGGTTGAAAATATGCAGTGACCCTTTTTTATTAAACAAATATGGATCCAAGTATAAACAGAGAGGAAAATCTAGAGATGTTGATAGATACATTCAGCAAAATGATGCATATACTTGGCAGGAAATATGAAAAGTACACGGTTGAGGATGGTGATGTTTATTCAAAACAACTTATAATTTTTCCTTAGGAAGAATAAACTCAATCACTACAAGAAAAAACTCAGTCACTATAAGACAAGAACAAAAAACAAAATATGCATGATGAGAAATATTGCAAAGAGGAAAATGAATAAGGTTTTCAACTAAGTACTAGTTACCTTCCTACATCTTGTGCTTCACAATTAAGAGAGCATTACAACAAAGTTGCAAATAGAAATAGAGACGAGTGCTCTAAAGAATCAATCAGCCATATTGAGATCAAAAAATCTGAAATAAAGGGGGATTCAACACATTTAGAGTCTCTACACTTATGCTTTAATTCATTTCATATTATAAAAAGAAATTAGCACCCTCGGAATCTATGAGAGGCAACTTATGAATCTCATGCTCAAAGTAACTATCACGAAAATAAGGAAGAGTTGGTTGAGGATGAAATCAATCAAGGAATGAATGAAAACCCACAGGATCTCTCTAAGGGCACAAGTGATGATTCATCATCTCTTCTAGGAGAGGCTCAAGAAGACACTCAACCCCTCAATCAGCTTTCACAAGAGAAAGAGAACTGTTGTAGTTATTTCCAAAGAAAGAAAAAAATGCCTCCTTTTTTAACTGAAGAAGAAATAAATTAAATTCTAAACATGTAGACAGCCTCTAAGCCTTCATGTGAACAAAACACTTATGGTCTTTCTCCTAATAATCCCATCTACCATGAATTAGAAAGTGAACTTATAGATCAATTCAAAGAAAAAAAAATCCGATAATCCAATTTGCTTGATTGGTAACACTAATTATTTTCATGATTTTCCAAATTTTGATCAGTATGATGACGGTCATGTGCTCCAAACATAAGCTAACCTTGAAGATCCATTAGCAGTTGATTTGTGGGATGAAGTTCACTATCGTCAACTTGAAAAAAGTAATCAGCCAATATGGGTCACCTATGACACTGATGAGGAAAACCTTGAAAGTTTAGAAGTAAGTGAGGAGTCTCTGACTATTTTCTCTACTTCACTTCAGTCCATCAAAAACTAACTTTCATGTAATTAGAAATCAAAAGTCTTTCAGTTTTGATGTTGAGGTTGAGGAGGATGATGAACTTCTTGAGCAATTTGTCAATGAGAAGCCTTTTTTTGAAATGGTTGAGGAAATCATTTGGGACATGGAATCCTCCTTAACTCCAGATTTGCAGCCACCAAGTTCCATTGAATTACAAATTGAAAATGAAGTCATAGAAGTTGATAATCGCATGAGAGTTTTTATACTACCTTCTTGGGAAGATTTATTGTCAAAGAGTGCTCCTGCTCATCAAAATGATGGCCTTCACACAGAATTCAGCTCACTCTATCAAAGCACATCAGGTTTGTTAGATGACAACATTGAAATACATGATGAGTCTAATAGTGTAGATGATCATGAGGAAGAGGTGGAGTGTCTTTCCCAAAAGAGTCCCAAGTTCAGCCAAGTGGATGAAGAAGCAGTCCTGGATCAAGCTCATTTTCTAAATCCTCACATTCAAGTATTGTTTCAAGATCCCTTTACTGATTTATTAGAGACATTTGAAGAGGGAGTCAAATATGTCAAGAGCAGTTTCATGAAAGGTTTAAAGAAAAGTTTAGGCACTGCTGTTCAAACACAAGTGAGGTGGGAGTGGCCTTTTGATTTTTTCAAAACCCTCAAAGAGCTGAACCAAGATCCCTCATGGAATCATATACTTGATTGGTTGTATTGGAAAAGAGAGTTCCCCAACTGAATGTATATCATGTATAAGTTAGATTAAGATAGATAGGAATGAAAATAAGCTTAGCACTATGAGCATCTTTCTAGTTTTTAATCTTAGAATGTTGACCCAAAATGATAAAACAAAAACATAGAAAAGAATAAAAAGAGGGCAGATTTGAAAAAGGGGTACATCTCCATACCCAAAAAAGAGTATTATTGAAAGTTTGCAAGCCTAAATGCCACTACTTATTCAAAAGAGTCTTGTTCAATCACATAGCCTAATCATGGCTGAACATGCTTTAAATTTTGTGTTGATAAGTTAGTGAAAGAGAGCTTGTCAAACCATTCAAACTTGAATTGTAAAAAAGGATAGATTAGGAATGAAAGATACTGGTTCCACATGCTCAAATTTGAACCAAAGAGGAAGATGGGGATGCATACCAAATGATAAATCACATACCTTATTTTTCTAGTTTTGTTTCTACAAAAATAATGTTTGTGTGCAGCTAGTCCTAATGCCACAACTCATGGTAAGTCATATTTCCTAATCCTGATTTAAACCATGTTTTCAATTTCATGTCAATAGCTTATAGAATGAAGTCTATCATATAGGTTAATCTTGACAATCAAATAGTCTAGGTAGAGAATAAGAGGAGTTCACTAGCCTAATCTGAACTCTTGCAAGTGATAAGAATAGAAGTATATAGTTTGTTTTGCTTTCAAAAGAAGAAAATGTCAAGGGTTTTCCACTGCAAGTGCACCCAAGGAAGAAAAAATGTTATCCAAGTAGTTTGGGTAGGTAGAGGTGAAGTTGAGCTAATCATGTTTTTCAGATTATTAAGGTCACAACTTAAAGGAAACATTAGCAAATGAAAAGAAATAAAATCTGCCTAATGGATGAGGCACTGGTCTTCATAAAACCAGAGATATGAAGTTCTGGACACCTCCTGAAAAGAAGTTTCCCTCCCCAAGTGGAGCCACTGTTAGTAATCAACAATTTTTGCCTTTTCATAGATGACTAAATTCTTATCCTAGATTTCTAGAAACAAAATTCATGAATATTGTGAGTTCTAGAAATCTCACTACCTTCATTATCCTTAGGATAAATTTTTCACTATTTCACTACTCTATCAAGTCATGGCCAACCTATTACTCCCATAAGACCCATCATGGGCTCATGACACTCATTTTTGTCCCATTTCTACACTCATGACCTCAATACTCTGTTCTGCCTACCTATAACCCTTCCACTTCCACCTCATATTGCCAAGTGGCCTAACCTTTTCCCCTATTCACCAAGTGCCTCAAGAATTGGTGGTCTAAAAATACCTCTCCAGGCTCTTTAGATAAATCAAAATTAGTAGTTTTGGGTCAGCAATGCATAAATTTTGTCATAAGCTCTGTTTTACACCTAAAGACCCCAAGTCAAGTTTTCAGCTAAAGACAAGCCCAAAAATCCTCCCACTAGGTCATCTAGGGTTTCATAGGTTATATAATTGTTTTTGTGTTCTAAATCACTACTTTACATGTGCCAAGAAGATGAGATTAAATGGAAAGGAGGGTCATCACTTGACTGTCCAAAATAGATCAAAAATCCCTCAAGAAAGGCCTCCTTGGTCAAGACAACATTCTGCAAAGGTATAACTGTGCATCTTAAACATTTATATAGGAATGATTGAGATGGCTATCATTCAGAAAATGAGGTAAGGTAAGAGGCTAGTTCCTTACTAAAGAACATCTACACCAAAGAAAAGAAGGTAGGCCTATGTTTAAAGAGAAGGAGGGTTTTTAGGATTGATTGGCTAAAACAATGTTTCCAAACAAAAAGCCAATGCAAAAGGCCACAAGGACAAAGGAAAATCAACAAAACCAAGCAAAAATTGAAGATTTTTAGAGGTTGTAAATAAATAAGGGAAAAAGGTGAGGTGAACTAAACAGAAATGAATGAACTTGAAAGGGCTATAGAGAACTTAGAAGACAACACTAATTATTTTTCTCTAACAGCCCTAAAACCTAAATTTTTGGAAAGGTAGGAAAACAAGGTGAAATAAGGACTATGAATCTCCATGATGACAACAGGTAGAAGGTTGAAGAAGATATTAGAAGATGACCTTCAGGGTTTTCTAAGGCAACAGTGCTTCACTGCATCAAAGGGGGGAATAATGAAAAGGGTATCAATATGAGGGAGACTAAGCCTTCAAGTACAGTCAATTTCCCTAAAAAAGTTCAAAAGGAGAAAAACAGAAGGTTGAGTGTAAAAATGGAAAATCAAGCTGAGCATGAGATCACTGCTGAGTGACTGAAGGTTGTCAAACTCCAAAGAGTGACAAAAGGGAACAAAAACAAATGTGTCATAGGCACCTACAAAAATCAAAAGTGGCCAATGGAAGACATAGCAGACATAATTTGTAGTCTTTTTCAAAGTGAGTGTATCACTGTTATAAATAGTAAGGAGATAAGAAGAGCATGTTTTTAGGTCACTAACACTTAGACATTTCAAAAGGGGATAAAAATAGGGTTTTCAGTTTCCTATTGCAAACAAGGAGAGGTTTAACAGTGCCAACACTTCCAAAGTTAAAGGATAACTCTTCATATTTTCAGTACACCCTCACCAAAAGAAGAAAAATCACTTTGGCAAGTTTCAAATCACCTGCAAAAAGGGTCACAGGATATCAGTGAAACTCATAAAGTGACAAAAACAAACTTAGAAAAAGTGGGTTTTCTAAAATTGATTTATCTTTCAAAGGGCATAAAGGCTCCTCAGTTATCTTTTCAAACTGACTTGTCATTTCTCAAAGAAAGAAAAACTTCAGGAGAAGATTCATGGTTTTTTTACTGTTCCTGGGAAAAATTTTCCTAGCACTGCGCGAATCGGGTGGCACTATGCTCACGGGCCCTAGCGCTGCGCTTATCGGGTTTTCTACCATTCAACATTCAACGGCACTGCGTGAATAAAGAGTGGCGCTACACACAGACGGGCCTGACACGCCCAGGACTTGTCACCTTGTTCTGAATGCCCGGTGCTGCGCTCACACCAGAGGCACGACTTGTCGGTGCTGCAGCCATAGGCCGACCCGATTGTTCCAGTAGGGCACTGCGCTAATGCATAAATTCCTCAAACAAAGGAAAAAATTTCCCAAAAGCTCAAGGTCATCCTCCAAATTTCCTCCAAAGACCTGCAAGCAATTAAAACTCGTAGGTGCCCCACTTTCTTCTCTTCTCAAATATTTTTTGGTCATTTGGTGGATATGGAATGATTAAACCCTAGTTGTGCAAACCCTAGGTCTTAAATGCATATTAAATCTTTTTTTTTTCCTCCTTGAACAAACTAATGGTCATTTGAAGTGGAGTAGACTAGGGCAATCACAAATCATCTCAAAATAATCCCTCTTTCAAAATTCAAGCACTCATGTCCTAAAACTAACCTCCACATCACTCATTCACAGAAGCTACCCTCACCACCATTTTCATTTTGCTCCTCCAAACCCTAGTTTGTCCACAAACAACTCCCATCACCATGCCAGGGACATAAGATAGTAGCAGCAATGAAAGAGTCCAAGGGCCTATGAGGCAAAATCACAAGGGAGGAAAAGTGAACAGATTTGAACAGAAGAGCACAGTAGATATCACCTCATCTCCCATGATCCTCTGATGTTTCCAAAATGTGGGGTGCTTCCAATTTTGTGAGAGAGTCAAACAAGTACAAAGCCACCCAGAGCTCACTAGGATTTTTATCCTTAACCTGCACAACAAAAAATCAAGCCTTGCAGGGGTGGATTTTGAACTATCAGTAGATGCGATCTCAAATGGTACTAGTATCCCTACTGTTGGTGAAAAATGGTTTAAGAAAGCGAAATTGGAAAAGGATTATTATGAGCCATTTGTCAAGACTAGGTACAGACAAGGCTGCAAGTCTATTTTTCCCTTCTCACACCTCAAACAGATACTTTCACCCTTGATGAAAGTAATTATGAAGTAATTTACCTGTGAAGGGAGGTACTCCAAACTCTATTCCTACCATGTTAGACTCCTCATGCATTTCACAAGGGTCAAGATTCTCAACTTGCCCTACTACCTCTATAGAAGCATGGACAAAATGTCATATGTTGTCTGGAGAAGGAGTCCTTCCCAACAAATGCAGTGTTTATTTCACCATTCCTTTATCAAGATGGTGGTATTACATTCGTTTGAACAGTAGGGTATACCTTGGGAGGTATTCATAGCACATGAAGTATTTGCAATCCCACAACTCCCTCATCAACCTAGCTTTCCTTCATCATCTTCACAAGTGCCCTCACCTCAAGAAAATTTCCCTTCTTCCCCTTCTCTTGATGCATCAAATAAAGAAGAGGCAAATGATGAGGAAGAAGAAGAAAATAATGAGGAGGAAGAGGGAAATGATGAATCAGGGACATAAAATAATGAAGAGGAAGAAGAAGGAAATAATGATGAGGAAAGGAACAGTGAACAAAATAACAAGCAAAACAATGAAAAAATGGAAGAGGATGATGAAGAAGATGAGGAGGTTGAAAGTGGGAATGAAATGAGCACTGATGAAGAGGAGAACAACAATAAAACATAAGACACAGAGGCAGGGAATGAAGAGGAGAATGATGAGGTAGAGACAGAAAATTATGATGAAGATATGATAGATCATGAAGATATGGAAAAGATGACAATGACAAAGAGGTTGACAGTGAGGGAGATGCAGAAATTGAAGGCAGCAGTGACCAAAATGAAGCTAGCCTCAGTGATGAGAAGGAAAACAAAGGAGAAAATAGTCATGACAGTCATGACAGTTGTCATGACAATCATGACAACAATCAGCTCTTCTGTGATTATGACAATAATGACAGTGCAGAAGATTTAGATGAAGGTAACCCTAATCATGATGACAGTGAAAAAGGGGAAGAGGCTCATAGTGTAGATGATGATCACAGCCATGAAAAAGAGACCAACAAAATCACCATCACACCTCTTGCATGCACATACCAGAGAGGGCCAAGGCTAGTGTTTGCTGCCTCCAAGAGGCAAGGGACCATGCCATCTTCCCTAACTTAAAAGCTTGACAAGGGCAAACAAAAAATGAAGAAAGGTGAGAAAGGTAAGAGAGGCAGGCAAACTAAACAAAAGCCCCAATTCATTGACCTAGATAGTGATAATGAAGATGAGGAGATGGCCACTAGAATACTGTTGCAAAGCAAAGATGCACAAATTATGGAACCGAAGAGATATTTTGAGATGTTTCAGCGTATCATTCAGTATTATAAGAATGAACACAAGTATTTTAAGAAGATAAAAATGGGCCTTGCTCTCCAGAAAAAGATGACCAAGCATTATGCAATGAAAAACAAACTTGCTTGTGCCAAACTCAAAGAGGCCCTCATTAAAATCCAAGCACTAAAATTAGGAGAAGACCAAGCTAGACTTGGATTTTTTTCATCAGCTTCCCTACAAGTCTCTCAAACCCCTTGAAGGAGACCTCCACCAATTTTGAAGAAATTTGGACAAGTTTTTGTTTTTTTAGATTTTGGAGGCCTATAAGCGCAACACCACTGGCGCTATGCTTTTCCCTTAGGCATACTCAGAGGAAAAAATATACATTTTTGGATTTCTCATGATTAGAAAATTATGCTCACCAAATTTCAGAGCAATTGGAGTATTTTTGACCCCTCAAAAGGTCACAAAACACCTCATTTTTCACCATTCTACCTCCTTTTCGGGCCTGGCGCTGTGTTCAGAGCAGTCTTGGGGATTTGAATTTTTGAATAGGTTACAGGTGATCAATTTTAAAACCAAATCTATATATAGAAATAGGACTCAACAAGATTTCCAATGAGCCATCACGGAGCAAAAGTCGACATTAGGAAGGCCCCCAAAACTTGGCTGCAACAGGACCTATTTTCTGCCTAAGGTGGCACTACGCTTATGGACAACACTGTTTGTTTTTGGCCAAAAAGTCAACAAAACACAAAAATTGATGGCAAAATGACTTTTTAATTTTTTCTTGGGAAAATAACTCCAGATTTGATTAAAGAGTTATGTTATATTATCTTTCATTTATTTTCTTAGATATTATGTGTCTTGGGCCTTGCATGGTCTTTAAGGACATAAATGACATTTATGATGAATTTAGGGTTTCTAGAAGCCTCTTATGGTTTCCACCTCCTCACTTGCTAAGATAAATAGAGCATGAGGATTCCATTGTAAAAGTTGGCATTTGATGATTTTTTAGAGCAATACATGGTTTTCTTGAGCTTGAAGAAGAAATTGGTCTTGTGGAGTTTCTGAATGGATTGCTTTGATTGATGATGAAGGAGGATATCTTGCAAGATCCCTGAGATTGGTTATTGGTGAAGTGCTTCTCTTTCATGTTATTGTTTTCTCATGTTTTCATTATGTTTCCATCCTTCTATGTTGTAGTAGAACATAAGAGTATAGGCTAAGAAATGTTGTTGGAGGCACCTTAGTCCTTCCTGTTGTCTATTTCCTTGATGTTTTCCTCTGCTGGGTTTGTTTAAGGAATTCTTAGTTGCTCCTTAGATCTACCTATGCTTGTTTATTCCACAAACGGTTCAATACAGTAGTTTCAAATATGTTTTATGGTTAGCCCTGCCTATTTGATGCTATTTAAACTCTGTTTTGGAATCTCTCTTTGAGGTATTACTTGTTATGTTTTAGCCAAAGAGGCCATGTTTTGATCATGCCCTTTGTCCATGCTTGAGAAGTTGCCTTAAAGTTCTTTGTAGCTTTATCATTGATGTTTAGGCGTTCCCTCTTCATTGATTAAAGTTATTTGTTATCTTGAATGTTTTCTGACCTTGAAGGTGAATTCACTAGAAGTTAAATGAGTTTCTCACCTTCTATATTTCATTGGAATGTTTGTCTTGAATGCTTATTTGCCTAAGTTGAATCAAAGAGTTACTTGTTTGCCCTGTCTATTTATTACTTCTTCATGCTTATGTATTTGAGACTATCTTGTTTAAAAGGATTTGTTTAAGGATTCTTTAATGCCCTTATACACCTAATATGTTCACAAACTTATTGTTCATTTCACTTCACACATACCTTAAAGATCCAGTTGACCAAGCTAGACTTTCCCTTTTATGCATCTTCCCTTTTATGCATATTGTTTCATTATTGAGATATGCGGGAATTTCCTCAGACTCCATAGCCCAATGATTTGAAGACTTCTCATCCACCTATTTTATGACCATCCTACCCAAACAAACAAGCAGCAAACCCTACACTTAACAAATAGCCTAAAACCAAACCCTAGCCTTAAACAAGTTCACATACGCAGGTCAACATCACCCTGAACTATTTAATGGCTAAACTGTTGTCCTTGTCTAGCTCTTCTAGCCATATCCCAATTATGGACACTGAACAAGATGTTAGGGATACTATGTGCACTATTGAGCATTTACCCTTCTACCAGCATGTCCTACTGAATGAGAAGAGTTACTCCATTTATTCAGCCATGGTCAAGTCCAGTGTTTTGTATGCAAGTGTTCCTAAAACCCATCTTTTT